>BMAU01019380.1:0-583285 GCA_019973935.1 Trichonephila clavipes | reverse complement strand
ACTATAATCTTTAGTCAATTATTATTCGCAATCTAAATGTAACAATATCTGATTTGTACCGCCATATGTGAGCGTAGAATATACATTAAATTGAAAATTGGAAGAGGTGAGTCCTTTCTTTTGTTGAATTCCTTTTGTATGAAAATTCTTGATGTGTACTATTCTATATTATGTCTAATCGTTTAAAAACAAAATTCTTAACTCTAATTCTAATCTAATCTAACAAACATACATATTTTTGGTCCGTCGATTTGCCAAAGAGCCCGATGGATAATGGCTTCTAAAGCAAAAATCTTAAAATCAATCCAACATTTTGATAATGTTGGAAGAGAGATCGAGAGATTCGAGGAGAGAATTCGTGACGCAATCGCCGAACCGGATTGCTCGGCTGCGCTAATTGATGTATTAAAAATCTAAAATCGAGAAATATGAGAAAAATTAGAAGAGACATTTTCCGAATTGAATATAGATGTAGGTGAAGAAAAAATGGGAAAATACCTCGATATGCAGGATTCATTATTAAATTGCTCTGTATCGTTAGAAAAGGTGACACATACATTCAAAAAAGAAACCGGAAAAGAAAAATTGGAAAATAAAAATCTAGCTGCAAAAATGCCTAAACTTGAATTGCCACAATTTCATGGGGAAATGGAATATTGGATAACTTTCAAAGAATTATTTCAGGCGACGGTAATTGATAATTCAGATTTAACAGAAATAGACAAATTGCAATATTTATTTGCGTCAGTAAAGGGTAACACTGCTAAATTAATTCGAGGTTTCGCAATTAAAAAAGAAAATTTTAAAAATTGCTGGGAATTATTATGTGAGAGATATGAAAATAAAAATCAGTTAGCAAATTGCCAAATTAACAAATTATTTAGTATACGTAGAAACAAAGCAAACTCGGCAAAACAATTGTTTGAAATTCTAGATAATTGTAACGAAAGTGTAAGAAATCTAACTGTATTAGGGTTGGAAATAAATCAATTGAGTGAGCTAATAATCATAAATCACTGCACTTCTAAACTACACGAAGAAATTGCTCATCGCTGGGAGTTAACCTTGAAACCAGATACTTATCCAACACTGCAAGCATTTCGTATGTTTATAGAATCGGAGGCACGTGCGTTAGGTTTGCAGACGCTCCCAAATCGAAACTCGGAACAAGTAATCAAATTATTAACAAATCGTACGCAGAGAGTAGAAAAAATGTAGGGTTTGAAAAAGGAAGTCAGTTTAGTCAGAGAAATTTCAATCAACCAAAGAAATCGTTAGTATTTAATGTAAACTTAGATAAAAATTATTCATTCTCATGTGCGATTTGTAAAGAAAACGCGAGTCATCCGTTATATAAATGTCCTTTTTTTAACCGAATGAAAGTTGAAGAGAGAATAAAAGCCATTGAAGGGATTTGCTGTACAAATTGCCTCAGAAAAAATCACACCACGCCTGAATGTAGAATAAACATCGGATGCAAAGTCTGAAAAGATCGCCACCATACTTTATTGCATGTTTATAACGTAAACGGTTCCGCGTTGAGTGAAAATAGTCAAAACGTAGTGGCGGTTTCTCGAGGTTGTCAGCTGAAGGGTAATAAACTAACCAGTCCCGTGCTTCTTTCGACCGCGATCATAAAAATAAAGTCTAAGTCGGGAAAATGCATTGAATGCAGAGCTTTAATAGATAACGCTTCGCAATTATCTTTAATTTCGGGAAGGCTTAAAGAAAAATTAGACATCCCTGTAAAATCGGAAAAACATAAAATTTCGGGAATCAACGGGGTAAATGCAGAAACTTCACTACATAGTTGTACAATCGAATTCACTCCTCATTTCTCGTCTCTAAAATTTAATCTTGAAGCTATAGTAGTTAATAAAGTTTCATCACCTGTTCCTAATTTTCAATTTAAAAATCGCCAATTTCCACATTTAAAAAATCTGAAACTCGCAGATCCAAATTTTCACATTTCAAAACCAATAGATGTATTATTAGGCGCGGAAATTTATGCAGATCTGTTGGAAGGAATGCCTATTTTTGGACCTGCTGGAACACCAACAGCTATACCTACTAAATTCGAATATATCCTCTCTGGAAAAATCTATGCACCTCCTCTTAAAGAATCCATAGTTAATTCTAGTTTAAACGGCCAACTGTCAGAACTTTGGAAACTCGAAGAAGTTCCTAAAACTAATGCTAAAATTCAAATTCCTGATCCTTGTGAAGAAAGTTTTCAAAATCGGTGAAAAGACATAATGCAGGTAGATATATTGTTAATCTTCCCTTTAAAGAAAATAATACTCTCGGTGAAAGCAAAGAAAAAGCCGTACAATTATTGTATGCCTTAGAAAATAAATTTCACAAAAATCAACAATTCAAGGACAATTTTCTAAATTTCATGAACGAGTATTTAGCACTCGGACATATGCGTGAGATATCTCAAAAACGGGATGACGAAACACCTAATTGCTACATTCCTTATCATATGGTAATAAATGAAAAATCTACCACAACCAAATGTCGTGTTGTTTTTAATGCTTCGTCTAAAACAAAAAATGGTAAATCATTAAACGATGTTTTAATGACAGGGCCTAAGTTACAAACTGAAATATTTAATCATTTAATTAAATTTCGATCGTACAGGGTAGCATTCGCAGCTGATATCGAAAAAATGTATCGCCAAATCTTAATTTCGGATGAAGACTGTAAGTATCAAAGAATTGTTTGGCGAGCCACTCCCTCTGATTCATTAAAGTCCTCTGAACTCCAAACTATCACGTATGGTACTTCATGCGCACCGTTTCTCGCTTTGAGAACGCTGCAGCAGTTATACCAAGACGAAGAACAAAACTCTCCCTTAGCAGCAAAAATAGCTCGGGAAAATATTTATATAGACGATCTGTTATCGGGTGCAGACACTGAAGTTGAAGCAAAATCGATTATCATTGAAATTCAAAATTTATTGAAATCGGGTGGTTTTATTCTTCGAAAATGGTCAAGTAGTCACCCAAAGGTTCTTCAGGATCTAGATACATCACTTTTAGCTTCGAAGCCGATACATTCTCTAGGTGATGAAGAATCAAAACAACGCGTGCTAGGGTTAATCTGGAACTTGAAAACAGATTCGATTCAAGTTAAAGTAGTACATAAAGAAATTGTAAAAACAAAAAGACAATTACTTTCCGTCATTGCGCAAATCTTTGATCCTCTAGGACTATTCTCACCCTTGGTTATAACTCTCAAAATAATGTTACAAGAGTTGTGGAAATCTAAAGCCTTTTGGGATGATCCTATACCCTCATCCATTCTGGAAAATTGGAATAAATTCACTAAAGAAAGTAAATATTTAAATTCGATTTCAATACCTCGTTTTATGGGGATTGATCAAAATTCTGATATCATATTACATGGATTCTGCGACGCCTCTACAAAAGCGTACGCCGCAGTCGTCTATCTCAAATCTAAACAAGAAATACATCTTGTAAGTGCCAAAACCCGAGTAGCTCCAATCAAGCAACTTACGATACCAAGATTAGAACTTTGTGGAGCCCTACTATTAGCAGAACTCATATCAGTGATTCAAAAAGCACTCAGAACTAAACCAGCTGAATATGTTTTTTATGGACTGACTCCACAATTGTCTTAAGTTGACCTATGAAACCCCCCATTAAAGAAAACATTTTCGTAAAAAATAGAATAACTAAAATTTTAAATCTAACCTCAACCGATGAGTGGCATCATATTCCAGGAAAACTTAACCCCGTCGATTGTGCGACTCGTGGGTTATCCCCCCAACAGTTAATGAATGCAGATTATTGGTGGAAGGGTCCAGATTGGATCAACAATGATTTAAAAGAAGAATTAGCATCAGCCAAAATTCTAACTACTTGCACAGTCGAAGCTGATTCTGTATTAAATTCTATACCTTTGGTCGTTAAGTCAAATCCGTTAGAACCTATCATCAGTAAATTTTCAAACTTTACCAAACTTATTCGAGTTATTGCTCTATGTAAAAGATTCATCAATAATTGCAAATCAGGATCTAAGGTAAAAGGACAATTAAAATCAGAAGAACTAGAGTCGGCACATAAATTTCTTGTGAAAACCATTCAACAAGCCGAATATTCGCAAGAAATAAGTCATTTAAAATATCATAAACCCATACCTAGGTCCAGTAAACTACTATCTTTAAATATATTTTTAGATGAAGATGAAATTCTTCGGGTAGGTGGCAGACTCACCAAACAGCCTACTCTCTCATTCGATCAAAAATTTCCGATAATCATTCCCAAACATCATCCTATTACTACTTTAGTAATTAGACAATTCCACCTTCGTGGTTTTCATTCAGGAACTCAAATGACATTATCTTTAATTCGGCAACATTATTGGATACCGGATGGACGATCGACTGTTCGACGAGAAATAAATCGATGTATCGAATGTTGTAGATTTAACTCTAAACCATCGTACCCTAAAATGGGAGATCTACCGAAACAAAGAATCACCCAAACTCGCCCATTTGAAATCGTCGGCATAGACTTTGCCGGACCTATTTTGACTAAATGTCAACACCTTCGAAAGGCTAACAAATTTAAGTTCTATATCTGTCTTTTCATATGTCTAGCTACAAAGGCAGTTCATCTTGAACTCGTCTCCACTTTATCAACTGATGCCATGCTAGCCGCACTGCATCGATTCATTGCTCGACGTGGTCATCCGTCCGAAATCCATTCGAACAATGGCACTAACTTCATAGGAGCCAACAACTACTTGAAACAACTCTATATGCTAGTGAAATAACACTCAATACAAAAGTATTCTACAGATAGAAATATTAAATGGAAATTCATACCCCCCTATGCTCCGAATTTTGGAGGTCTTTGGGAGTCCTCAATCAAGTTAGCCAAGAGGCATCTTATCAAAACCTGCAAAGGACATCTTCTGAGTTTTGAAGAACTATCGACTCTGTTGTGCCAAATAGAAGCGTGCATCAATTCTAGACCCCTGGTCCCACTTTCCAGTGATCCAGCAGATATACGAGCTCTCACACCAGGGCACTTCTTTATCGGAGAACCCTTACTCGAAATTCCTGAGAGTAAATCAATAACTAATACTTCTTTAAGTCTCTCTTGCAGATGGAAAAGTCTTTTGAAGCTACGTCAACACTTCTGGGATCGTTGGCACAAGGAAGTTCTACATCACTACCAATCCAGGCTCAAGTGGAAAGCTTCCCAATCTGAGGTACAAGTGGGCAATCTAGTTCTGATATCTGATGACAACAGATGTGTTGTCTCTCCTGGCCCATGGCAAGAATACTAAAACTCATACCAGGCACGGATGGAACCAATATAGTAGCCATTCTACAAACCGGATCTGGACTAACTCGTAGATCGATTAACAAAATTGTTGTCCTGCCAGTTTGCGCCCGGGAGGATGGAGATTCAGAAATCCACCACTAGAGAGCTGGAGGAATCGAAACCGAAACTTTTGGACCACTCCTTCACGGGAGGACAAATCGCCATTCTTTCTGATGTCATGACTATGCGATTGACTTTCTGCCCTTTATGCCTAAGCGCAAGATGAACTCCATTCATTCTAAACTATAATCTTTAGTCAATTATTATTCGCAATCTAAATGTAACAATATCTGATTTGTACCGCCATATGTGAGCGTAGAATATACATTAAATTGAAAACTGGAAGAGGTGAGTCCTTTCTTTTGTTGAATTCCTTTTGTATGAAAATTCTTGATGTGTACTATTCTATATTTAAGTCTAATCGTTTAAAAACAAAATTCTTAACTCTAATTCTAATCTAATCTAACAAACAGTTTCAATATAAGATCAATAGGGATATGTATTACTGGGGAATTGGAAACCACGCGATCATTTAAGGATACATCTACTTGAGAAAATAATGAATGTAGAAATAAATTCACAGGTCCTATAGTATCATCTTTAGTAATAGGCGTATTGTCCACTTTTACTATTTTCGCTTTTACTTATAATTGTGTTTGACTGAGATCTATGTAATCTTCTGCACTTCCAGAAATGTTAAATTCTACAGATGCGTTATCGAAAACGTTAGAAAGAGGATGGAATTGTTTCCACTGCCAATCTTGAATAACTGTTTGAGTTCCTGGTAAGTTGAAAAGTTCCAATTCAGATTTAACACATTCAGGAGAATCTTTAATAATAAATGCCATTTTTACGAGTCGAAAATGTCACGTACACTCACTTTACGTGCTTTGGATGAAATGAATTTTTTCTGTTTCTTACGCTTTCTTTTATACTGTCCTTTCCCTACCATAGACTGAACTCTATCAATAACTTTCTGAGCTAATTTTTTCCCACTTTCTCTGCTTCTTGTTTTTACAGCTTCTTTAAAATTTTCTCCTGACAATACATCAGAGGCAACACGACTCCCTGTCATTAATACTTCTTTTCCAATAGTTTTACCTCCTTTTACTAAAAAGGTAAAGCTGCTCTAAACAATCGACGAAACATTTCTCCGATTCCATAACCCTTTTGAAAATTAATGCCCTTGTAATGAGTCAGACCCGAACCTATTTGACCTGCATAATGGTCTTCAAATCTTTTAGTACAGCAAACGTATGGTACACTCATCTTGGTCTTTTATCTCCAAATGAGGGTATGAGAAATGCATTGCTTTATTTATAGTATTTGCCTCATGCGAAAATGAAGCACTATGATCACTTTACCTCTTTCAAAGGGAACAAAATCACCCGAATTGAGCCTCAGTTCAGATTGAATAGTTTGAAACGAGTGTCTCACCAAAGGTAAGTATTGAGGTCTATCATAATATTGACTAATCGTTTCCCCGTCTTTACCTTTAGTGCGAACGATTCGCAATAAAGGAGCCTGTATATCTCCCACAATTTGGGGTGAAATTAGATCGGAGTAAACGTAAAAAACTGAAAAATTAGACCATGCATCAGCAACGAATTTGCTTTTCATGTTACCTATTATAATTACATTGCGTTTGAATCCTAACAATTCGCCTAAATTCTCTAAGTAAAGGCTGCTATCATTTACGTTAAGCCAAGAATGAGGGTAGATGATTTCAGACAATCCCACTTCCCATTCACCATTTAAACAAATAGGACAGGGTAATTGAGTTTTGAAATGAGATATTTTGTTTTCTGGAAAGAAATGCATAGAACTATCAGAAGGTAATGTTACGTAGAAAGACATTTTGAAAATGAGTCGGCAATAAAAAAGTTTAACTATTTATACTTTTTGAATATCAGTCCCCCAATCATTAAACTTTTCAAGATAGCCTAAAAATTTAACAAAATATTCAGTGATTCCTCGTCTTTTTCTTTGTTTGATAACATTCTCTACAGGATAGAAACCAGAGTCGACAACTTTTTGTAATTCTGCTTCGTAATAAGTACTTTTAATCTCTTCACCTTGTAAATCTTTTAATCTATAAACGATCGGAATTCTTTGCACGATTTCATAAACTGAAAAGTTCTTTTCTCCAGTTTTGTTCGTATCCTTTTTCAAAGTGTAGTTTTTGTTTATTAATGCGTACAACATCACCAATTTTAAATCTAGGGGCTTTAGGTTTCTCATTTCTTAGACCACCGTATAAATTTTTTAATACCTGCTTTCGGTTATGTCTACTTACAGAAACAGGTTCCATTTTAATTGAACGGTGATACGAGTGATTATAACTGTGTATTAATTTATCAATGACGTCGATGTAGTTTTTAGTGTTAAATTCAGTGAAATATTTCCACATTTTTGTTTTTAATGTCCGATTAAACCTTTCAACAATGCTAGCTTTAGTTTCGTTATTTGTAAAAAAAAATTTACATTCAGATTTTTTAAATAATTTTGAACTATTTTATTTAAAAATTCCTTACCGGCATCTGTTTGCAGCACTTTAGGCTTCCTTTCTTTAAAAATAATTTCTAGCCCAGACTTTACACTTTTTCCAACTTTATCTTTCAGAGGAACTGCCCAAGCAAATTTTGAAAATAAATCAATGCAAGTTAACAAATACTTATACCCTTTATTAAATTCTGCTAAAGATTGCATATCGACTAACTCCGCTTGAAACTGACGATCAATATCACTTACAAACAATCGATTCCGCTGAAACTTATGTTGAACAGGTTTATGAAGAGTGTAAGCATCTTTCTGCGATAACCAATGATTTACATCTTTCTTACTATATTTCCCTTTTACAGAGTGATGTAATGCTTCCACACCCTCGAAGCTATTTGGAACTTCAGGATTTTCGTAAAACGCTGCTAAATCTTGATACATTGTTACCGATGAAGAGAACTTGATTGAATGACTATTACATAGAATAATTATGAAATTTATACTTTTTGGGAAAGGCAAAAAGTTTATGTATAAAAACATGCCCATAAATTTTCTCACTTTCATATGAAATATATTTAAAATACCACCTATTCATACTTTGATAATTTCTTTAAAAAAAATACTTTTATTTATTTTTAAGATGTGAAACGATTTCAACATAAATTAAACTAACAAACAATAAAAATAATAAGAACCCAAATTCAGTATATAAAAGAAAACCATTTTATTCAAATTTATAAAAACAAAATATTGTGTGAATCTTATAAAATCTTTAAACAAAACCCTCATAATATTCAAAACAATTACGTGGACATAACATGTCTCTTACTTCTCTTAAAATAATATCCAAGCGAAGATTGTTTAAAAATTCTTGAGTTACATATTGTACAGGTTTTAACAATAAAAAGTGTTCATTTTCAAAAAGATTATTATAAAAGCAATCAGCTATCTCATTAGCTTCAAGTGATGAAACATATGAATTAAATGTTTCTTCCCGATTTCCCCATAACTCCTCAGCGAAAGTCTGAGGCTGTTTCAGTCTTTTTTCGTTCAGGAGGCTACAAATAGATTTTTTCAAAATTTGCGTCAAGTATTGTTGACCCAGACTAACATCCAAAGAAGAAGGTACTGCATTTTCTATGGAGCCTTCGCAGAAGGTTTTATATGCAGTTAAAAAGTCCATACATTGAAACATATTGTCTATAGCAGCATTTTCAATAGCACCATATTTTATAATCATTTCAGCCCACTGCTCTCGGGATATAATTATTTCTTTAAAACTGGGCTCTTTATCCGGACCATATTTAATGCGCTTGAAAGTAAAATCAATGAAGTTCTCACTGGTTATTTGAATGTGTCGTTCAGGAGGGAAAAGTCCACTTGGGGTAATTCCTCCAGTGATTCCGGCACTTTCTTTTTACGCATGATATATTCGATCCACCGTGGGTCTAATGTTATTCCCTCGGTAGTTGGGTAGTATGTTTTTCCATATTTCTTGAAACGTCGTATGTGTACTGATACGGAATCATAATAGGTGCTTGCAAAGACAAAAACATTATCTCCAATTGGAAATACTCCATCTGGTATGCAATCCTCGGTAATTTTTCCATACTTCTGAAAATAATATATCAAAATTAATAAAGATCAAAAATGAGTAAAAAACATTATAAAAACTACATATTAAATTTATTTAATTTTGTTACTTACTTTTGAAACTTCTCTTCTGGCTTTCTTATTTTCAGAAGATTTCACGGCTTTTCCAAACTTTCGTTTTACGCTATGTGTTTCAGACACCATCATTTTTTTTTTCTTGTTGAATACAGTCCACCGCAATACTAACAAATGAAATGAATTTTGAACTAAAATGTGATAAGGGTCTAACGCATATTGACCGAATTACACTTGAGCGGCGTTCGCTGAGTGGTTGAAAGCAATGTATTCATCCGCTCTAAGCATTGACATAATTTCTGACGTAGAATTCAGTCGCCGTCTTGTAGAATCAAGATCAGACAAGCTAAAACAAGTTAAATCGTAACCCGTTCACGCTGATGACGAGTATACTACGGCACATTTTTCTGAATAATCAATTTACTTTGTACCTTTCCTGTGTATGTAATCATTATACTTAATTAAAATTTACAAATTATTAAAATAATATAAATTAAATATTTTTTTTATTTCATTTTAATTAAGAAAAGAATTTTAAAACACGTCGCCATCTGCTTTGCCTGCAAAATTAAATTCATGAGATTATAAACATAAGTTTTCTTCAGGTCTGTATGCCTTCATAGGACAATGGTTAGCGTAACTGAAAAACTATTGTCCTATGGAGACATTTTGATCTGAGGCCGTGAATTTGTATCTGGATTTATTATTATTTTTTTTATTTGAGCGTTATTACTTCAATCATTTTAAAATCTATAATTAGTGTATATTATAATCAATAGGTGGCGCCATGAGCAGGTTTAACATTCCCATACTTCCATTTTTTGTGCACATTTTTTTAAAAACAACTCAACTTAGCAGTAGGAGAAAACAATTCAATTCGCCCCTCAACTCGAAAACCAAAACCATTGCAGGAGAAAAACAACTCAGCTCATCAGGAGAAAAACAAATCAACTCGGAAGGAGGAATGAAACAACTCAACTCAACATGATAAAACAACTCAACTCGGCAGCAGGAATGAAACAACTCAACTCTGTGCCGCCTTTACAGCAGAATCGGCTTTTCTTATCTACTGAGGGCATTTAACGTCGTTCTCCGAAGAGTATAAAACAGGTAACTAAAGCTTGTTTGAATGTGCTGAATCATTTACAAAGGAAGAGCTGAGGTAGACATGCCATTACGCCGTTTTTGTAGACAATATGAGCAGCTGTCGCAGTTTGAGAGGGGGAGAATCATCGGCATGATGGAAGCAGGATGGTCAGCTAGGCGAGTAGCTTATCAATTAGGCCGCTCTGATTGTGTTGTGAGGAAGTGTTTGGACCAGTGGATCCGAGAGATGTCATTTACACGAAGACCAGGCTCAGGACGCCCTCGACAGACTAGTCATCAAGAAGATTGCCACATCGTAAGAAATGCACAAGTACAGCCAACTACTTCATCGGCCGCCATCCAGGCATATAGGTAGCTCCTTCACTTTTGGCCTCTGTGTCTTCTCGAACCATACGAAGGCGCCTGGCTGAAGGACATTTTGGGATCGCGGTGCAGATTACGTGTGCTGCCCTTAACGCCCACCCATCGACGCCTCCGTTTGGAGTTGTGCCGTGCACGAGGAATCTGGACTACAGCGTAATGGAACCAGGTCGTCTTTAGCGACGAATCCAGATTCAATATGAACAGTGATAACAACCGTGTTCGTGTGTGGAGACCCCGTGGTGAACGCCTCAATCCTACCTTTGTTTTACAGTGACACACCTCTCCCACAGCTGGTGTGATGGTATGGGGTGTCATTGCCTACAATTCACGGTCAACCCTAGTATTGATCCATGACAGCCCAGCGGTATTTCTATGACATCCTGCAACCACATGTGTTGCCACTCATGCAACGGCTCCCAGGGGCCATTTTTCAACAAGACAATGCTCAGCCTCACACGGCAAGGGTGTCAAAAGACTGTCGTCGCATTGTTACTCCCCTTCTTTGGCCTGCCCAATCCCCAGATTTGTCTCCAATCGAGAATATCTGAGTTCATTTGGGACGACGAATCGGGCATCCCACAAGTTTGAATGAACTAGAGGCAAGGTTACAGCAAATATGGAACGAAATGTCTCAAGATACCATACAGAACTTGTGTGCCTCGATGACCGTTCGTATCGCATCGTGCATTCGTGCAAGAGGAGGTTCAACAGGGTATTAAATCCTCCATTCTTTTGCCTTTTTCTCTGAAATAAAGGATCCTTTTTCTTTGATTTTCTAATTATTTACTTATATCAAAGTAGTCATTACGTATGTAAAATTTCGTTTCATTTTAACGACGTCTTCTTGGTGCGCTAATTTTTTTGTCCATGAGTGTATAAAATTAAAATTCCTTTTGATGTTTTGATAATGAAAACGGATTGTGATTGCAATATTGAAATTAAGGAAAATAAATCCTCTTACAAACAGAAAGGAATAGTGCATTAAAATTTGCAACTGTTTATAAATTAATGAAATCGGAATATCATGATTAATATTGAATGGTTGGTTTTGAATTAAAATCGATTCAGAATCAATAATACTAGATCTAGCGGCAAACGAACTCCTCCGTAATTTTGAACTTTGGTCAAGTGATGAAGTAGTTTCCTCAGTTCAAGAGTTTCCATTTCCCGCACGCCAGGTCTTTATTAGAACAACTCGAACCCTGACTCGATTTAGACATCATTGAACATGAAATTCATGACCATGGCTACTCATATAATACATCATACATTTATAACGGAATAGCTACAATAGTAACCACAGTAAAAATTTTAGTTTATATGAATGATAATAAACTAACTTAAACTTAGTGGCCCAACTGCCCATGAAGGACCAAAGCCTACTGTACCCATCTCAGTTATCGGGACTGTTGGAATATTTGCATATCTTGTTATTTATCTTAGAATATTTGCGTATCTTGCTATTTGTATGGCAACAATAAAAGAACTATAAGTACTGGTGCATCTGGCATCATAGCGTGCGAGTGAATTGATTAAAATTAAAGATAAATGTCAACTCTTTGAAGACTTGTTATTTTGTTGCTGTTAAACAAAGACCATAATGTCCGCGTGCAGAACCCTGGATGAATAATAATAACGGAATTAAAAAAAACTTACATGAAAATAAAAGGATAGCCATCAGTTTTTTATTTTAATGAAATGGACTTTTATATAGGAGAGGGAGAATCAAACTTTCGCAACCTCGTGTATACGTTTAGTACATGTTAGCTGATCATCAATAGTTGAGGATAAATTTGTTAACAATACCCAGGAGAATCTAGCAATGTTCAAAAGAAGTCGTTTACGCGATTCGTCAATTTTGCAGGTAGTTGGATGGATGGGAATGGTGTAGTCACCAGCTGATGTTGCTAGACATCTCAGTGTGGTTCACAGTGTGCAGGGGCGGCCCTAGGATGCAACAAACTGGACCCCTACACTGGGTGGCAAATTCTAAGGGCGGCATTTGAATAGAATTTGAAAAATATTTTCTTTTTGTTGCAAAATTTTTTATATATTTTCTGTAATATTTTTGCATGTGAATTTAATATTTCATTTTACGCGTCTTACTTCCTTATTTTGTACTCTGTATGTTTAATGTCAGTTTTCTTTTATGTTGAAACTTAAGAGTTCGAGTCGGGAGAACATGTTCAAGCAGGAAATGTGATAAGTTTACACATTTTTCACTAGTAACTTTCTCCCCACCCCGGAGTATTGTCATAACGCGGACATTCTTTTCACCAATACGAAGTCCACTATCCAAAAGGGTCAATAAGAGTTTTCTGGAGATAGAGAGTCACGGGAGATGTTTTATTTTCGTCTTGGGTGTAGTTACTATAAGTTAAAATAAACGTTTGTGATCCCCACCATCAGTAGACTCTTTTTAGAAGAAATTGACATGCTGAAATGGACGATTCCTTCTCTTACATTTTACTCATTTTAAATAATAATAGGTAATTATGTCCTTAATTTCGAATTATATTATACTTGACTTAAAATTATTTATAATATTGGTACGCTGTTTTTTTATTTGGAAGAATTCTTTAAGTTTTTTCGGTGTGAGCAATTTTTTGTTTTGGATTTGGAGAGAGAGGGGCGATATTTTCCATTTTTGTCAAAACTGCTTGCGCCGGCCCTGCAGTGGGGTCCAACGATCAGTTTAAATCTGAAGACTTTGTGTCTAGGAAACATGTTCCAGGTCGAAAACGAGTTTCGATTCCTCTGTGGAAAATTGTTTTCTAGCTCTTTCGACCAGTTGGAGGGGAAGCACTTCAGTGCCTTAGCTCAATGGAAATCATTTGGCCGCATCAGGAACAAGAATCTTCTTTACTACAGTGCAAAGATGTCTTCTAAAGCAAATCTCTATTAAAAACATTCATTTGTGCGCGTCGTCTTGAATCATTGACAGAGATGCGTCCATTTATATTGGGCAAGATAACACGTTTCTTTGACCAAAAGACAGCAATGAGCTTCTGTATTGTTCATAGAGGAGTCCAGGTTCACACTACTGTGTGCGATTCAACTGATCTAGAGCAGTGTTCCACAACCCCCGGTCCGTGGATCAAATACTACCGGTCAGTGCAAGAAACATTAAATTAGTTCTCTTTTATTTACTGTGGTATATTTTTCTTAGATTTGGGCTACTTTTATGAAAATCGCTTAATATTCCTTGTTAAATCACTTTATATTCATTTTTTGGTGTAGCTATATTTTATTCAGAGAAGTCTAAAATATAAAAAATCAACATCCTCCCCCTCAGAGGGCCGCGGTAAAATTAACAAATGTTAACCGGTCCGCGGTGATAAAAAGGTTGCAGAGCACTGATCTAGAGGAAACAGCTCACCAGATACAACTCATAGAGACACAGTTACAGAAGAGGGAGAATCATAGTTTGGGCAGGGATTTCTTTTGATGACTTACATGTGCACCGTGGAGAAATTCTGTCTATTGTGAGATTTCAAGATGAGATTCTTAAACGATATATCCAAACGTATGACGCTAATGTTGGTTATGAATTCATTCTGAAGTAGGATAATGAGTGACCTCACCAATGTTAAGTATTATAACCTTGTGCACACATGTTACGTATTATCTTGAAAATCACAGTTTGGGGTGGATAGATTGGCCAACTCAATTCCCATACCTAAATCCAATAGAAAATATTAGGAGCAATCTTGATAAAAATCTTACTGCTTTTAGTCCTTCTTCAAGGTTATTAAATAAATAGGGTTATTCCATACTTGGTCTTTGCTTTCTAATTTGCCAACTTAATTGGCAACACAGAAAGTCAATGCCCTGCCAATGCACTGCAGTTAGGAGGGGGCGCATCCCTTATTAGAGCCCGTTTTTGTAATGCTTCCTCGACATCTTTTCACGTAAAGCTGGGATGTACTTCTTCCTCCAAGAATGGACTTTCTGGCAATAATTCTTTTTTTTTTATGTAAATCATGTTTTTGTCAAACTTATGCAAATTTCTATATCGCATTCAATATAAAAAAATTTTTAGTGCACATTTCCCTTTAATTTCTTGTTTCTATGTTCATTCATTTTCAAATTAAATACAAAAAATAGGTTGTATCTAAACTTTTACATATAAATGTGGTATATATATATTATATAATCATACATTTCCGTAAATGCCAAAATTTAATGCCCTACCATTCCATCTTCATTCCTTATTTTTAAAATTTGGTACATATTAATGAATCTTTTTTATGAAATTATTTATATGACTTTAGTAAGAATAACATATTTTTGCGCTTTACAGAATCCTTTAAAGATAAATATAACTTATTCAATTCCTACTCTCTATTAGTTCACTCTCTCCCTATATATATATATATATATATATATATATATATATATATATATATATATATATATATATATATATATATATTATGTTGTTACTGGGATTAATTCGTAAACTCCTTTGACAGAAAAATCTGTTTATTTTTAAAATAAGAATAAATAAAAATGAAGAATAACAATTAATTAATTAAGTGAACATTTAAACGTCGTTGCCTAATTGGCTCTCATTATTTTTAAAGAAATATAACGGCTCTGTCGATATGCGTTTGTTTCCCTTGCGGTCTAAGCGTCTTCTCCTGGTTCTCATGTTCCTTCTCTCGCTGCCCCTTTCCCTTTCATTGCCCTCTCGTTTCCTTTCGAAGCCACTTAGGAGGGGAATGCTAGGGGGCGTGCAGTAGCGCGTAGAGCCTTCTACTTCACAATCGGCCATCCTGAAAGTGAGCTGACCACAGCGAAAGAAAAGCCAAAATGTTGTAAGCAAACCTATAAAACAAAAATTGAAAACAGTGAAAAGAAAATATAACAAGTGCGATTCTTTCCATTACTTCACACAGGTGTTGTTTTTCTGTAAGTGGGTCGTCATTGCTGCTCACAGCTATTTAAAAAAAAAGCTTTAAAAGGGGGAAGAGAAAAAGGAGTTCACTTCGTTATTCAAAGTTCTGTTCACAGAGAGCCACTGTGGGGGGTACTCAAATTGCAGTCGTAAAATCATCAGGCATCAGCGGTTGACCATCTCTTCATAAAATCAACAGCTGTAGATGTTGTTGTTGTTGTTTTCTAATGCCACCTGTCTGACGTAGTCAGATCGAGGCCCACGAAATTCATCGTGGCAGGGGCAAGAGGTACGCCTGTCGTTGGCCTTGAGCACCATACAGGTGACAGTACGATTTTGCTCGGCGAAATTCCCCGAAGGAAGAATAGATGGCGACACGACCTCTATCTCCACCACCACAATTTCTGCATGCAAACTGAAGAGGAGGGAAATATTCTCCAGTCCCTGTGCTCGTGATTAAGCCCACAAGACTACGGACCCACTGATTTAACGAGCACGTACTCCGTGTGTTACTCGGAGGGTGTTTGGTGGCATCGGGCATCGAACCCATGCCTTCCGGTTTGGAGTCCGATGCTCTAACCACTAGGCTACCCACGGCCTGCTGTGGATGTAAGATGAGTGCCTTCGTGTTGACCAACCTTTTCCACTTCATATCTATCATGGGGTTTGACGGTCTTAATGAGGTAGGGTCCGTAGAAATTGGGTCGTAATTTGAGTCATGTTCCGGACTGGGTTCTTTTGATTGTCACTGGTTCGTCTTTTTATATATGTGTTGTTGTTTGCGTTTTTTAACGAACTGGGTTTTACTCTTGTTTGGCTCTTTCAACTTCGTATCCAGAATGATGGAGTTAAGGAAATCAATCTGTATGAGCAAATCATTTTTCTCTTTGACAAGGGCTTGATTCTCATCACTATCACTTGTTTTATTAGCATTTCTTCCACTACACTTTAGCTTCTTAGTTTTGCGCTTGCTAGGCTTAATTTCTCGTTTTTTAGTTGACATCTAAAATCTCGTACTTTTCTTCAAGTTTAACTAACTTGTCAACCTTTTCTAAATTTGATTCTTCTAATTTATGCAATTTATCTAATAGCGCCGTTTTTTCTAACGATAATGTAGATGTGTTACGTACGTGCATTTCTAAATTTTTACATTTATCTTCTGCCTTTCTTAATTTTAGTTGTAATACTTCTAGGGTATTATCTTTTAATTCCGATTAGTTATGTGCTTTAGATACATTAATTAAATTAATAAAGTGATCCTTTTTCTTAGGTATAATTCTATACCATTTACACTAATTTTAAATTCAGTTTGTTTTGAAACATCAGTTCCAATAATTACATCAATAGTTGTTTGTGAATTGTCAATAACATAAATATCCGTCATAAATTTGTTATCTTCAATATTAATAGTAGATTTAAAAGATCCAAAGGGTTTAATTTCACTCTTACCGAAAGAAGTTAAATTTATTTTCGTAGGATTTAACGTTGGTCTTCCAAGAATTTGATAAACACTTTCGCGTATTTAAGTAACAGTACTACCAGTATCAATAAGAGCATCAAAATCATAACCATTAATTATAACAGTTTAACGCATTTCTGATGAGTAATTGATTTCATTAACAATTTCACTAACAACCTCATTAACAATTTCATTTTTAACATCAGTTTTTTTAAAAACACACTGAGAACTTTTCTTGACCAAATTGGTTACAATTAAAACATTTTAAACGTTTATTTTTATGGTAACATTCATTAGAGTTATGATAAAATAATCCACAATTCTAATAACGTATACGTACATCTCTCTTATTAACAGTAGCATCATTAAATTGACCTTTATTATGAATTTTATTATCAGAACACATTTTTTTATTACATGTAGGAAAAACATACTTTTTAACATTTGTACGCTTATATTTTCATTATCAATACTATAAGAATTATTTTGCATAAAAACCTTTTCATATATCTTTAACTTTTCTTTAAATTCTGAAATACTTTTACATGCATACAATATCAATTTATTATGGTTTGAATCAGGTATACCACTTATACAATACATAATTAGGCTTTAGTCGTCTAAACGAAAGTGTGCTTTTGAAGCAATTTCGCGCATGGCCAAAAAATATTCAAATAGAGATTCTGTAGAGCGTAATTTCCGTTTTTGCATTTCCTTGTGAACGTCATAAGAACAAAATAAATCTTCAAATTCTTCAATTAAGGCAGCTTTAAGAGAACTATACGTTAATATGTTATGGAGAGTTTGGAGAAAAGTCTTTGCAGGACCTTGAAATAAACGTTTAACACAAATAATTTTTTGCAAATCAGATATGTGTGGGATAAAAATAAAGTTTTCTTCCACATCGCGAAAAAAAGCCTTAACACTGTATTTATCATTTCCCGTAAACGACCTCATAGTTGAAAAAAGGTCCTTTAACAAAAAGGCATTCTACTTGTTCCCTCTTTGGATTTAATTTCATTGTGTTTAAAGGAGGGGAGCAAAAACATCCTGTGGAGAGGGCGAGTGATAAATTGACGGGGTAAGGGATTGTTTATTCGCGTCGTTCGTAGATTCTAGCGAAAACGGCCCAGAATCTCCGTCAATTGTTCGGTAAAAAATTTTTTAAAGATGCAAGGTCTGATAAATTTTTAAATATATGCTCGCTTAATTTTTTGGCGCTTCCCGCACAATTCAGTCCTCATATAGTGCATACGGAAATAAGTTCAGTTTTCGTAAAGTCCTTTAAAATTTTATCCTTTCGTGCTTCAATGTAGTAATTCTGTGGGAAACCGCGAATTTTTTTAACTCTTTTCTAGAAGATTTACTGTAGGGCTCGCCATTTACAATTTTGTGCAGAAGTTGCACCGTTGAAGCAGGGGCCGTCTTTAATGGATTCGCAATAGCAGCAATTTCCTCTAGACAGACCATCTCGTAAATAAATATCTTCAGAACAATCAAGAAGTAAATTGGAATGGACTCACCGTCGATGATTTCGTCGTTGTGACTTGCGTTTCTGGTTCCGTCATTGAAGCGTGCGTGGTCCACCAGTCTTGACTCATCGTATTTTCTAGAGGTTTTTAATTTTAATTTAATTTGAGGTCGAGCTCCCAAATGTTATGTTGTTACTGGGATTAATTCTTAAACTCCTTTGACAGAATAATCTGTTTATTTTTAAAATAAGAATAAATAAAAATGAAAAATAAAAAATAATTGATTAAGTGAACATTTAAAAGTCGTTGCCTAATTGCTCTCATTATTCTTAAAGAAATATAGCAGCTCTGTCGATATGCGTCTGTTTCCCTTGCAGTCTAAACGTCTTCTCCTGGTTCTCATGTTCCTTCACTCGCTGCCTCTTTCCGTCGGAGTCATTGCCCTCTCGTTTCCTTTCGAAGACACTTAGGAGGGGGATGCTAGGGGGCTTGCAGTAGCGCGTAGAGCCTTCTACTTCACACACACACACACAAACACACATTTTTTTATAATGCTTGTGTTTTTCATAGAAAAATGTGCATATATTTTTAAAATTACATCACTGATAGATAAGATGGTCCTTTATACAAATTTACTTACAAGTAAATTCACTCTAAGTCAGGACAACTGTCGCCTATTTTCATTCACAGACGAATCTAGGGACATTTTTTATAACAGGCATACACACACCTTAGGTAAAATTAAAAATTTCAGGAATAGTGTATGAACTATTTCATAAGTTTAAAGGAAGAAAAAGATTTAAAAAATATTTATAGCCTATATATATAATGCATTTTTATCAGAGTAATACTTTTGTGCTTCATTCCTGCTTGTTATAAATATACATATCACTATAAAAGAGGCCATGCTTTGAATAATACGAAAAAACACTTTATAAAATACAGGATAAACAGCAGTAAAAACTGTACAAAAAGTTCTAGAAGGTTCTCACACCTTCTACAGTGATCAGACACAACTATCAGTGTCTAAAAGTACAGGATAAAAACTATCTGAAAGTAACCACTTGGTCGTAGACAGACACATCGAAGTGAACATTTCAACAGCTGAAGTAGTAGTAATTTAGTTCAGAAAGCGACTGCTATTTATAGTTTAGAAGGCTATCTTCCTCTGCTATATTGAACAATCCACGAACGTCATAGGTCATGATGTCATAGACTTCTCCAGCAATTTCGAGAAGTCTCCATAGGGTCGCCAAGTCGTCAAAAATGGTCGCCAAAAATGGTCCCCAAAAATGATGCACAACTAGGATGTATCTCCACAGTGGCATAACGAAGAATACTAGGGCTCCCTTGCAAAATCAGGTTTGGGGCCCCAATCACAAATGCGTACATGATATCAGTCAGGCTTTGTGCCCCTAGAACAACTGTGTCACCTGCAATGCGGGAGCGTACGTTACGCCACTGTATCTCCAATATTTTGCCAAGTTCCCATTGAAACGCCATTATAATGCAAGGGACGGCATTGCTTGCGAATATTACAGTTTTTATCATAAATAAATGCAACGCTGGAAAAGTAATATTAACTTATTTAACATGCAAATTTAAATTATTTACTATACTTTAAGATAAAATTAATCTCTAATTTATCTTAAAATAGTGTAGATAATTTACATTTGCATGTTAAATAATATAATATATATGTACACTGGTGTGCAAAAATTAAGGACGAGACGATTTTTTCAATATAACTTTGTACAAAAGCTTTCCAAATCAACACATTTCATACCGTAAGATCCTCAATACGTAAGGACATGTGTAATGTAAGCAACACTTACTAAAAGAGAAATCAGAGGGATAAAAAGAAGCTTCATTGAAGAAGTAGCATGGAGCGCAATGCGACTGAAGGCCGAAACATCCCTGTGATGGGTGTCCAGCAAGAAACATCCGGTCTTTAGTAGGGGATATGATCTCACCTGACTGCTAGGCAGGTTTCACAGCGTCTGCCCATGCTGAGAATGAGGGTGTCAATGAGTTGTTGAGGCATTGCTGCCCATTCGCCTTGCAGCGCCAATCGAAGATCCCGAATCGTTACTGGTGGTAAGGTACGTGCTGCCAAGCGTCTGCCTAGAAAATCCCATACATGCTCGATGGGATTGAGATCCGGAGATCGTGTCGGCCAATCCATACGTTCAATATCCTCACTCTCTAAGAGCTGTTCGGCAGCTACTGTGCGATGACATGGTGCATTGTCGTCCATGAAAAGGAACTGCAGACCCATAGCGCCTCTAAAAAGACGCACATATGGAAGAAGAATCTCGTTACAATAACGGGTCCCGTTGACCCAACCTGCGTCGAAGATGTGAAGGTCTGTACGACTACCAAGCATGATGCCTCCCCAAACGAGAACACCGCGACCTCCATACCTGTCCCTTTCAATGATGTTCGAGGGATGATTGCGGCTTCCCCGCTCTCTCCAGATGAGTATGCGATGAGAATCGCTACTCAAACTGAATCTGCTCTCATCTATAAAGAGTACTTGTCCCCATTCATTGTCTCTTCAATTCCGGTGTTTCCGGCACCACAGAGAACGCCTTCTCCGATGGGCAGGCGTTAAAGGTACACACCGTACAGGGCGTCGTGCAAACAGACCACCACCGTACGGTCTTCTGGTCACGGTAAAACGCGATATCGGTCGTCCAGTCGCCTGTGTCGTGTGTCTAGCGATTTCTCCCGCTGTCAGCCGCCTGTTTCTTCTGGCCTGTAAGACAATGTACCGGTCATCTGCGGGTGTGGTTCCTCGTGGACGACCACTACTGAACCCCCGGATAGCTGTTCCTGTAGTTTGAAATTGTCTCCAAAGTCGTGAAACGATGCTGTGAGCAATTCCGAACTCTGCAACCACACTTGTCACACTGCGGCCTTCCTCCAACTTCCCAATGATTCGACCTCGGGTAAAAGCATCCAGATGTCGTCTAACAGATTGATTATTCGCCATTTCTCGCTGAGGCAGCAACTCGGTGTGATTTTAACTGCTATACGGCGTGCAATCTCTTTGCCAGAAATACTGATCTTGCACCGACAACATGCTTTATACTACTCAGACACTCCCCCATTACGTCTACCTGCATATCTGTGCATGTGCTACCGTACATCACCTTACTTAATCTCCTGATTGGTCTTTCTGTCCGCTCTGCCTCTTCGTTCAGCTGATATGCTAATTTTTCTACTTCGTCCTTAATTTTTGCACACCAGTGTAGTATAATAAAATAAAATAAAGTAATAAGAGACAGAATTGTACTAAAAATGATAGATATTGGATTTCAAGAAACCTATCAAGAAAAGAAATGGCGCCAGAAGAACATTGCACTAAAATTGGATAAAAACAAACCAAACGAGAAACAGAGGCATGTCCTCCTCTTTGACAAAAAGCTATTTTCAGAAAGGGGATTTATTTTCAATATTTTGCTGTAACACTTTACATAAAAATAGATGTTGTTTTATCTAGAATAAAAGCTGTCTCCTAAATATTCGTATAAAACATTTTTATGGTGCAGAAAGAAGGCTGTATCTTCAGAATTTTGAGAGGGATAGATTGAGTAGAATCACAGAATTTATACGACATAGCTATATAATCCCTCTTTTACTCTCTTTCTCTCTTTTGCTCTCAAAATGTATTGCATTTAAGCGTCGTTACAGTTAATCAAAAAAGGAATTTAAATAAGAAAACGAGCCAAACTTGGTTATGACTACAGATTAGGGCCATTGCGACTATCTTGAACCGTGGACAAAGGACACACAAACTTCTTTTTCTTTCCAAGACAAACTTCTTTTTTCTCCTTAACATTTCGAAGAAATAAACAAGTGATTACATTTTTTTGTTTACAAAATGTATCATGAAAAAAGGATATTGATGTATGCAAGTTTTTAGTATGAGTGGGGGGTTTTAAAATGAACACACTGTTTGCTTTTAAAAACTTGTACACAACCACCATAATTTTCTTGCAAGACGCAACACAAACTGTTTTTCTCTCCTTTCTGTTTTTATTCATATATATAATAGATTGTTTTTATTTCGAACGTATTCTCAAACAGTTGAGTTATCACATTCCTTATTTTCTATAATATTTGCAATCAAATTTGTATTTGGTATTTGTGAAAAGAAAAAAAGAATCACACACACGGTTACATGTGACGCATTTTGAAGTAAACAAAGTTTGAAAAATATTTTTAATGTAACGTATGTAGACAAAACTATATTTTAACATTGTATCACATCAAAGTTAATTCTATTTATTGTTTCTTGTCTCACAGTGAGTATGCTGATCAATTCCAATCAGTTACTGGAACTACTTTTATTTAAATGTTTCCTGCTGCAAAAGGTTTTGATCATTTTGACTTTTTTAAATTACTTCTACATATGAAACAATTTCATGATCTTAAAAGAAATACAGGTATGATTAATTTTTTGCGGTAGTCCTTTCAACTTTCTCTCTCTCTCTTAAAATTTTCTTTTCATTTTAGATTTGAGGTTTTTTCTCAAAAATGCTGATCCATTGCTATTAAAAGTGAAACACAAAAACAAAAACTCTGGATTACTAAGTCAGGATATTAAAAACATTTTAATTTGGAATTGAACGTAAAATGAATTAAAAATTAGTTATCAGTCTTTATGTATTAATATTTAATAGAATTTTGGGAAAATGTATTTTCATGAGAGTTTAAGCTATTTTTTTCAAGTTGTAAAAATGAAAAAGAAAATAAATAAATAAACTAAAAAAAATTAAAAACATGCTTTTATAGTGTGCGTGTGAATCGAAATCTAAAGTAAAAAAATAATTCTTAATTTAAGAATAAAATGATTAGTGAGAAAATTAATGTCATTCTGGTAAAAGTGTGGGGTGCTTTATATTAATTGTTATATTGGGTTGTGTTCGGAAAGTAATTTCGTTTTTTCCCGACAGAGGATTTAATTGTATTTTTTTGCACCCAACTTCACAATTAAGCCGTATAATTTTTATATGTTTGAGAGCTCATATAGCAAGGCTTGTGCGTGAAAAATTCCAATTAATTCTACGCAGTAGTTTTTGGTTGGTGCCCTTTTAAATATGGAGGGTGATAAGCAGCATTTTCAACGTATCTTACTGTTTTACTACAGAAAGGGTAAAAATGCCGTTCAAGCCAGAAGGAAACTGACCCATGTGTATGGAGAAGGTGTGTTGACAGTACGCCAGTGCCAGAACTGGTTCGCTAAATTTTGATCCGGCAATTTTGATGTCGAAGATGCGCCACGTTCGGGAAGGCTGGTTGAAGCTGATAAAGGCATTAGTTGATGCGAACCGGCGAATAACAACACGTGAGATCGGATTGAGGTTAAATTTATCAAATTCAACAGTTTATGACCACTTGAAAGGCCTGTGATTATCCTCGAAGCTCGATGTATGGGTTCCCCATGTTCTCACAGAGAGAAATCTGTGTCGCTGCATTGAAGTCTGCGATTCGTTTCTCAAACGTCACGAAAATTATCCGTTTTTGAAGCGCACCATCACTGGGGACGAAAAAGGTCATGGAGCAAAAAAGATGAAGCGGCTCAAACCATTTCGAAAGCCGATATTCACCAAAAAAGTTGATGCAGTCTGTTTGGTGGGATTTTAAAGGAATCGATTTTTTTTTTAGCTTTTACCGGATAACGCAACGATTAATTCGGAAGTCTACTGTCATCAGCTGGACAAACTGACTGATGCACTTCAACCGAAAATGTCAGAACTAATCAACAGGAAAGGTGTAGTGTTTCACCAAGACAACGCGATACCTCACATAAGTTTGGTCACTCGCCAAAAGCTTTTACAGCTTGAATGGGATACAATGCCACACCCACCATATTCTCCAGACCTGGCACCATCGGATTATTATTTGTTCCTGTCCTTCCAAAATTTTTCAGACGGTAAAACCTTCACCTCAAACGAGGAGGTCAAAAATCACCTCGATCAGTTTTTTGCCCGCAAAGACCAAAAATTTTATGAGCGTGGAATTATGCTACTACCAGAAAGATGGCAGAGAAGGTGTTGGACCAGAACGGCCAATATATAATTTAATAAAGTATTTGTTTATTATACGAAAACTGTCCTTCATTTGCACAAAAAAAAAAACTAAATTACTTTCCGAACAACCCAATAATTTCTTACTAGATCTATTCCGAAATGCTGAGTTAGTGTAAAAATGTAGAACAAAGCACCCCACGCTTTTGCCCCAATGACATTAATTTCCTCGTTAATCATTTTATTCTTATATTAAGAATTATTTTTTTACTGTTTAGTTCGATTCACACACACACACTATAAAAGCATGTTTTTAGCATGTTTATTTTTCATTTTTTAGTTCGATCTACAATAAAAGCCTGCTCTTTTAGTTTTTAAAACTATCATTTATTCTTTTTTGAATTTATCCCTGAGTTTGATATTTGGAGCCGAAATTATGTATGTGGCTGCTGGAATTAGTCTTGCTCTTCAGTGGATATTAATTAATGGGTCTGGAAGGTGTTTATTCTCTCCGTTTACGGGGCCTCGGATGAGTCCTATATCGTTATATTTCAAAGATTTCATCTCTATATAAATACAGGTTCAACTAATAAAGTGTGTTAGGAAGAAATATTAAATGCCAATCGTATTATCACCTTTTAAACGTATTGCTATAATGTTAATTAGTATCTTCACTTTTAAACATATTGCTTTATCAAAATAAAAAAAAGTATTTAGCAGTTAGAACATAAATTTATCACCTTTTAAACGTATTGCTAATGTTAATTCGTATCATCACTTCTAAACTTTTATAAACGTATAAATATTTTTTATAAAAATAAAAAAAAATTTAGCAGTAAGACCATAAATTATTTTTTTTCACATGCTCGAGTCTTTTTTTTTTTACTTTTTATTTCCATTTTCAGCCTATTTGTGGTTTTAGGTTTGCTCCTTAATCTTTTAGTCACCAAATCTGGAAACTATATTATGAATTAGTCGCCAAATCTCGAAATCCTTAAAATTCTTATTTATGACAATCCTGATCATGACAAAGAAACAAAATTATGAAATTATTGTATTATCATCGGTCCTTGACAATTGTACAAAATTTCGAATTAATCTAACCTTTTAAAGTCGGTAAAAATCGAGCTCAATTTCATTATATACAAGTGAGACTTATAAAAGCGTGTTAAAAAAAAGAAAAATCCACTTTTTATTTACGTTTATAAAAATAGATCTTAAATTCAATATAAAATGCAAAATTTATCATTTTCTTGTGAATAAAAGTAGCTTTTGTCCATATATTTTTGAAAAATATATTTACTATTAGCTTAACGTTTGACAACTCAAAAAATGTTGTTGAATTTTTAAAAAACTTTTTCGGAATAATTCATATTCTTTTATTTCCTCTCTATAAAAATGATAATCAAGTTAAAATCTCTCAAGTAGTAAACTTACCTTCGAAAGGAAATTGATTTAATTTTACAAAATCTTAAAATTCGTCAATCAAATAAAATTTAAATGAGGTGAGCAACTTTTATCATTTACGGTAAGCAATTTTTTCGGAGAGGGAGGGAATTATATACATATATATATATATATATATATATATATATATATATATATATATATATATATATATATATATATATATATATATATATATATATATATATATGTATATATATATATATATATATATATATATATATATATATATATATATATATAATAAATATAAAAATTTCTTTTTCATTTACGAATTTTAAGATTTTGTAAAATTACATCAGTTTCCTTTCGAAGGTAAGTTTACTACTTGAGAGATTTTAACTTGATTATCATTTTTATAGAGAGGAAATAAAAGAATATGAATTTTTCCGAAAAAGTTTTTTTTTTTTTGAGTTGTCAAACATTAAGCTAATCGTAAATATATTTTTCAAAAATATATGGGCAAAAGCTACTTTTATTCACAAGAAAATGATAAATTTTTGCATTTTATATTGAATTTAAGATGTATTTTTATAAACGTAAATAAAAAGTGGATTTTTCTTTTTTTTAACACGCTTGTATACGAGTATATATATATATATATATATCCATGTAAGGATAATTAAATTTGATTAAAAATTAAATTCCCTATCTAGCACTTAACTCATCTTTCTCAGTTCATCTTCAAGTATCAAACTAATCACCCATTTATTCCTTCCGAACATATGGCCTAGCCAATAAACATGTCTAATTCCAGATCTTTAGATTTAATAGTCCCCATGTGTCAGCATTAACTTTCAAGTACAATCATAAAAGCCGCGATACTTACCGCATCTGTGTTTTAAGTGAACCCACTTAAAACACCTCGTGGCGTTCTTTTTCTCTTTCCGCTCAGCGTCAGAGCTAGTACAGATTTCATTGAATAAAGATCCTTTTAAAAACTAAGTCTGATTCTGACTTCAAAAAACATGTCAGAATTAAAACAGGCAAGATTTTTATATGCGAATGGATTTCAAATCTTAACGTAAAAAACTAATCTTTTTTATAAAATAATTTTAATATGAAAACTAACGCCAACGACCGTAATAACTGATATGGAGAATTTGATGGAACACGGACGGCGCTCTACATATCTTTGCTGAAGACGTCGGGTTGCCGGAATGAATCTATGGTACGGAAAAAAGAAAAAATACGTTAGTAATCCCCGAAAGAACATCGCTCTTACTGCCAAAGAACTAGAATCATCGTCTTCTAACAAAATTTCAGAAATTCATATTTCAAAAACGGAAGCAACAAACGAAAATAAAATTAAGCAAGAAGAGAATTTAGATGCAGATGAAGAAAAATTGAAACAACCTATAACCATTATAAAAAATGATATTCGATTTTAAGATCTACAGACTTTTTTCCAAAAATATAACCTGGAAATGCTCATCCAAACATTCATTAGAAATTTTGAAATTACGTGCGATTCCTTCGATATAACAGAGAAACAGAAAATCCTATTTATAATCAAGTTAGTAGATGGAGCTGTGAAGACTTACATCAAATCACAATCGATCCCTAAAAGTTTTTACGAACTGAAAAATAATTTAATACGTGAATTCGGAACACAAGTCAATCCAGCGGAGATTCATCTTCAATTATCTAAAACAGAAAAAACATCAAAAGAAACCCACATAGAATATTTCTACAGAATAAAAGAAATCGAATCCCGGATAAACATGGAAGAAGCTGAAAAATTTTACATCATAAAAGGATTAAAGGAAAATAGATCCATAGAAATACAGTTACAAAGCTGCAGCAACATACAAGAACTGAAGGAAAAAAATGAAACTCTTAGATATCCAAGAAAAATCAGAATCATGTAGGAATGAAGATATATACCCAAAGTATCCAATGACAAGAATATATCTCATCATACGAATCAATTTGCCCGTAGACAACAGTATGGAGGATGGAATTGGAGAAGTGATCAATCTCAACATCCGAATGCCATAACCGGTTCAAGATGCAATGTACACTCTCCTCAATTTCTATCACCTTCTTATCATCACCCGTCCTTTTCTCTTCAGTGGTCGACCATGTATCTGAGAAACCAACGATTGCCACAACGACCAGCAGTTTTGCGACCGGATGCTCCAACTTTCTACCCCCGTCAAAGAACACAAGAAAACAATACAATATTCCAACCTCATCGAACATGAGAACTTATGATCATCCAGGGAATAATCAACTTCAAACAAGTTGAAGTCCTCTTGGATACAGGATCAAGTGTCAACATTATCCCAAAAAATATAATATCACAAATCAAGGGACACCACAATAAGGAGTATATCAAAACACACATTGCCACCATCAATGGACAAATTAAGATGAGTGAGGCAATTACTTTACAATTGAAAATAGGAGAAATTATTAAACATATTAAATTCCTCATAGTAAATGTAGAACTGAAATATTTAATAATTTCTAATAAAACTATGAGTATTTTTGAAGTAAATATTAATTTTAGTGACTATAAAATTTTTCAAAGAGGAAAAAAAAATTTTAAAAATTATGAATCTAAGAAAAGTATTAAAGAAAATGAAACTCTTAAATTTAGTAATAATAAAATTATCACTAAAAAAGCTGATAATGTGTTTAATATAGAAATAATTCCTAACAGTGATTATGATATTATTAATGTGATTATTGATAAATATAAACATGTCTTTGCTAAAAATAAGTTTGATGTGGGTGAATTAAAACGTAATTCTCCTAAAATAATACCTACCTCAGAATTACCCATTGCAAATCGACCATATAAGACATTTTTTAAAGATGATACGGAAATAAAAAAGTAATTCGATGCATTATTGAAAGCAGGAATAATTAAACTATCTTATAGTTCTTACGCTGCCCCTATAACATTGGCTTTTAAAAAGAGGATAATGCTCGTACACGATTATGTATCGATTACAGAAAGCTAAATGCTATCACAAAATTAGATGCAGAACCAATTCCCCGAATAGATGCAGTTTTAGACAAATTAACACATGCAAAATTTTTCTCAATGATCGACCTCTGTAGTGGTTATTGGCACATTAAATTAGATGATAACGAATCTGAAAAATTTGCATTTACATCAAATTACGTTCTTTTTCAATTTAATCGTTTGCCTTTTGGATATAAAAATTCCCCAGCTATATTTCAAAGAGCTATTAGACAGATTTTAAATAAATACCAAATAAAATTTGCATTAAATTACTTTAACGATATAATAGTATTTTCGGAATCAATTGAAGAACATGCAAAACATTTAGAGGAAATTTTTAAAATTTGGGAAATAGAAAATATTAAATTAAAATTCTCAAAGTGTAAATTTGGTAAAGATACAATTGATTTCTTAGGATATGAAATAAAACAAGGATCATATACGCTCCAAATAATGCAAATGTCGAAATAATTAAAAGACTTTTACCCCCTAGAAATGTAAAAGATTTACAAAGATTTCTTGGTAGTATTAATGTCTATTATAAATTCATTCCACAATATGCAAAATTAAGAATGCCCTTAAATAATCTTCTTAAAAGAATCAAAATTGGAATTGGACCCCAGAATGTCAACAATCTTTTCAAAAACTTAAAGACAGCTTAATTTCAAAGCCTATTTTAGCTATATTCAATCCAAATTACCCCTGTCATCTTTATGTAGATGCATCGAAAACTGCGATCTCATGTATCCTCAAACAACAAAAACCCAATGGAAATCAACATCCGATTGAATTCCATTCGAGACGACTGAGAAATTATGAAATTAATTATACAATAACTGAATTAGAATGCTTAGCAATAACTGATAGTTTAGATAAATTCCATTGCTATCTTCATGGATCTCATTTCACAGTTCATACCGATCATAATGCATTAGTTTGGCTAGAAAATTTCAAAAATCCCACGGGTATACTTTTTAGATGGTCTTTAAAAGTTTCTATGTATGATTTTGATATTAAATATAAGAAAGGTAGCACTATATATATATATATATAAATATATATATATATATATATATATATATATATATTATATACACTCAGGAACATTGAAAATAGCGACCCAAGAAGAAAGCATCGGATTGAAATGAAATTTAATACACATAATGACACAGATGATAGATTCACTTGATCTCAAAAACAAGACAATTAAACGAATACAGGGAGTGCAATGACACAAATAGTGGGCAACTTCAATAGCGCGTTGGACCACCTCCACACGGTCCGGCATTGAGTTCATTAGATACCTTATGTTGTCCTGAGGCAGATGGGCCCACAAATCTTGAACAGTCAACTCTAAATCATGTACAGAGTGACACGATGGCATCTGCCGTTTTACCTAATCCTACACGTGCTCTACAGGGGATGAATCGGGGGAGCGGGCCGGCCATGGAAGTGTCTGAAAATGACGTAGGAAGTCTTGAGCAACTCTTGCTGTATGCGGACAAGCATTATCTTGCTGGAAAATTGCCCCTGGGAGACCACTTAGGAAAGGTCCTACATGGGGTCGAAGAATATCATCAACGTAACGTTGACCCGTTAAGTTTCCACGCATCACAATTAAAGTGGACCGGCTATCATAGGCTATAGCCCCCCAGACCATTACACCAGCTGTGCGGGCAGTGTGACGTAGAACAGTGTGGGGGAAGATTGTACCGCTCACCAGGGTGCCTCCACACCCGTAAACGGTTATCATCTGTCCCCAAAACAAACCGGGATTCATCACTAAACACAACCTTTTTATACAAGCAGATTCTGCGCCCAGTTATCACTTATGGTTCACCCGTATGGGAAGCCGCAGCCGCCACCCACATGAAAAAGATTCAAGTAATTCAAAAAAAGATACTCCGCGTCATGACGAACGCACCTCGGTACGTCCGAAATGACGTGATACACAACGATCTACATATGGAGCCGATTTCTAATTACATCACTAAACTCTCTAGAAATGTCTTTTAAATCTATTGAATCTCATGACAATCCAATTATCAAAGCACAAACACTGTTTAAGTATCCTCATCCTAAAATTAAATATTCATACTCTTCAACGAAGTGGAGAAACCCGCTCCGCCCCCATAACAACAAAAACACTCTTTTTCACACTCTTAACAACACGATTTAGCTGCACTGCACTGCGTCTTTTACTCTGGGTTCTTGGGTGGTATCTCACCGTCTTGATTCACAGCCATCGGCCGTCCCGGTTTCCTTCCTGCGTTCTTCCCCTCCCCCCGCCGGCGCTCTGCTTCTTTAGAGCGTTCGTGCTTTGGGGTACGTCCTCCCTCCCCATTTTTTGTGGGAGTTTTCTTGATTTGATTCAACCTTCACATCATGGTTTATCTTTTTCTCCCATCCTTCTGGGAATAGGCGCCTTTGGCGCCGGCGCCCACGATCATCTAATTTTAGGTTAGTTACACAACCTTTTGCCAATCTGTGACATTCCACATTGATCTGGCTTAACAACACTGTAGACGCAGTTGCCCATGTTCCGGTGTTAAAGGGAGTGCACGAAAAGGGTGCTTGGATTTAAGATTTGCCTCTGCAATGTGTCTGGAAATTGTTTGTGGAACAATCACTACGTCTACGTCTGCTCGTATCATTTAACGAGTCACTGTGGGGTCCACAAGTGCTTGTCGCACGATCCTTCGATCCTCTCTCCTCGTGGTCTTCCTGGTCGCTCCAGACCCGGTTTTCAGCGCTTGGGTACCTTCTCGTGTCCACAGCTCCCAACAATTTTTAACGGCACACTCCGAACGATCCACCTGGCCAACAACACGGCGCGTCGACCAGCCTGCAGTTTTCATCCCGATGATCAGGCCTCTCTCAAACTCGCTTAAATGTGAGAAATGTCTTCTAGCACGTTTACCTGGCATGTTTCGCTTACCAAAGTCTTCCTACAATCGGCGGGTAATCGTCACGTTTATGAATCTTCGAATTTGAGCTGGCTTATATAGCACCCTCTTCCTGATTGTAGCGCCACCTCGACGTGTATGGGCATGCGTATTGGCACAAAACTTGGATCATTTGCATATCACATTACGCTATACTTATTTGCAAAGTTTCGCGATTGTACTTAGCTTCCTTCTTGGGTCGCTATTTTCAATGTTCCTGAGTGTATATATATATATATATATATATATATATATATATATATATATATATTGAAGCTGATATGTTAACAAGAAATCCTATAATTATACACCTTATATCCTTATCATTTAATTAATACATCCCCAGAACCTTTATTAGATATCAATGAAATAAGTCATTTTCAAAATATAGAAAATACATCAGCTCCTAAATGTTTTAAGAGAGATGGTGTTTTTGTAGTTAAAAAACAAGGTTTAGCTAAAATAATTGTACCCGAAGCTCTATGAGTGAAATTAATGAAAACAACTCATGAAAAATTTGGCCAGCCTGGTGTAGCTACCATGTTAAAATTAATATCACCACAATATTATGGGGATAAACATTATTACTGATGTACGAAATTATGTGAAACACTGTGAAACTTGTCAAATAAATAAGAAGCTACATCAGAAAAAAAACGGACTGATGCAATCACTTCCCCTTTGTGAAAAACCCTTTGAACTTTTATCGATAGATAGTGTAGGTGGTTTAAATTATTACAACTCTGTTAAAAATATTTGCACATTATTATTGATCATGCAACTAGGTACAATTGGACTTTCCTATCAAAAAATGCAACAACAGATACTTATATAAATTGTTGAAGACAAATGTTTCAGAATCACATACCGGAAAAAATTTTAAGAGATAGAAATACTGCGTTCACCTCTTCAAAATTGAAGCATTTTTTAAAACATAAAAATGTCACTCAATTATTAATTACTTCTCACAGAACACAAACCAATGGAAAGGTTGAACGTGTAAATCAAACCATCATTACCCGCTTAAAGTATGAAATTAGCAATAGTTCAAGTAAAGTCCCATGGACAAAAATTCTAGAAAAAGTAACCCATCAGTATAATCAAACTCCACATGCAATAACAGTTTTCCCTCCAGCCTACTTAATGTATGGTAATTTACCTTTCGAAATTTCACTAAAAGATAATGAGATATATTCTCTCATAGAAGAAGCAAGAAAATTAGCCAAAGAAAGAACCGAACAATATTATAAAATAAATATGATTAGATATGATAAAAAAATTCTGGAAGCTGATTTCAAGGTTGGTGACTTAGTAATGTATGAGGAATTTCAATACCCCAATGCAAGGAAATTAAGTCCCCCTTCTTCAGGCCCTTATACCGTTTTAAGAAAATGTTCTGATGTATTATTTGAAATTGATAGACCCAATGCCCTTAATGAAACTGACACTGAATTGGTTCCTTCAGTCTGTTTAAGACATTTTCATCCATCTGAAAATTTTCAGTTGCATTACATTCAACAAAATACCCATAATAAAGAGAATAAGAAAATAACTAAAAGAAACCTCTTACGTAATACAGAAGTAACTGAGTTCTGATTAACAAGACTTTTCGGCGAAAAAGAATAATATATTATATGATATGATATTTAATTTTTATAATATACTTGTGTTAAATGAGATATTTTCTTTATATTTTAATTGAGAAAACAAATGCATAGGTTTTGTCATACAAAATTTTGAGAAATTTTAATATACTTCTCATAATTTTATCTTAAGACGTCGAAGGAGTTAACAGTTAAGATAAAAATTGGTGTTTTAAAGTTGAAAGATATAAATTAAGTTTTTATAAAAATGACTAATGTACTAATACTAGTGATATTGATTTTTATAAGAAACAAAAGTAAAGTCACGTTGCATTCTTTTTTCTCCACTGAATTTTATTGTTTTGTTAATTATTTTATTCAGCAGTAACCTTATTGCATGTCATTTAAGTTTTTTTTATTTTGAAATTGTGTGTTTTGATATACCGGCCATATATCAAGATTCACTATTTCTAAAAATTTTCCTTATCTAAATTTAAAATTAATTTAATAACTTGAAGCTTATTTTTGGGTATTATACACTGGTGTGCAAAAATTAAGCACGAAGTCTAAAAATTAGCATATCAGCTGAACGAAGAGGCAGAGCGGACGGAAAGACCAATCAGGATATTAAGTAAGGTAATGTACGGTAGCACATGCGCAGATATGCAGGTAGACGTAATGGGGGAGTGTCTGAGTAGTATAAAGCATGTTGTCGGTGTAAGATCAGTATTTCTGGCAAAGAGATTGCACGCCGTATAGCAGTTAAAATCACACCGAGTTGCTGCCTCAGCGAGAAATGGCGAATAATCAATCTGTTAGACGACATCTGGATGCTTTTACCCGAGGTCGAATCATTGGGAAGTTGGAGGAAGGCCGCAGTGTGACAAGTGTGGCTGCAGAGTTCGGAATTGCTCACAGCATCATTTCACGACTTTGGAGACAATTTCAAACTACAGGAACATTTACCCGGGGGTTCAGTAGTGGTCGTCCACGAGGAACTACACCCGCAGATGACCGGTACATTGTCTTACAGGCCAGAAGAAACGGGCGGGAGAAATCGCTAGACACACGACACAGGCGACTGGACGACCGATATCGCGTTTTACCGTGGCCAGAAGACTGCACGGTGGTGGTCTGTTTGCACGACGCTCTGTACGGTGTGTACCTTTAACGCCTGCCCATCGGAGAAGGCGTTCTCTGTGGTGCCGGGAACACCGGAATTGGAGAGACAATGAATGGGGACGAGTACTCTTTATAGATGAGAGCAGATTCAGTTTGAGTAGCGATTCTCATCGCATACTCATCTGGAGAGAGCGGGGAAGCCGCAATCATCCCTCGAACATCATTGAAAGGGACAGGTATGGAGGTCGCGGTGTTCTCGTTTGGGGAGGCATCATGCTTGGTAGTCGTACAGACCTTCACATCTTCGACGCAGGTTCAGTCAACGGGACCCGTTATTGTAACGAGATTCTTCTTCCATATGTGCGTCTTTTTAGAGGCGCTATGAGTCTGCAGTTCCTTTTCATGGACGACAATGCACCATGTCATCGCACAGTAGCTGCCGAACAGCTCTTAGAGAGTGAGAATATTGAACATATGGATTGGCCGACACGATCTCCGGATCTCAATCCCATCGAGCATGTATGGGATTTTCTAGGCAGACGCTTGGCAGCTCGTACCTTACCATCAGTAACGATTCGGGAGCTTCGATTGGCGCTGCAAGACGAATGGGCATCAATGCCTCAACAACTCATTGACACCCTCATTCTCAGCATGGGCAGACGCTGTGAAACCTGCCTAGCAGTCAGGTGAGATCATATTCCCTACTAAAGACCGGATGTTTCTTGCTGGACACCCATCACAGGGATGTTTCGGCCTTCAGTCGCATTGGTTGGCTCCATGCTACTTTTTTTCAATCAAGCTTCTTTTTATCCCTCTGATTTCTCTTTTTTTAGTAAGTGATGCTTACATTACACATGTCCTTACGTATTAGGGATCTTACGGTATTAAATGTGTTGATTTGGAAAGCTTTTGTACAAAGTTATATTGAAAAAACCGTCTCGTCCTTAATTTTTGCACACCAGTGTACAGTGGATATAAGGGAGAATACAATCATTATAATTTTGTATATGTCTTGAAACATTAAGAGGACAAAAGTGTTTAGTTTGATATGTACACCTCTTATTGTTTCTTATTAGGATCCCTGAGCATCTCTGAGTTGATCACGCAGATTTCTCAGAGAGATGTGTTCAAAAATAAGTAGCATGATATAGTTTATATTAATTAATATGTGATGTAAGAGAAAGTAAAGAATTTTTTATCCATGAAACGAATATTTAGAAGGTTACGAAGAGATTCAAAATAATTGTATGCGATATTGTTAAGTTACAGTGAATATTGGGAAAATTTTCATAAATACTAAAGGTCATTATTGAAGCGAGTCCACTTTTCCGACTCAAAAATAATAAAATATAAGAGCTCTTATATTCTTTTATTCCTATATATATATTCTTATATAATTTTTATATTTTTATATTCTTATATTTTATGACGCATATGAAATAAAATATTGTTTATTGTGTTGAATAGTGCATATAAGTTGTTGCACACCGTTTTCATATTAATAATTTTATTTTATTAGAGTATATTTTTTTTTTATCTTTTTAAAAAATGTATTTCATATATGCAAAATTTGTGTAACAATATAAGGTATTACTACGATGGCGCCAGAGTAGATTTTTATACAAAATTATTATTTTACTATTTGTATATCATGTATTTTCATATTTACTATCTTATTGTTTGATATGATATTATTTTCCAATATAAAATTTTTTTTTGAATACATTATCTGCTAGCTATAATACGAATATATTATGAAGGAATAGGAGGAAACGCGAGCTCTTATTCTGGATGTCGAATAGATTTGAACAAGCTAATCTTCAATGATATGTATGGAAATTCATTTTTATCAATTAATATTTTGGAAGAGTCATTCCTGTGTATGTTGTTATAGTTTCGTTTATTGTATTGCATTTTGATTTTAGTATTCCTATTGCTTAAATATTTCTACTGTGTGTAGTATGTCTTTCTAAATGATGTTATGTAGTGTTTTGTATAAGTTGAAAATTGATTAAGTTTGTAAAGAGAGAAAAAACTACGCCATGACTCCCTGTTAAAATTGGGGGGCAAATGTTAGGATAATTAAATTAGATTAAAAATTAAATTCCCTATCTAGCACTTAACTCATCTTTCTCAGTTCATCTTCAAGTACAAACTAATCACCCATTTATTTCTTCCGAACATATGGCCTAGACAATAAACATGTCTAATTCCAGATCTTTAGATTTAATAGTCCCCATATGTCAGCATTAACTTTCAAGTACAATCATAAAAGCCGCGATACTTACCGCGTCTGTGTTGTAAGTGAACCCACTTAAAACAACTCGTGGCGTTCTTTTTCTCTCTCCGCTCAGCGTCAGAGCTTGTACAGATTTCATTGAATAAAGATCCTTTTTAAAACTAAGTCTGATTCTGACTTCAAAAACATGTCATATATATATATATATATATATATATATATATATATATATAGGCTGAACTCGCAGTACCGTTTCTACTGTTTTATTTAAGTGTCGAAATAAAATAGCGCGTTAAAATTTAGCAAAAGCATTCCTTTAGTGCAAATTAAATATCTTATTTTTCTCACTGTTATATCAACACCAAAGTAATTATAAATAATTGGTTCATTCTTACTATCTTCAGCAATAATTATTAATTTACGCTTTTTAAATATTATGTGTACATGTTAAAAATATTCTCTATTAGAGTATTTCAAACACATAAAAAATTTGAAAAAAAAATTTCCTTCAAATTTTAAATTTAAAAGCATTTATTTCTGTTCAATGTAAATGGGATTTTTTTAAACTTAATGCTGTAATTTTCTTTAAAATTTCAAAAGCGATTGTATCAGATTAGAAGCACGGGATTTTTGCTTTTGTTTTTGATTTCTCAAAATTAACTTATTACAAATTTATTTTGTATGATATCTTTAAAAAAATAAGGATTGACATAATTTATAGCTTAGACTCTAGACAGTAAAGATATGTTTCGAATTGATATCTACATGATTTCTTTTCTGAACAAAGGCTTTATTTTCAGATTCAAAATTTTGTCTAAATTTTTTCTTTAGAGCATTACATGCTAGACTTATTGTTTAAAAAGAGAGGAAAGTAGAAATTCTAATTTTAAAAGTTTTTAAAGTAGTTGACATTTCTTAGTAGAGCTCTTTATTTTACAAGAAAAGTAATTTATTTTTTCATTTCTTCTGCGGACAATTTACTAATACGTATTTTAGGAATGCCCAAACTAATTAGCATTCATTCATGTGAAAAATGCACCTTGGATAATCATCCTGACAAAGTACAGTAATCCGTCTTGCAAAAATAAAATCCTATCTCAAATCTAACAAATGAGAGATCTCAATTACAAAGCTTTGATTCACGGGGAAATGAAACATGACTACGATGCTTTTCTGAAGTGATGATAAAAAGAGATAGTTCTGCAGAAAGAGATTACATAAAAGAATACAAAAGAGATAGACAAAAAAAATTTTTTAATAGTGAATCCTATATTCAAAAAAAAAAAAAAAAAAATCTTGCATTAACTTAGTTTTGCTAATTTACCATCAGTTGGAATCCAATTGGCTTCTACCGGAAATTACTTCTTCAGTTGTCCAAACAAGAAGGCAAGCCAACAAATAGGTTTTCATAATGACTTTGAAAGAAAAGAAAATTTTGCTTGTTTTCAAAGTACGAATTAGGAAATAATCGGCCTGACTTCCAAAAGCTAAAGAGATTTTTTTTTTCTTTCGTTTAATGGTCCTTTTATTCTTGGTGCATGATGCTGAAACAAAACCGTGCTGTTGATTCAGATGACGAATTTCTTTTAAATTGAAGGACACTCTTTTTTGTTTTAGGCGATTTAGGAGCTATTTTTGTTGTTTAGTTCTCCACAAGAGCAAATCACTGTCTACAATACGCCCAATTTCTTAGAAACTACATTTCACTGAAATAGCTGTAATTTCTGAGAATCTTCTTTTCAACTTCAGACTGACCTGTTTTCTTACATTTTTTATGAGTTGAAGGTGAAACGTGTTTACTTTACAAATAAAATTCAAAGAAAAAGGGGTTTTTTCTTGTTTTTTTTTCAATACGGAAAATAAGTAGAACTTATGTCTTCGTATATATAATCCCAGTTACAATACCATATAAGCCTGTCAAAGATTTGACGTTATTTTTCTTCTCAATTAGCATACTTAAACAAAATACATAAAACTTGCACAATTCTTTAAAATGTTGTTGTTTCTTATGCCACCTGATCTCGACTGTGTCAGATCCAGGCCCACGAAATTCATCATGGCAACAATGCGAAAAACCGGTATTCAGAACGGAGTACAAAATACTCACTTTTGAATACGTCACATACTCAAAATAGCTCCGATGCAAACATACTCAAATTTGAGAAAAGCCCATTCTCATCTTTGGCATCGGCTACGTACTCAAAATTGTAAACATCGCATACTCATTTTTGAACCTGTTACTGGATCAAATTTGAGAATATAACAGCTAGATGAGTGTGTAATGCACTTATTTATGAGTATTTATGGGTCAAATACGAGTTTGTATGTTATTTATTTTCGATACTGTTGTATCCAATACGAATTTTTAACATAAAAATATACATCAAATCAAATTTAAAGGGATCTAAATATGCGATACTTAAGTTGGTAAATTTCATTTTTTTCCATCTTATATATTATTTAATTTACATTTTATGAAGTTCTTACCACTTAACTTCGAAAATCTAAATTCCTTTTGCATTTATTGTGTTACAAAAGGTACTTTAGTATCATCGCAAAATTCCAACGTTCAAGATAATTCGCCATGTCTCGTACGCGTTGAATTAGCAACCATGTACTTAATTTTATATGCTGTCGCCAATACAATAAAAATTTTACTTTAAGAAAAAAAAATACAACTATTATTTGATCAAAAACTTTGTCTTCGGACTTATACATCAGATTTAAATCTTTGAAAATAACAAAAATAGATTCGATGAAATAGTTAAACAAATTTGTAAGCATTTGAACTAGTTCCAGAAGCAATTTGGTTTATTACAAGTTATATTTATGTGTGTGTGTGTGTTTCTAAAAGAATTATATTGTTTCTTTTTTTTTTTAAATCCTATACAAGCAGAAAATTAACTTTTATTTAAATTCAGTCTTTCAATAATAAGTTATTAGAAATATCTTGAAACGTTAGGATGAATAACAGACTTTATATAGTGAAAATTTCAAAACAAAGTAAGAAAGAAATAGTTCTTTACATATTATGTAATGAAGAAAAAGCCTTTTGACTAAAATAACACTCATTAGGCCCAGGTGTGTAAGTAATTTTTTATGAATTGTTTTGTTTAAATAGAAACACATTCATCTAGTGGGGAAATATAGAAAAATCCATTGCAATATATATTACAAATTAAGCTAGTTTTTTATTCATATCAACTGATTTTATACTCTCCTATCACCAAAGAAAACAAATATTATAGTTTTTAAGTTAATATTTTATAATCAAAAATTAAAATACTTAAAAATTTCAGTCCTTAGAAGAATGTAAAAACAACTAAAACAGTAGAACCATAATCCAATATACAGCATTTTATTTTCAATGCCTCTTTTTTTTTCAATGATTCACTGTAAACAAGAAAAATAAAACAAACCAAAATCATATTTTTGAAATATTTATTCTGGAAATTGGACATATACATATCATACATTCAAAAAATAAACAAAAATATAAGTGAGATTTTTGAAACAACATACCTTCATCCATAAGTTATTTTTTATAAACACTATACAATCGATACTATAGTCAACTCCATTGTTTTAATGTAATATATATTGAATTATTTGCTTACTAATAGAAATGAAATTAATGCTGCAAATTAAGAATAAAGCATTCATCATCTAAAAACACGATAACAGGTTTAAAAAGTATGATTTTCTAAATATTACACATGAAGGCATGTATTTTTTTGAAGTTCACATGTATAAAAACTACTGTTCAAAAATACCACACATTGGAACAATATATATATCAGTACACTACACACCGAATATCTTTTAGGCATGGTTTTGAAATTGCTGCAAATAAGATTTTAGTATATCCAATAGTTTTCAATCTAAGATGATGGTCTCGCAATAAGAACTCAACATGAAAATAGTTTAAAAGAATGGCTTATTCCTGACAAAAGAGGAATTACATTATGAAGCAAAAATGTAAGTACTTTTTTGTAGAAAACCAATTAGAAAAATATGGGTGCCAGGATTTAAAAAAAAACAGAACACAAGGTATTTAGAAATGCCAGGAAAAACTATGGAAATTGGAATGCGGGGAAAATGGAAAAATAATAACTGCATTTAAAAGCGTGGGGTGCTTGATATCAATTGCTATAATTTCTTAATAGTTCTATTCTGTAATACAAAGTTAGTGTAAAAATGTGTAGTACAAGGGTCCCCCACCCTTTTACCACAATGACATTAATTTTCTCGTTAATCATTTTGTTCTAAGAAAGTAAGAGTGCTGTTTTTTTTTTCATCTTAAATACGTTTGATTAATTTTTGTATTCTTTACATATATTTTCATTACGATCCACCTTGTCCCGCTATATTCACTTGCCGCCATCTCATTCTGGCTCTGCGCGGGTTCAGTCCTAGGAGAACCCACACCCTTGGCAACAAACCAAAAAAGCGCCAAGCCAGAGTGAGATGGCGGCAAGTGAATATAGCGGGACAAGGTGGATCGTAATGAAAATATATGTTAACAATACAAAAATTAATCAAACGTATTTAAGATGAAAAAAAACAGCACTTACTTTCTTACTGCTGATCTTTTCCGAGTGAAGGCTACAGCATGACAGCGGATTTTAACAAAAAGCCTTGAAGGCCTCATTGTTAAGAGAATCATGGGAGTGCGGCCATAAATATTCTGCGAGGTAATGGTCGAACATACCCATTCAAAATCTCCATCCAAAACAGCACTCTTTCGTTCGTATAATCCCATTCGCTCATTACATTTAGAACATTCATAATTCAAAGCAATCAATCCTTCCTTCATACACCATTCAATCAATTTTTTCTTACATTTCGCATTCAACAAAGTACAAAATTCAAAGGTATATCCACTCATATACGTGCCATACTTCCAGCCCGGGGCCCAACAACAAAATGACACAATTCGATATGCCCGCTGACCAAATACAAAAATTCCAGAAATAGGTTTACCATACATAATGTATCAAAGTAGAGTTACCAAGATGGTGCAATTATCACCAACCAAAATAATTTGCTCCAAGGGTGTGGGCTCTCCTAGGACTGAATCCATTCTTATATTAAGATTTACTTTTTAGTACGATTAATTATAAAAGCATTTTTTTTTAAAACTATGGTGTTTCATGTATGTCAGACTGAACAGATTTCAGTACTTACGTATTATCAAAACAATCGCCAACTCTATTAATAATTCACTGAATTGACAACTCCCCAATTGGTACTTACGTCTTATTGGCGACTGTTACGACCCGCATGTGCAGAGGGCGCTAGTAGTCCTCGTTGTTTACATTTCGTCAGTATGCTTGTAATGCATCCTCGGAGCGGACGTACCTACCGTCCTCAATAAACAAACAAATTTTTAAAGTATACAGTCCACGCCTTTTGCTTGAGCAGTCAAGTTATACATAACTCAAAGTCTGCTCATAATCCGTTATAGACATTTCTAGAATAACCACACCATTTGTGGTTAAAATCAGAGCTATCGACCTCACCCAGTTTTGTGGTCGGTGTCGAGCCCGAGCCAAAATTCAAAATGGCTCCAAAAGAACTATCAGAACTCACCGTGTTTAACAGAAGGAAAGCACATCTGCTCGGTCAGATCACACGCATTAGAAACTCCTTGGAAAATGTGGAGTCACCATTGAATCAAGTTGAAAAGAGAGCTAAACTCGCATCGCTTTCTGAAGTGAAAGCAAAAATAGACAAACTTCGGACCGAAAGCTACGGGGTGCTTTCGGATGAAGAGCTCATGGATTTCGAGGCCAGTTTGGACACGATGGAAGAGGACGCAGATAATTTAGAGGTGAGTCTCAATACCTTACTTGAATCTTCTAATGTGGATACCTCTGAATTATCTGTGAAAATGATTTCGCTAATTACAATGTGAAACTGCCACCCATTAATTTACCGGAATTTTCGGGACAATATATTGATTGGTTGCAATTTAAATCCCAATTTGTATCATTAATTCATGATAACGCTTGTTTATCAGACTCGCAAAACTATATTATTTGCAATCTGCCCTGAAAGGCCATGCAAAACAATTGCAAACTGTAAACGATTCTTACTCATCTTTATTTGAAGCTTTAGAAAGTAGATACGAAAATAAAAGATTAATTGTAAATAGTCATATTGCTGAACTTTTAAATCCTAACAAAATAAAATTTGAATCTGCTTTTCATCTCAGAAGTTTAATAGATTCAATTCAGAGTCATCTTAGAGCCTTAAAACAACTAGAATTAGAACCTAACGCTTTGTGTGAATCAATGTTAATTTTTGTTATAACTCAACGTCTAGATGATGAATCGCGTAAACAATATGAAATGGAATTACATTCTAATGATTTGCCTAAGTGGAATAATTTTTTAGACTTTTTAATAAAAAGGAGCCAAGCCTTAGAAAACGTACAAAAGAAATTCTTCGTTGAAAAACAAGAACGAATATCCTCCAAAATTCAGATCATTTGTCGTGAAAAGCAATGAAAAAACCTGTCCGTTATGTCCTTCAGAGACACACCCAATTTTTAAGTGTAAAATGTTTCACGAGATGTCTGTTGAAGAAAGAAGCAACAAAGTGAGATCCTTAAACCTATGCTTTAATTGTCTAGGCCATCACCTTATTAAGAACTGTTTGAAACTGAACAGGAAATGCAGGGTTTGTAATGCGAACCACAATTCTCTTCTTTGCAAAACAAGTGTTCCCCGACAGATAAACAGAAACCTACCCTCTCCACAGAGTTCATCAGGTGTCATTTATGACCCCAGTCCAGCCGCGACGTGTCTTTACAATGAGAGTGGGGAGAAATCTATTTTGCTTTCGACCGCGAAGGTCAAAGTTCAGAGTGCGACAGGGGGTTGGCTTATAATGAACGCGATCCTCGATTCAGGAAGCCAGAAATGCCTTTGTAGCTTGGAAGCGTCAAATTTCCTCGGGTTGGATAAATACTCTATGAATTCAACTATTGTAGGCTTGAATGGAGCTTGCATTTCAGTGAGGAAAGGAATTTCCGCTGAAATTTCGAACGGAAGTTCATTTAAAAGAAAACTTAACTTTCTCATAGTCCCTAAAATTACTGGTTGCGTTCCTACACAGCCATTGGATTTAACAAAAATAAAATTGCCTCAAAATATAAGATATGCAGATGCGGAATTTAATATTCTCAAACGAATTGATATTCTCCTGGGAGGTGAAATATTTTATGAATTATTAAAAATGTAAACAAATAAAATTACATGACAATTCAATAATATTGCAGGACTCCGTATTTGGTTACATTGTAACAGGTTCCATTCAAAACAAACCTTTGAACTATTATTTTTGCAATTTCATCCAAGATCAGGTTGATCGAAATTTAACAAAATTTTGGGATTTAGAAGCAATAGGAATTAAAGCAGAGTCTAGTTGTGACCCAGACGACCAAGCCATGCAACATTTTAAATCTTCAGTACGTTTCAATAGTGGTCGTTATGAAGTTGGGTTTCCTTGAAGAGCCATACACAAGAGTTAAATGACAATTTTTCCGTAGCAGAAAAACGTGTAAAATCCTTAACAAGAAGATTCATTCGTGATCCAACTCTGTACATACAATATTCCGAAATTTTGAAAGAATATGAATCTCAAGGAATAATTGAAAGGGTTCTAGAAACTGAAAACCAACTGATAGAGCAGTATTCTATTTACCGCACCAAGCGGTCTTTCGCCAAGAAAGCCTAACTACAAAAAATGCGCATTGTTTTCGATGCAAGTTCCCATGAAGATGGACAACCATCTCTTAATGACTGTATATGGTCAGGTGAGAATTTAAACCCAAACATATTCCACCTGATAATTTCTTTTCGCTTGAACACGATTGCTATCACCGCAGATATAGAACGTGCATTCTTGCAAATCTCATTACGTGACGAGGACAGAGATGCAGTTAGATTTTTGTTTCCAGACATTAGATCAAATCAAACAGATCCCTACAAGTTTCAAGTGTATAGATTTAAGCGTGTGATGTTTGGAGTCAACGTAAGCCCCTTCTTGCTCTCCGCAACAATTAAGCATCACATCGAGAATTACCGTGAGCAATATCCAGCAGCAACTGAAATGCTTGACACTTGTCTCTATGTTGATGACGTAATCAGTGGTGCTGATGACATCTCCCAAGCCTTAAAAGTATCAAAGGATGCTGAAACAATCATGAAGAATGCCAGCATGAAATTACGCAAATGGAATTCAAATGATCAAACATTGATGAGAACTTGGGAAAGGGAAGGCCTTGAGACACATCCTCGTCACCCGGACGACAGTTCCAAAATCCCTTCGTCAAAGGTTTTAGGGATACCATGGGATGTTGTCCACGACTATTTTACAATTGATGTTAAAGGACTTCTGCAATTGGACACGTCAAAACCCATCACAAAAGAATTGTGCTTCAATCAGCTGGGAAAATATACGATCCAGTTGGGTTCTTGTCACCCTACACGATTAGGCTCAAATGCCTATTACAAGAACTTTGGCTACGGAAGTTATCCTGGGATGACGAGCTACCGCTAGATATTCATGCAGTATGGTCACAATGGTGGTTAGAACTTCCATTTTTATCAGAGTTAAAGATTCCGCGAAAGATCCTCGATTCCAGTGGAGATTCAAGTGAAGTCCAAATCCATACCTTTTCTGATGCCAGTCAAAAAGCATATGGAGCAGCCGCCTTCTTGAGAGTCAAGCACAAGGACAGAGTCAGCGTTGATCTTGTAACATCCAAGAGCCGTGTTGCACCTCTGAAAAGGTTATCCCTGCCTAGATTGGAACTGATGGGCGCTCTGCTTGCTGCACGCTTAGCGAAGGAAGTCAAGAAAATCCTAGATCAGAAGTGTTCAACCAGAGCCTTTTTCTGGACGGACTCTCAGGTCACCTTACATTGGATCAAAGGTCCAAGCCATAGATGGAAACCCTTTGTTGCGAACCGGGTTCGCGAAATCCAATCCCTCACCGATCCTAACTCGTGGTTCCACTGTTCCGGCAAGGACAACCCAGCAGATCTACTTACGAGAGGAATCAGCGTAGACGCTCTTACAACCAACTCCAAGTGGTGGAATGGATCCTCGTTTCTACGTCAAATTGACTTCCAGACCAAAGGACTAGATGAAGCGATCCCAGAAAGAGTGTATTTAACGGAAATGAGAAAGAACTCAAATCCAAAAAGAGGACATTTCCTTGACATTGACAGTGACTAAAAACAATTTCCTTGAAAACATTATTGATATTTCAAACAACTATGTAAAATTAATTCGTGTTGTAAGTTTTCTTTACAGATTCATACACAACTGCAGAACCAGAATTACAAAGATAAAGGGACCCCTTACTTCACAGGAGGTAAGTCATGCTGAGAACTGGCTGATCCACTCATTGCATGAAAGGGAGTTCTATGAAGAAATGCGCAAATTGTTGGCAGGTGAGCCTATTCCTATGAAAAGCAAATTAACTCCACTTAATGTTTTTCTTGATGAGAGCAACATCATTAGAGTAGGAGGCAGACTTGCCAATTCAAATTTAAATGAGAAAGCTAAATTTCCCATGATTTTACCTAGTAGAAACGTTTTAACTGATATTATATTGAGCCATTATCATAAAAATATCTGCATGCAGGACCCCACTCACTTTTATATCTTGTTCGTCAAAAATTCTGGCCACTCAATGGCAGAAATAACTGTCGTAGAATTATTCATGAATGTGTGAATTGCTTTAAGAACAAGCCCATCACTATGAATCAAATTATGGCTAACCTACCGAGAGATCGTGTAACACCGAATTATCCCTTTAATGTCACGGGCGTTGATTTTGCAGGCCCATTCTTCATTAAGTTTAAAAATCAAAGAAAAGGGGCATTAAATAAAATTTATGTAGTAGTCTATGTATGTTTATGTACAAAAGCAATTCATTTAGATTTTGTGACAGATCTCACATCCCAAGCATTCATTGCAAGTTTAAAACGTTTTTTTGGTAGGAGAGGAAAGTGTGCAAAAATCACCACCGACAACGCTAAAACATTTGTTGGCGCAAATGCCGAAATTAAAAATTGTTCAAAATGATCAAATTACCGGATCACACATTAGCAGAATTTTTGACAAATGAATCGATAGAGTGGAATTTTATCCCACCCAGGTCGCCAAACCATGGAGGGCTATGGGAAGCAGGAGTAAAGGCATTTAAATTCCACTTAAAAAGAGTCGTGGGGAACGCACATTTAACTCTCGAAGAGTTCATCACAATACTTTGTGAAATTGAGGCTGTGCTAAATTCCCGACCACTCACTCCTTTGACGTCAAATTTCGATGATTTCGAAACACTGACCCCTGGACACTTCTTAGTAGGTAGACCGCTAACATCCATAGTTGAACCGCAAATAACTAATATAAACGAGAATCAGTTGTCGAGATGGGAAAGAGTAAAGAAAATTACCCAACATATATATAAGCTTTGGAAACGCGATTATTTGAATAATTTACAAGAACGTCACAAGTGGAAATTTAACAAAAATAATGTTTCTGTAGGAACCTTAGTTTTAATCAAAGATGAAAATCTTCCTAGTACGAAATGGAGTACCGGAAGAATAACTGAAATTTTTCCTGGCACCGATGGTAAAGTGCGAGTTGTGAACCTGCGTATGCCAAACGGAAATATATTAAAAAGGACAATCAGAAATCTTTGTATATTACCTGTATGAATTTTGTTATTAGTAATTATTGTATGTGTATAAATTAACTTCAATCGTATTTAAGTATCATAAAATGTATTGTGTATTTTTCATTTAAGTACTGTAAATATTGTGTATTTTTCATTTAAGTACTGTAAATATTGTGCATGCCTTTTTGCTTTGCAAATATTGTGTATTTTGTATGTAAGTATCGCCAATTGCATTATGTATTTGTATTGAAATTTCATTTCAATGGCGGGGACTCTGTTACGACCCGCATGTGCAGAGGGCGCTAGTAGTCCTCGTTGTTTACATTTCGTCAGTATGCTTGTAATGCATCCTCGGAGCGGACGTACCTACCGTCCTCAATAAACAAACAAATTTTTAAAGTATACAGTCCACGCCTTTTGCTTGAGCAGTCAAGTTATACATAACTCAAAGTCTGCTCATAATCCGTTATAGACATTTCTAGAATAACCACACCATTTGTGGTTAAAATCAGAGCTATCGACCTCACCCAGCGACATTATATGAAATGAAGCACCTAGTTGCCGATTTTCAGTGTGTCATCGGGGTTGCCAACTTGGTGAGTTATTAATAGAGTTGGCAATTGATGCGATATTTCATAAGTACCCCCCAATTTCCTGTGTTGTACATGCTGAATTGGCAACCAGGTGCTTCGTTTCATATAACGTTGCCAATAGGTTGCAATAATAAATAAGTAGGGGAAACCTGTGTACCTAGGGCCATATTTTTTCAATGCACAGAAACAGAGCCCCTGGCCTGTTTAAAAATGTGAAACTAATATGCACTCATCATTATACTAACTATCATCCAATTGTAAATATAAAAACTTAAAATATTAAATTCTGTGAAATAAAAGGTTTTAAAAAATTCACAAATGGCCCTAGGTACAATATCATTGTACGTAGGGCCTTTCCCTGAAAGTTAGGTTTCACTCTGTAATCAATAGAAAACAAACATACACACATGAATTTAATAAAAGAAACAATATCAGCTCTAATACATTGATTTATCATGTAACCATTTAAATTGCAATGTGCCAAATTATTAATGAATTGCACGTATTTTGATCCAACATTTAATTTTAAAAACTGGTTCCAAAAGTGAGCTGCATACATTGTCGTTCTGAAGCATCAACAGATTATGGTTTAGACAGTTTGAACAGAATATTTCTGTTGCCAGTTTTATAAGTTTCTTCTTTATTATAAAGAAACTTATTTGAACGTGCAATATTCTTCAGAAACTTAACACTCTTGTGTTCTTTTTTAACATCTATTACTTCTGCCATATAAAAATGTTTAGTTTTTTTGCCTTGTATTTTTGTTAATTAAAAAGTCCCCCTTTTCAATACTATCAGTTTCTGTAGAATTTGCATCATCAGTGGAATGTGAGAATCTTCAATATCTGATAATTCTTATATTATCTGCATTAGGTTTTGACCATTTTATTCAGTCAGGATTTCTAGGTATCTAAAAAAGTTAGGAATTTATAATTGCTCATTAAGAGAAAAATTTAATTGAAATATCATAAAAATCTGATTTAGAATTATATTATTTTTATAACTATATAAAAAATTGGGGGTTTTTTTTGTTAATTAAATGCATTCTTATGTTTGTATAAATAAAATAATCCTGAAAAATAACAATAATGGTAGCTAAGATATTTTTTTTTATAAATCAAGCATGTTGAAAGTTTCAGAACAAAATATACACTCCTCTCATTTTAATAACATCCAATAATAATAAAAAACTTGACTAAATCAAAATGGTTCAGATAATTAAGACCATTTTCCTCTTTTTATCATGAAAACTTTTTCAATAAAATAATAACATAAAGAATATTAATTGCAATTGTACCTAGGTACAAGGCAACTATGTGGCCCCAGGTACAAGACTAGGTAATTTTATACAAAATGTCTTCTGCAGAAAATCCGCATGGAGAGAGGATTTATTTAAAATTTTATTTAGTACTTAATGTTACAAACAAAATTATGTACAAGAAAAAAAAAATTCAACGAAAATTTTTGACTTACTTTGTACAACAATAAAAAGAGATGGGCTACATAACTTTACTTCGGACTATGTAAACATGTTTTACATTTATAACTAACCACAGCTTTCTTTTGAAAAATTTCAAAATGAATGCCAAAGTAGGAATTGATGTTCCCACTCACCCAACTGAGTAATAAAACTTAGAACTAAGTATTATTCAAATAAAATGGGGTGGCCCTAGGTACACAGGTCTTCCTTACTCAGATTTCTTATGTTTTTTACTTGTATGTAACATGCTTTCATACAAGAGTTTTTGTACCAAAGCTGTATTAATTTTTGGTACTTACATATTATCGCAACTTTACTGTCCAAATTATATGAAATTAAATACGTGGTTGTGTCAATTAAGCATGTACAACACGTGGAGGATCAGGGTCGCTAACTTGATGAAGTATTCTGAGCGTTGGCATGGTTGCGATAATATGCAAGTACCTAAATTTTCTCTACCTTCCTTTAGGACCAGTTGATTTTCTCTGTTAAGCCTAAGTCCATTTCAAAATTCATGTAAAATCCTTGCTCTAATAAAATATCCCAAAATTTATGGTTCATAATCATTCCAAATTCCATAAGTTCTAGATCACACAGGCATGATCACGGGACTTAGAAAAGGGAAGATTTTCAGATGAAGAAATTCTCTTCACGGTTATGAGAAAGAATGAAATGTATAACAGCAAGTATGATTCCTCTACTGAAATCGATTCTAACTTAGAAGAGGGAGACACTGTTGAAAATAAATGCTTTATATAGAGAGAAACAAAAACATTTGGGAAGAACGTAATTTTAAAGGAGACAACTGGTACACATCTTATCCACTTTCAGATGAACTTTTGAAGAAAAAAATATTGCTGAAACAATAAGAGAAAATAAAGAAATTCCAAATTTTTTTAAATTTTAAAAACAAAGTTTACTCCTATATGTTTAGTTTTAATAAGATAAAGGTTTTTAAAAAATTAAGATCCCTTGAAAACATCGCACTCACTCACGACTAGATTAAAGGAGTGTATAAACAATGTGCTGAATGCCCTTATAAAAGAATAGAAAAACTAAATTTAAGAGTGAAAAATGTAATAAACATAATGTATTTCCTACTTTTCATTCTTTTTTATACAAATTTTATGGTATAATCAGAACCTAAACATCCTTGGGGGTGTGAGATACCCTGCGCAAGAACTTTAGACCATTTTTTTCGCATGAGTGATGCAGGGTTATAAGATAAATCAGTACTTACATACATAGCAATAATTGTTGGCAATACCAATTTCGCATGTGTCATATGCGCTGAATTGCCAATCATATGCTTCATTTCATATAATGTCGCCAAAAGGTTGTGATAATATGTAAGTACTGATAAATCCAATTTAAACAATGTCGATCAATTATTAATAAAACAAAATAGTCGTTAAATATTATTAATCAAGAACATTTAATATTTATATGTAATGTCTAAAAATGAAAAGCATTCTTGAAATATAGATTACATTCAATTTTCCTAACTAATTTTGCTCATTCTGTAATTTCTGTTCAGTAAATTTTGATTCTTTCAATATTCGAAAATGAGAGTGAAAGGAATCATAAAGTATATTGAAATTGTTGAAGCTCTTTAAATAATTTTTTATGAGAACTTTTAACGCATTTTCCATAAATTTACTAATAATTTAAAAAGGTTCTTTAAAACTTACAAGAAATTAAACTCCTAAAAATTATAGTTTAAAAAAATTAAAAACACTTTTATAGTTAATCGAACTAAAAGGAAAAATAATTCTTAATATAAGAATAAAATGATTAGCGAGACAATGTCGTGATAAAAATGTGGGGTGCTCAATATCAATTGTTATAATTTCTTACTAGTTCTATTCTGAAATGCCGAGTTAGTGTAAAAATGTAGAACAAAAGCACCCCACACTTTTACCACAATGACATTAATATATATTTTCTCGTTAATCATTTTATTTTTACATTATGCATTATTTTTTACTTTTTAGTTTAACTATAAAAGTGTGTTTTTGGTTTTTTTAAACTATAATTTATTTTTCATTTTTAGTTCGATCTACAATAAAAGCATGCTTTTTTAATTTTTTAAACTATCATTTATTTATTTCCATTTTCAAAGAAAGTGGGCAATTGTTTATATTATAATAAGAAATTACTGACATGAGTGTTTTCGCTTTAGAGTTGTAACAATCTTTCAGTCACCAAATCTGGAAATGGGAAATTGTTAATCGTCATGATTCTTATCAGGATAATGGAACAAAATTATTCTATTGTCATCAGTCCTTGAAAAGTGTGCAAAATTTCGAATTAATCAGACCTTTTAGAGTGGGTAAAAATATAGTTCAAAGATTCCGTTACATACAGGTGAAGCTTATAAAAGAGTCTAAAAAGATTACTAATTGAAAACGAAAATTTATTTTGTAAACTTGCCTTTTTCAAACCATGCAAGGTATTTTCGAGTTCAATATGAAAGTAAAGTTAAAATTATTAAGATGATCAACCATTCTCCTTTTATAGATTCTGTCCTTCCTCGAAAAGTGTCCTCCTTTTTTCAATATTTTAAAACAGATATGTTAATCTCTGTATTCAGAGATGAACCAAACATGTTTCCAATATGTCGAGGAATAGTCTGAAACAAATATTACAGGAAATAACAGTTTTCAATGGTATTTTTGGACTTTATCACAAGTAAATTGGGCAGATATATAGAAAACTGTGTTGATTTTTTTATCAAAAGAAATGCCTGATATTAAAATCATTGACAATGGTCAGTTTGCAGACTGAATGTATATTTAAATTATAATAAAACTGAAACAATTGGAAAATCAACATGTTGAAATTGATAAGATGGATTGAAATACTTAACCATTTCAAAAATAAGCACATCACATAAGAAAATTTAGTTATTCTTTTTTAATATACATTGTGCTGCCCTGGAACTAATGCACCAGTTGAGTCTTTTCCGTTCGTAATTTATGGACAAGTCAGAAATCAAGATTGAATGTTGATATTTTTTAGTTGCAGTACTTATAGTAAAGATGAAAGGTAATTTTTGCTCGAAATTTCCGATAAATTATAAAATATATTGAGAAACGAAACAATGCATTTTTGTTTGAATTAATAAAATGTTTCACACATTTACGTTGAAACTTTTTCTTAAATTTTTCGTTCTCCTTTTCATTTTAAAAATCTGGTCACCTTAAAAGTATTCCAAAGTAACACAATTATATTTGCCTGAATAATTTAAACAAAATGACTTATTATGAATCAAGTAAATTATTTTACATTTATAACAGTAATCCGCCAAAATAAGGTGAATATTTATCCCATTAAATTTTTCGTTCAAAGGCAGTTACTTAAGAAATACAAATGAGTACATTTAACTCAAAAATCAAAACAATCTTGTACTCATGTGTTCTTCCGCGGGTAGCGTGGTAGATACAAAATATAGTTCGGAAGATTTATGAGAATTAAATTTGTTGTTAAGCCCCAATTATCAAAATATGTAGCCGATATATTAAAAGAGTTTCTGCAATCCTGAATATCTTTTTTAATTTTTCCGAAAGCATTAATAGCATTTTGGGGATTTTGAGTACATATAAGGAATCAAATTCAATCAAGGCATGCGGTCAAATCTGATGCAAACATTCTCATTTCAAAATGAGTATGTTTACGTACTCATTTTTGAGTAAGTCTTTTTCTCCGTGAAAGGGCTAAATGTACGTCTGTCGTTAATTGAGCCTTGAGCACCATGCAGGTGACAGTACGACCTAGCTCGGATCTGCCCTGAGGGGAACATCCTGAAGGAGGGAGGGTTCTGAGGACTCTCACCTCTCTTCCCCTTCCACCAACCTCACGAGAGGATTTGCGGCTCGATGGCTGTTTAGATTGAGGCTCGATGGCTGTTAGTGTGACGTTAATATTTACTCACTCACAATGATCTAGGTAATGCGCACATTAACAGCTTCCGTATCATTATAGTTTAAAAATTTGTTTTTCTCATTTCTTTTCCCTACTTCCCCTCTCCCTCCACTTTTAGTTCGCGTAATTTTTGTTAAAATAGATCCTAAACAGAAAAGAAAAAGTATGAATAAGTATGTAAGGTAAGTTAAGAACAATTTAAAAAAAAAATGTGGATTGTGTAAAATACTGCGTAATGAATCCAAGAAAGGCTTAGAAAAGCAAGCAAAAATAAGATTGACCTTTCCAATGCAAAACTCAAACATCGATGAAGGTGTCACTATGGAACTCAAGTGCAAGATTAAAGTACAAGAATAAAGTATAAGATTGGTTTTCAATACATCGTCAACAAAATATGGTTATAAATTTAAAAATGACTATCTTAAATCTGAATCAAAGCTTAATCCTAATATTTAAGACATCCTATTAAAATATTGAAAAGATCAATTAGCATTTTTTGTGGTGATAAAATGTTATCTACACTGAATTCCTTAGAGATTGAGAGTTTGTGATTGGAGTTTATTGAAGTCGCACCGAAAAGCAACACCAGGGCTCGTGTCGATAAACCTCGTAATTTTGAATCATGGTTAAGGGACGAAGATGTCATCTCAGCTGGCGCCCCCGCACCTACGCAAACGGAAGGCCAGGGCGTGCATCAAGTCCTCAACAATGCGGGTCTTCAGTGGCGAACTCGTGACACGCCGGCCATTAAAACCACTACGCTACCGCGGCCTATATTGATAGTTTGTGACCACATTTTACGGAAAAAATATATATGCCAAAGCTGTAAAAGTTTGGCTAAAACGGCCTTTTCTGCGGAAATATGTGTGGTGTGTGTATATATATACACATGCAAACCATATACACAGGATCGATCCTAGGGTATCGGCAGTTAGCGAGCACAAGAACTTTATATGCCACCCTTCTTGAAAATTAATAAAAAAGCCAATGGACACAAAAATCCCTTCTTTCCTCTATTTTGTTTATCTTAATTGTAAGGCTATTGTTTAAATGAAAACTTTTAATTCCCTCAAATGCATATTGAATTTAAAAACTCATTTGTCTTAGTTAATATCAACCATATAAGACAAAACACACAACTTTTGCAAAAATCATTTTTGAGACGCCATTCTTTAGCATCGATTGGTGGCCGCGGTAGTCGAGTGGTCAAGGTATCGGATCGTGGCTGGCCTTGTCATGAGTTCGAGCCCAGTACCACTAAAGACCCGCCGTGTAGGGCAGCGATGCACGTTAAATCTGTCGAGAGCTCAAACGTCCTCCCGTTGGTGTGGTGTGGTAGTTAGGAGAGGAATGCCAGCTCAGGTGTCGTCCACGTCACTTGACCATGGTTCAAAATCACGTGGTCCGTCGCCGAAAGCCCTCGTGTAGCTGAACAATGCGACGTTACTATTCACTTAAGAATCAATCATTAGTCCGCCCCCAGTGCCATTGATAAGCAAGAAAATCTTTTCTCTTGCGGTATTGCCACGAAGTTTGCTATCGGATGTGTGAAAAGAGTAGACATCTATTAATGGACCAGCGGTACTCTACCTGCGACCCACCGAGGCTTTTTAAGTCATGCTTCATTGCTCTGAGAAATTGACTTAGTTCAGAACTTTGGCTTAAAAATTTTGGGGGAAATTCTTTGTCAAGAAATGAATATATATCAATTTTGCTTTTTGCTGTCGGTGTCGTACGGATACAATGCGACGTTACTATTCACTTAAGAATCAATCATTAGTCCGCCCCCAGTGCCATTGATAAGCAAGAAAATCTTTTCTCTTGCGGTATTGCCACGAAGTTTGCTATCGGATGTGTGAAAAGAGTAGACATCTATTAATGGACCAGCGGTACTCTACCTGCGACCCACCGAGGCTTTTTAAGTCATGCTTCATTGCTCTGAGAAATTGACTTAGTTCAGAACTTTGGCTTAAAAATTTTGGGGAAATTCTTTGTCAAGAAATGAATATATATCAATTTTGCTTTTTGCTGTCGGTGTCGTACGGATACAATGCGACGTTACTATTCACTTAAGAATCAATCATTAGTCCGCCCCCAGTGCCATTGATAAGCAAGAAAATCTTTTCTCTTGCGGTATTGCCACGAAGTTTGCTATCGGATGTGTGAAAAAGAGTAGACATCTATTAATGGACCAGCGGTACTCTACCTGCGACCCACCGAGGCTTTTTAAGTCATGCTTCATTGCTCTGAGAAATTGACTTAGTTCAGAACTTTGGCTTAAAAATTTTGGGGGAAATTCTTTGTCAAGAAATGAATATATATCAATTTTGCTTTTTGCTGTCGGTGTCGTACGGATACAATGCGACGTTACTATTCACTTAAGAATCAATCATTAGTCCGCCCCCAGTGCCATTGATAAGCAAGAAAATCTTTTCTCTTGCGGTATTGCCACGAAGTTTGCTATCGGATGTGTGAAAAGAGTAGACATCTATTAATGGACCAGCGGTAGGCTCTACCTTTGGCTTAAAAAATTTTGCGACCCACCGAGGCTTTTTTTTTAAGTCATGCTTCATTGCTCTGAGAAATTGACTTAGTTCAGAACTTTGGCTTAAAAATTTTGGGGGAAATTCTTTGTCAAGAAATGAATATATATCAATTTTGCTTTTTGCTGTCGGTGTCGTACGGATACAATGCGACGTTACTATTCACTTAAGAATCAATCATTAGTCCGCCCCCAGCCCCATTGATAAGCAAGAAAATCTTTTCTCTTGCGGTATTGCCACGAAGTTTGCTATCGGATGTGTGAAAAGAGTAGACATCTATTAATGGACCAGCGGTACTCTACCTGCGACCCACCGAGGCTTTTTTAAGTCATGCTTCATTGCTCTGAGAAATTGACTTAGTTCAGAACTTTGGCTTAAAAATTTTGGGGGAAATTCTTTGTCAAGAAATGAATATATATCAATTTTGCTTTTTGCTGTCGGTGTCGTACGGATACAATGCGAAGTTACTATTCACTTAAGAATCAATCATTAGTCCGCCCCCAGTGCCATTGATAAGCAAGAAAATCTTTTCTCTTGCGGTATTGCCACGAAGTTTGCTATCGGATGTGTGAAAAGAGTAGACATCTATTAATGAGTAGACATCTATTAATGGACCAGCGGTACTCTACCAATGCGACGTTACTATTCACTTAAGAATCAATCATTAGTCCGCCCCCACCCACCGAGGCTTTTTAAGTCATGCTTCATTGCTCTGAGAAATTGACTTAGTTAAGAACTTTGGCTTAAAAATTTTGGGGGAAATTCTTTGTCAAGAAATGAATATATATCAATTTTGCTTTTTGCTGTCGGTGTCGTACGGATACGAAATGATATTCTTTTTCTATTTGGAAGAGTTACGATTAGTGATAACGGACAACAGTGGAGTAGCGACAATTTTATGGGTGGAACTAATTTTTAACTATCTTTCATATTTTCCAAGAGTAAGATATTCGAAAAAAACAAATCGCTTCAAGACGATTGGGAGGTTGACTAGTTTGTAGTGAAAAACAAACATGGATCAGTAATTGTTTGATTTGTCACGAAAGGGCTGTATTTAAAAAATAACAACAAACAGGAATCATTCAATGACACTTTTACTCGAAGATCTCTTTCAAGAGGTGATAAATAGGCTTTCTTGAATAATCTTTGCTACAGCAACAAAATGTTTTGTCAATGGTAATATCACATCGGAACAAAGACACCCCATGAAGTTTGTTACATTATTGGTAATCATATGAAACCGTTTACTGATGCAGGAATTGTGAAGGAGTGTTTCTTAAATGCTTCTAATTTAGTGTTAGTGACAAAAATAAAAAATATAAAAAATAATAATTAAAAAAAGCAAAGCAGGGGAGTTATAATATTTTGATCAATTTTCGACATTTTAAATTTCCAATATTATCTTGGTCTTAAAAAGCATTTCTCTCTCCCCATTTATTTTCATGCTGCGTGAAATAGCTGACATATATAGGCGGCCCAGCACAAAAAAAGGTTGAGTACCCCTGGTGTGGACCAACACACTGTGCACTAGCATTCTATTTTTCTAAAACTGTGCTGCGCTGTCGGGCAATTGGGACTTATTTTGATTTTTCAATAAATGTGAGTTTAACCCTTTATCTACCGACGATGCTTATAAATACCACTCACTTTAAAATTACATAGAAGGACCATTTTTACGAATATTCTGACGATACTTAGCAGAAATATTCTTTGAAGTTCATTTTTCCAAGATATATGGCAGCATGGGTTCTATGATGAGTATTTTTGCGGGGAAGGCGAATAGTTTTATAGCAGAAATTGCGTTTCCAGTGGATTGCGAAGATTATCATTTTTGTCCCGATAAAATAGTTAATGTCAAAATTTAAGTGTCTTATTTTTTTGTAGACCTTAGAAAATGATTTGACTATTTATTTTAAGTGAACAGTGTGTATAATTAATTTTACAGTTGAATATCTTTAATTAATTAATTAGCTCTAATGGATTAAATTTCCCAAAGTTGAGTATTTTGTTTATATATATCCCATAATTTTCAATGTAGTGAATCAAAAAAAATATTGCATGAAAAAAAACTGCAGTAAATCATAATGCGGTAGATAAAGGGTTTAAGTTCAGCGTATTTATTCGACTTATTACAAGTTTTATTTTGAGAAATTGCCGGCTGGGGGCGCAGTTGGTTTGTCACTGGCCTTGTTAGCCGAAGCTTGCTGGTTGGACCTCGGTTCAAGTCGGTGGATTTTCATGATGCAGAAAATTGACAACGGCCATGTCGCATGAATAGGCAGCATGTAAAAGACCCTTTGAGCTTAGGTGCTCTGGACAAAATTAAAATTCTGAGTACGGTTTCGCATCGCCAGAGATCACCCTTTGGTATCCGCCTATATGATGCCGCACTAAAAAGAGATACCAGCTCCTGGGGAATGTACTACGTCTGCAATGGTAAAACACCAACCCTCAGCCCATTAGCGAAAGAAAAAAGATTTTTTTGATAAATTCGTAAAGATTTTACTTGATTGATAGAACTATACGCCCTTTGTTTTGAGCACCCGCGTGCGGTACACGCGCTGCACACCTGCTAGGCTTGGCACTGCTTACTAACTATCTTCCTGTATAAGACATTCTTTAAAATATAAAAAAAGGAAAGATCCTATCCGAGTTAAATGGATATTAACGTTTAGTTTTAAATACACTCACTTCCAAAAGTTAAGCACGAAGATGTGAAATGCAAAAAAATCAACAAATACTGCTTTGATTGACACAAAATTTGGCAGTAAAGTAGCATATATATTTATACATAAAACAAAATCAATAATTATATACAGAAAGGAAAACAATATTAAATTTTTGTAAGTTATCAGACAATGTCATACTGGAGACTTAAACAGAATTATGTATAAAGTGAAAATAAACAGCATAAAATGAAAAAAAGGATATTAATAGGGTATGTGATCCCCCCTCATCTGTATGCAAAGTTTACACCTTCTGACCATGATTTCAATTAGGTGGTCTACCACCGCAGAACTAAGCAATCGCCATTCTTCTTGTAAAGCAGTTTCCAGCTCAATAAGAGTGGCTAGAGGTGGGAAACATGAAGGTACAACACGGCCAAGAGCATCCTAAGGATTTTCAATAGGATTAAGGTCGGGCGAATATGCTGGCCACGCCATACGTGCAATCCTTTTACTCTCCAGGTAGTCATCGAATATGTCAGATCTATGGGGACGTGCGTTATCGTCCATTAAAACAAAAGTAGGGCCAACTGCTGCAGCGCACAATTTCAAAATGGGTTCTAGGACATCATCTCGATACCGGACAGCCGTCACAGAACCCCGTTTAAAGATGTGCAGGTCGGTGCGGTATCCTAATGAAATCCCTGCCCACACCATAATGCTTCCACCTCGAAATGAGTGATGTTTGGTGATGTTTTGTGGCTAATTGTGTGTTCCTTTTGTTTACGCCATATCCTTATAAGCTTGTCATCCGGCTCCAGATCAAATCTTGACTCATCAGTAAACATAACATTACCCCAGTCAGACACAGTCCAATTGCCATGTTCCCGGCACCACTTTAATCGTGCCCCTCTCGATTGGACGAATAGAGGAACACAAACTCGAGGTACCCGAGCATACAGTCCATTCATATGTAATCTTCGGCATACAGTAGCTTCAGATATGGCCTTACCAATGGACGCTGTAACCATCGCTCTGAGATTCCGCTTGGCTAAAATAGCAATATATCGATCTTCCGCGGGGGTAGTAACCCTTGGGTGGCCGCCTACGAGCCTTCGGACAACTGTCTGTGTGGTTTGGAATTGTTTCCATAAACGTGAAATTACAGAATGATGAACGCCGAAGAAAAGAGCAACATCTGTGATCGACTGTCCTGCTTCAATACGCCCCACAGCACGCCAGTGCTCAGAATCTTCCATTCGTTTTCTGGAAGTCATAGAAACACGTATGTCTTGAAAACAAATTGGAGACACCTTCTATCAGCACTTATAATCAACTTCTGTAGCCCTTCATAAAGCTGGCTTCTTATAAGACTGCCCTTTTTGCATATTTCTTGACATGAAAGCACAATTGGCTGTTACCTAACATATTTGCATACTTTCATCTACCTCTGCAGCGAATTGCATCCTCTTCGATTCTGATTGGCTTCTGGAAATTAGCATTTTCCTCTCCGTGCTTAACTTTTGGAAGTGAGTGTATTAATTATTAAGATGAATGTAAGAAGATTATTTGCAATCATTTCCCCTCAAGCGAGATATACACTGAAGAGCGAAAAAAACTGGTACACATGCCTAATATCGTGTAGGGTCCCATAGAGCACGCAGAAGTGCCGCAACACGACGTGGTATGAATTCGAATAATGTCTGAAGTAGTGCTGGAGGTAATTGAAGCCATGAATCCCGCAGGGCTGTCCATAAATGAGTAGGAGTAAGAGGAGGTGGAAATCTTTTCAGAACAGCACGTTGCAAGGCATCTCAGATATATTTAATTATGTTAATGTCTGGGGATTTTGGTGGCCAGCGGAAGTGTCTAAACTCAGAAGAGTGCTCCTGGAGCCACTCTGTAGTAATTTAGACGTGTGGGGTGTCGTATTGTCCTGCTGAAACTCCCCAAGTCTGTCGGAATGCACAATGGACATGAATGGGTGCAGGTGATCAGACAGGATGCTTACGTACCTATCACCTGTCAAGTCGTATCTAGACGTATCAGGGGTCTCATATCACGTCAAATGCACACGCCCCATACCATCACAGAGCCTTCATCAGCTTGAATAGTCCCCTGTTGACATGTAGGTCCATGGATTCATGAGGTTGTCTCCATAGTCGTACACGTCTATCTGCTCTATGCAATTAAAAACGAGACTCGTCAGACCAGGCAACGTGTTTCCAGTCAACATCAGTCCAATGTTGGTGTTGACGGGCCCAGGCGAGGCGTAAGGCTTTGTCTCGTGTAGTCAACAAGGGTACACGAGTGGGCTTTCGGCTCCGAAAGCCTGTTCGAGCATGCGCAGTGGGCGCCGCGCGGTGGTAAATAAGTGTATTAAGAGAAACGCGAATTAAGTTTTTCAGAGTGTGTGTGGGAGATCAGACGAGCGAGAGCGCAGAAACGGTGCCCATCGTAAGTGTTCCGACATACTCCCTGAGTAACCGAGTTTGGAAATAAAAGAGTTGTATCAACATCCTCGTCTGGTTTCCTGAGACAAAAACACATAGGGACCACTTCCACAACAAAGCCCATATCGAGGATGTTTCGTTGAACTGTTCGCACGGTGACATTTGTTGATGGCCCAATCTGCAGCAATTTGTGGAAGGGAAGCACGTCTGTCACGCTTATTGATTCTCGCCAGTCATCGTTGGTCCCGTTCTTGCGTGATCTTTTTCCGGCCGCAGCGATGCCGTAGATTAAATGTTTTACCAGATTCCCGGTACATTCATGAAATAGTCATGCCTGAATATCCAAATTTCATCGCTACCTCGGAGATGCTGTGTCCCATCTCACGTGTACCGACTATAACACCACGTTCAAATTCACTTAAATCTTGACAACCTGCCATTGTAGCAGCAGTAACCTATCTAACAACAATGCCCGACACTCGTTATCTTGTACAGGCTTTGCCGACCACAGCGCGGTACTCTAATTGGTTCCATATCTCAATATTTGCATACGCATGCCTGCACCAATTTTTTTTTTTTTTTTTGGCTCTTCAATGTAGTACTGTTCTCTCAAGAACTGAGACTTTCTATTCTCCTGTCCCTTATAAAAAATAATAAATAGTTCTTGTACTCAACCTCAACTGCCAACAGCGTCACTGTAAGCATATTTCAAGGTCTTGCTCTAAATCTGTACATGTATTATACATTACATCTGGTCAAGAGATGACAATTTTTTAGAAAAAATAATATATATACCCAGATTAGAAATAATTCATGTTAAGGAAAGTAAAAATGAAAGCCTGTTTTGGACTCATAACTTAAAAAAGGCGTTAACAACAACAACAAAAAACAAGCCTCTGAGGTGAAAAAATGCGGAGTTGAAAAAATAATTTGCTATAAGATTTTTCATATTTGAAAAAGAATAATTCAATAAGCTTCGAGCAGAAAACTTGCATATTCATAAAAAAATCGATTAAAACGTCTGTTATTTGGAGAAAAATTAATGTCTGATGTTATTCGAGTAGAAAGTCATCGCCGAACAAAAACATAACATTTTATAAGAAACAAAGCCCTTAAAATATGTCCTTTTGATTTTACTTCACTTAATCTGCGAATAAATATCAATCTTTGATTGCATTTTTTTTTTTACTGTTCATTCATACAACATCCTTCAGATATAAATTTCGACGCATTTTAAAAAAATTAGTATCGCAAAGAGTGTGTCCAATTCTCCCCAAAGCCCTTTTGAAACTTGTTGACAGTTTAAGCTTAAAATCACCATCATTCAACGTCACTCAAGTGAAGAGGAAAAAAAAAACTAAGCGTATCATTTCTTTAGTGGATCTAAATTGGACCCACTTGTACGACCAACTATCATTTGGTTCACACTACGGACGCACGGGTTTTCTTTCTCTTTTCTTTTTTGTCATATGATAAATCCGCACAGACTTGAAATATCGTCCTGCGCAGTTCTCTAATAGCTGGCCGTGAGTTAACAAATAGAAATGGTGCATCCGCCAAGGAACAAATTCTTATTTCGTTGCTCATGTTATTCGTCTTGTAGATTTCGCAGAATTCATCCCCCTCCTGTCTCTTTTTCATCTTATTTCTCATGTCTATTCTCTATGTTTACACAGTGTACTTTCACCCGCTGAGATACATCATCTACGCTTAATGTCATAATTTATATCACTTGATTTCCTTCGTTCTCCCCGCTGAGAAGTAGTGGCTTTTTTTCTTTCCCTTCGGAATAAAGTAAGAAGCATATTAAATGGTTGCACCTCCTTGTATATGAGTTTGCGATTGTGTACTTCTTATTTTATTTTCCTACCAAATAAAAAACAAGAAGAAAGCACACACGTGTGATGTATTTTTCTCTCTCTTTTCATTAACACTAATGAGGTGAATCGTGTCTTTATTTTCCGTGTTGATGGTTAACTATTCTATTTATTTTAAACAGCAATGACAAAACGAATTTTTGCTTCGGAGAAATTTGGCACAATATTTCAGATTTTTTTAACTTATTTCTTTTGTCAAAAAAACTTCCTGTTATTTTAATAATTTAACCGTTTAGGTCTTGTGTGAAGAAAATCCAATACATTTTGAACGTAATGTAAAAAGAACGGTGCGTTACAGATTGCTGAAATCGCGGGTTCAGATTTACTGCAGCAAGTGCATTCCATAGCTCTTTTTAATGTAAATAGTACATTTTACAATAGATAAAACAATACTATAGCTCCCATTGGGATTCATCGGTGTCAAATGAACAAAGAGCTATCGCACCGCTTTGTATTTCTCGATATAAAATAAAACAAGCGCTATCGCGCTGCTTGGGTCTGTTCGTACTCATTCTGAGTTCCGCTGTTTAGGATTCTTCGACAGTGTTTTTTCAATGCCCCTGGGACTCAAACGGTTAAGACCAGAGATACTTCGAAACACATACATTTCTAATAAATAGAAAATACAACACATCATAGATCAAAGTATCAATTAGAAAAAATACAAGAAAGAACTACTCAGGACGGTTCTCCACCTTTCACATAAAAATTGAGCAACGCTTTTTTAAAATTTATTTCTTGGTATGTTTTACACACAATCGAATAAGGAATTATGTGACTAATATTAAAGAGAAGTTTGAATTTTTATTAAAGGTACAGATTACATATGAGAAAGAAACGTTAATTTATTTTAATTATCAGTACGCTTTCATCGATCGTAATTTTAAATAAAAGCTTTGAAGCGTTTCATAAAGGGTTTAGGTGGTAGGTTTTCTTTTAGGAAATTTACATTGATATTGTCTCTTACAGTATCTCACACAAAAGGTAAGAAGGTCCAGGATCGAAAGTCCACTGTTCTCGTATCATGCTTCAATACGCCGCCCAACATATTATTTGATTTTGTTGATTTTCGAGAGCAAAAAACAGTAAAAAATTAATTGTTGAATAAATAATTAGCATTAGTTAATAAAATTAATTATTGTTACAAATACTTAATTAAATTTTACGTACTATATACATAGAGGATTACAATGAATCGGAAGAAAAAATCTAGGGCTTTGGGGGGGGAGTCCGGACCCCCTCCTTGTGTGAGCCGCTGCATGCACCGTATTAGTAGATACCGTCTAAGTCAGAAAGGGAGAGAAAAAGCTTAAAATTTGTTAATCATTGGGCTTAGAAAAGTCAATGGACACATTTTCAAATGTTTGAAAATAATCACGATTTCTTTGTTGATAATATTTGCTATATAAGAAAATATTTTCAGTACAAGAAAAATAAAAGAATATCATTACTTTTGTTATGTAACTCGTTATACCACAAAGCAGAATGCACTACTTAAAAAAACCCTTCATTTCCTTAAAAAGTAATACAAATAGCAATCAGTAATTATATTTTACTTCGCAACAAACATACAAAAATTCTTTATTTTTTTCGATGAGCCACTAAATAGCTTATTAATCATAAATTCAGAAAAAGTATTCAGCTTTATATGTTATTTTTAATTTTTTTCCCAAGATATCTTGAAAATTGTTTATTAAATATTAAACTGTGCGAGAGAATTCCCTTTTACTAAAAATAACAAGAAAGAAAGAAGAACTGAGATCGTAGGAATGTTCGGAATAACTTTCTCAGTATTAGTATTTGCTAAAATATAATCACCCCATGGGATAAAAAAAAAGTACTTATTTATTATTATAATGGTAGGAAAAGAATATATATATAAACACATTCCATAATTCTAATCAAAGAATTAACAACAAAGCATTTTTATCAATACATTCTTGTTAAAGAATTCTTGAAAAGAACTCGGGGAAAATAGTTTCGAGAAATATTTTTTTTTGAGCAAAGAAATTGAAACCACCCAACGACATAGTTTAATGAGAACATGAATCACCTCCAAAAAGATCAATCTTCGAATCCGTAGAAACCTCAGGAAACCGTTCTTTTCCAAGAACTGTTAAAGGTCTGGGAACATGATCTCGTTTTACGTTCGTTATTTTCTCTCTGCAGCTTGTTACTTGGCCCTCATAAACTTTTTTCTTTACTTGTGTTGCTTTAAATGAGGGTAATAGTGAAAAAAAAATCGGTTTCTTATTTTGCGAAAGGAGGGAGATAGTTAAGTGGGAAAAATTGGATTTTTTTATGGTGTTTTGAGGGTGGGGAGGGAAATCGAATACCTAGAAAACCAACATTTCATTCCTCACTTTTATCTCCCCTCTCTACAAGAAATACGAGTATTATGACAATGATACCAGAAGGAGGATGCGCTTTAAAAGCAATTGTAAGAAATAGCTTTAACTAATCCTCAGAATCAACTGGAAAGGAGAAAACAAATCATCATTAGGAAAAATGTCGAATTGGAATACAAAGCATCTTTCCTTGAAAACGAAAGACTTCGAGAGAACCTTAAACTCCTTTAAATAAAAAATTTTATCTCAAGTAACAAATTTAAAAAAATTATTTTTCTTAATTTAAAAACAAAATTTTAAGTAATTTAGTTTCAACAATTTTATAGACTCACAAGGTAAACAATTATCTCTTTCAAAATAAAGTTAAAATGGTTGATAATTTCCAAACTTTTGAAATGTAAATTTTACATCCACTTTAATTTATTATAATCCATCTAATTTTGAACATCATACGAAAACACATTATTGAAAAAATTGTTTGATAAAGAATGCTAAAAAAAAAAGATTTGTGTGAAAAAGAGACTTAGTTTAGATTTATTTAAGATAAGTAATTAACACACCAGAAAAGTTTAATTAGTAAGACTTTTATTAAATTGAGTTGTTCGGAAAGTAATTTCTTTTATTGTGTGTGTGGAAATTCAAAACAATTTTCATATAGTGAATAAATATTTTATTAAATTATATTTTGGTATATCTGGTCCAACACCTTTTCCCATCTTTCTGGTCATAGCAGGTTTCTACGATCATAACATTTTTAGCCTTTGCTTGCAAAAAACTGATCCAGGGTATTTTGGACCTCCTCATTTGAAGTAAAGGTTTTACCGCCTAAACAGAAGGTTCCAGATCTGGAGAATATGGTGGGTGGGGGAGTATATCCCATACAAGACGTAAAAGCTTTTGGCGAGTTCTTGGTGGAACACTACACCTTTTCTCCTGATCCATTCTGGTCTTTTCTGTTCAAGTAAATCATTCATTTTGTCCACCTGATGACGACATTAATCGTTGTGCCTAACATATAGCATTACCTTTTTTTAAAAAAATAAATATTGACTTTTTTTAAAGGTGTTTTGAGCCAGTTCATCTTTTTTATTCCATGATCACTTGCGTTTGACATTGTTATAGACAACCCATTTCTCTTCCCCTATGATGATGCACTTCAAAAATGAATAATTTTCTTGACGTTTGAGAAGCAAATCACAGATGTCAACGCGATGACACAAATTTATTTCAATAAGAACATGAGGAACCCATATGTCGATCTTTGAGGTTCAACCTAGGTCTTTCAAGTGGTCATGAACAACTGAATTCAATACATTTAATCCTCTCAGCGATCTCATGAGTTATTATTCACCAGTTTACATCAATTAATGCCTTTACTGTGTCTTTATCAGCTACAACTGGCCTTCCAGAACATGGTGCATCTTCACCATCAAAATTGCCTGATAGAAATTTGGTAAAGCAGTTTTGTCACTGGGGTACTGTCAATACATCTTCCCCATACACATCTTTTTCTTTCCATCTCTTTTTCTTGAATAGCATTTTTACCTTTTCGATAGTAAAAAAGCAAAACATGCCGAAAATGCTGCTTTTCACCCTCCGTATTTGAAAGGGCACCCACCAAAAACTACTGTGTAGAATCAATTGGACTTTTTCACAAGCAAGTCTTGCTACATCATCTCTCAAAACATATAATTATTATAAGCCTTAGATGTGAAAAAAAATTTAATCCTCGATCGGAAAAAACGACCTTACTTTCCGAACAACCCCTCCCCAAAAAAATGTGAAATAGTGCGCGACTTGAATTAGAGCATTTTATTATTAAGATCTTGTTAGTATCTGTATAAAAACACAACATCAACGAGTTACGTAGAAAACACAACACCAACATAAAACAAACAGGAGAGCATAATGCAAGGCAATAACACGTGCGGTTTACATGGGGTTCACAAAAGTAGCCTTTTTAACACGCTTTTAAAAACTTCACACTTGTATGTAACGGAATTTTCAAACTCGATTTTTACCCACTTTAAAAGGTCAGATTAATTCGAAATTTTGCACACTTGTCAAAGACCAATGACAATCCAATAATTTTATAATTTTGTTCCATTGTCCTCATCAGGATCATCAGGAATAACGATTTCCAGAGATTTGGCAACTAATTCCAGACCCCATTTCCAGATTAGGCGACTAAAAGATAAAGTGACAACGCTAAAAGCGAAAACGTGCATCAGCAATTTCTTATCATAATATAAGCAATTGTCTAGTTTTTCTGAAAATGGAAATAAAAAAATAAAACTCGTGTATGTGAAATAAATAAATAAACCAGCCGTATCGAAGCACTGATAGGATGCCAATGGGTATTCAAGATTCTAAAAAATGACACATTTAAGAGTAATTCATCAATGAATAAATGATAGTTTAAAAAACTAAAAATGCATGCTTTTATTGTAGATCGAATTAAAAAATGAAAAATAAATTATAGTTTAAAAAACTATAAAAAAAAACACGCTTTTATGTTTAATCGAGCTAAAAAGTAAAAAAAAAAAAATTCTTAATACAAGAAAAAAAGTCCCCCATTCGGTATAGTGGTTAGTGGCGCTGATTGCGGTGCCGTAGTGTCTGGGTTCGAATCCCGCGTAAGACATGGGTATTTGTTTTGTAATCTTTCTGTTATTTGTGATGTGTGCTTCACGCTTACTTTTTTGTAAGCCCCCGTGTGATATTTTGTGTGCATGAGGTTATAAATGTTCCCAATACAGAAAAGTGTATAAGAATAAAATGATTAACGAGAAAATTAATGTCAATGTGGTAAAAGCGTGGGTGCTTTGTGCTATGTTTTTACACAACTCAGCATTTCGGAACAGAACTAGTAAAAAACTATAACAATTGATATAGAGCCCCCCCCACACACACGCTTTTACCCTAATGACATTATAATTTTCTCGTTAATCATTTTATTCTTATATTAAGAATTATTTTTTTCCAATTCCTACTATATTAGCTCACACTCTCTATATATTTATCTTGGTGGAATTTTCAATCGCTAATAAAATACATTTTAAAGCATTCATTTGAACTGAAATTTTAAATACATGATTATTTTGGATGACAATACAGTAATTTAATTATGATTAATAAAAATTAGTTGGTTAAAACTAATTATTCAAAGAATTACAAATACAGTCACGTCGGCATCATATTTGGTGACTTGTTTACTTTTTAGTTCGCTTCAACATAAAAGCGTGTGTGTGTTTTTTAGTTTTTTCAAACTATAATTCCCCCCCTAGAGATCTCGTCTTTTTACAGCCGGAAACTATTCAAAGCAAATGCTTTCGAATAAAGGCTTTTCTAATTGGTCCACATATGCGGGGGGTATAAGACGGTTTCATCCTGATTTAAAAACGCGAAATATTTAGTTGGGGGGAGATAAGGCTATGTGTGTGTGTGTGGTTGGTTTCCCCCCCACACCCCTGTTTGGCAGATGAAAAAAAATTAACTATCCCACGAATTCTTTGAAAGGTTCTGCACTCTATTATGAATTAAAATCAAAGGAGAGAAAATTTAAGTGAGCAGTACACTGAGTTTTCCACTTTTCTTGCAGGAAAATAAATATTCTAAATACTTTTATAAAAAAGTTGTAATTCTCTCTTCTTGAAGTTTGAAAATGAATTTTATTTACGGCTAAGAATTCAGACTTGTTCTCAAAATTTACATTTAGAAAGGGAGATAATTTTTTAAAACTCCAAAATTTGTTTCGGAATTTCAGATCCTTTTGATGAATTGTATAATTTTTTTTCTATGAAAATTAAATAGACTTCTTATTTTGGTTATATTACTTTCCGAACAATTTTATGTAAATATTTTTTTTCACATTGTAAATTTTTAAATTTTTTTTTTTTTTTACTTTTGAATATTTTACTGCATTACTAAGTAGATACAGATGCATCTATAAAAATTACATATATAATTAAATATTAAATATATAATTAATATATATAATTAATATTAAAAAAATATGTATTTATAATTTTCTTTGAATGGATACTTTAAATATGAATAATTTAATTTACATTACTTCTCATTATTTGATGTGCATTTGATTTGAACCAGGCAGTCAGACTGAAATTTTGACAACTTAATTGTCTCATTTTGATATTCATTTTTATTTTGAAGTTTTAAGTCCATTTTGTTTGTTTTCAACTCTACTCTCTAGACGTCAATTAATTAGTTAAAAGAGAAAATGATAATAATGTTGAGTTTTAAACGTGTTTCGCCGGCTAGTCTAAATGTTAATTCCCTAATTAGTTCATAGTTTGAATTCATATAAAGTTAACACACCATTAAATCAAAATGGATGTAGTTGTATGAAAAAAATACAAGACTACTAATTAAACCAATAAAAGCTGAAGCAAACAAAAAAAAAAATCCAAAGCATTGAAAATAACAGTTAAAGGGAAAAAAAGTAAGAAAAATAAGTATGGCTTCAGAATGCATGTATAGTTACAAATCAATTCGTTTTTGTTTACCTTCTTTTTATTTTTCAATCTTTTTTGTTGCGAACTATAATTATTTAAAAGGTTTATTGTGGACTTGAACTGACGTCACTCAATCTCAAGTTGAGTTGATACGAACGATCCCTGTTCATGGAAAACACGACGAAAAACAAAAATTCTCTTCGTATCTGTTGTAACGAACTCTAGACTCGTCTGAAAATCTAGATGGCAACGCGGACTGAACTGAAGCACTGCTCATGCGCAAGTGGCATGTAATTTACGGAGTTCCTGTCCCTAAAAGGGGGACGTACCTCCTCATCAGAATTGATAAATTTAGAGCCGAATTTGTGGGGTGACATAAAGTAAAAGAGAAAAATTAATAGATGATTGAAATAATTATATAAGAGGGGAAGAACATATATCTGCTGAAAAACAGTAGCGGACGATAAACGCTGCGCAAGTGCCACGCCAGCGTCAGTCAGTGACTACCTCTCGACGAGAGCGGTCGAGTTTCGGTGTTGTGAGCATAGTGTGGAGATTCGGATTCAGCGATTACCTTTCAACGAAAGAGGTCAATTTTTTTGTGCTCCATCCGTGAGCTCAGTGTGGAGATTTGGAGAGAGTGAATTCCTCTCGACGAGAGAGATTGTATTTTTAGCTCCACCAGCGAGAGTAACTTGGATTATTTCTCTACAAGTGTCATGAACTCGACTTTCAACGATTTTTACTTAAAACGTATAAATACTGTTAATATTTAAAATCTGTGAACTGTCCTGTGTGTTTGAAAATAAACCCTCGAAACATCAATCCAGTTTTTTCACTTACATGGCTAGGATATTACACAGTATAACATATACGAATTAAATGTTTTTAACTACGCTGCTACACTGGTGTGCAAAACTTAAGCAACACTTTTTTTTTTTTTTTTTTTTTTTTTTTTTTTTTTTTTGCCATAACTCCACGAGAAATCATCTGAGAGATATGAAGTTTAGAAATGAGAGACAGCATTTTGTACCTAAATGATAACGAAAGCATAGTCGGGAAAAAATGAATACAATGAATATACAATATATATATATATATATATATATAGTATGGAATCACACACAAAAAAAGGGCTTTATTGAACTCATAGTATCGCGACACATGACTGTCTGTCCAAGAGGAAGAACAACTAGCCAATGTTTCTTAGTATGAGATATGTCCTCCTCTTACTACAATGGTTCCTTCGCCTCGTCTCTATAGACCCAGTACCAGTATGCCCAACAATTCTTAAGGTAAGAATGCCCATTCCTCAATCAGCATCAGTTTCAGTTGTTTTGTGTTCTCCGGCAGATGTAATCGTGCCACAAGGCGTCTCCGCAAAGGATCCTACACATGTTCTATAGGATTTAAATCATGGAAGAACGCTGGTCAGTCCATTTGAGTAATATCTTCACTTTTCAGTAGCTGCTGAATATCAGCCGCCCGATGCGATTGTACTTTATCATTCATAGAAACAATGTCTGGCTCAATAGCACACGGAACAGATGTACATGGGAAGAATCACTTCCTTACAATAGCGATTGCCGGTTACAGTACCTTAGTCAAAAACAGGGATCTCAGTCCATCCGTTCAGCATAATGACCATTCATAAAGAGGACATGACTCCATTGATGGGATGTCCAGTGTTTGTGCTCCTTTCACCACTTTAAACGGTACCGCCGATGACGAACTTTTTAAGGGATGCAGCATTCAGGACAAAGGATGAATAGGCCATCTTTGTGAAGGTGTCTGACCACAGTAAACCACGACACTTGGCACTCTGTTGCTGAGGAATGGCGTTTGCTGACTGGTATCGGCCTTTTTTGCCTGCGGGATCCACTAGAGTAGTTTTCCTAGGGTGGCCACCACCAACCTTTTTAACAGCTGTACCAATGGTTTGGAAGGCTTTCCAAGCTCGTGAAACGACTTTTTGGTTGATTCCATACTCTTCAGCTACATTTGTCAAGCTACGCCCCTCCTCCAGCCGATCATTCTTCCACGCATGAAGTCCTACAGGTATGATTTCTTCTAGCCATATTTCAGCCAATAAAACTCACTTCCAGTGAATGTCTTTAATTACGCCTTCGTTCTTCCTTTTATTGCGTCTTGAGCCGTACGCGTTTTGCGTACACTCACATCACATGTGACGTTTTATTCCTGACATTTGCATACCCATCACCTTTTTACTGGATTGCGTGTCCATTGTTCTTATAGCAATAACCCCTTTTCTGCAATTTCATGTCAATCTGCTTAAAATTTACATTGTTGCTTAGGTTTTGTACACCAGTGTATTTTGATAGGAGGTTGATGATGAAAACTGAAGTAATTAGTAATTGTCTTAACAATATAAGGCAAAAACAAAACGACGACTGCAGTTAACAAGTTTCATTTAACAACTGAACACATGATATAACTCAAATACTTCTTTAAAGCTCGCGATCTTATGCATTGCAATTACTTCTACTTCATGTAGAATAGTTTTATACGAAGTGGATATGAGAAAATAATTTGTTAATGATCTGAAAATGCATCAAAATACACTGACGAGGGAAAAAAAATCCAAACACCAAGAAGGACTTGTGTTAGATAAACGAAATTTGATAGACATGTTTATACATCTGAAAGATGACAAGGAGTCAGATTTCACACTTAAGTGTGGCGCTGATAGTGCCACTCAGAACTTGCAAACCAGGGTTGCTTTAAATACGTAATGTAAAGTTCGTGAAAGTTATTTGCCTCTGAAATTTGACGAATTGAGTTGATGTTAGAAAAAAAAAAAAGCCTTTAAGAAGACGAAGAAGCCATTATCAACACTAACCGAGTTTGAACGAGATCGTGTAATAGGGCTACGAGAAGGTGGATTCCACTACACATGATTGTTGGGAGCAATGGTCAAGATATGGTAATGCCTCAAGAAGACTGGGTTACGGATGGCCACGTGGCACAACTGAGTGAGTGAGTGAAGATTAACTTCGCACTGTTCAGCTGCACGAGGGCTTTTGGCGACGGACCACGTAATTTTGAACCATGGTCAAGTGACGTGGACGACACCTGAGCTGGCACCCCCCTCTCCTAACTACCACACCACACCAACGGGAGGACGTTTCAGCTCTCGACAGATTTAGCGTGCATCAATGCCCTACACGGTGGGTCTTTAGTGGTACTGGGCTCGAACTCGTGACAAAGCCAGCCACGATCCGATGCCTATACCACTCGGCTACCGCGGCCGCATTGTGGCACAACTGAGAGGGAAGACCGTCGTGTTCGACATAAGGCTGCGGCGCATCACACTGTGTCTGTGGCAGAAGTTCGAGCTACAGTTGGTATTACAGTGACACAACGAACTGTTAGAAATCGGTTACTTTAAGGGCAACTTCGAGCCAGGTGCCCTGTAGCGTGTATTCCCCTAACCCCAAGCCATTGCCGTTTGTTTCGCCGGTGGTGTCAAGCCAGAGCTCATTGGAGGACGGAGTGGAGATCTGTTATGTTTTCTGATGAAAATAGACTCCGCTTTGGTGCCATTAATGGCCGTATGTTGGTTAGAAGGAGGCCAGTGGAGTGCATGCAACCAAACTGTCTGTGACCAAGTTACAATGGACCCACACCTGGATTCAGGGTCTGTGGAGTAATTTCCTATGACAGCAGGAGTACTTTCGTGGTTATCCCAAACACACTAACTGCAAATTTGTATGTCAGTCTGGTAATTCAACCTATACACCATTCATGAACAGCATTCGAGGGGGAGTTTCCACCAGAATAACGCTTTCCGTCACACCGCTGTTGTAACGCAACGAGCTATAGAGAGTGTTGACATGCTACCTTGGTCTGCGAGACCACCAGATCTTCTCCAATTGAGCACTTATGGGATACATTGGACGACAACTCCAGCATCATCCACAGCCAGCACTGACCATCCCAGTATTGACACAACAAGTACAACAAGCATGGAACCCCATACCACAAAGAGACATTCGGCACCTGTACGACCCAATGCATGCACGCTTTCAAAATTCTGGAGATTACACCGGCTATTAATGCAACAGCATTTCTCATTTGAAATACATTTTCTTGAGTTTAAATTAACCTGTGATCTTTTTTTTTTAAAAATTTAATCAATTAAACATGTTAACTAGACAATTGCATTGCCCAAATTTCATTACTCAACAATAATTTTTCTTGGAGTTGGGATTTTTTTTCCTTCAGTGGGGGTATTATTTATATCAGTGGTATTTATATCAGTATCCGCTAAACTCTTTGACCTCGCGGACCAGTAAATTCATAATTTAAATCCCACGGACCACTAATAGGATTTTGGGAATGTTAAAATATATTTATAAAACAAATTGTGATCTAAGAACGCAATCAATGCATCTTAAAACATAATTTAATGTGATGAGTGAGATAGTCCACATTTTTCTGGGGACATTTTCTCGCGGACCACCACTTTGGCAACCTCTGATTTCTATGAAGTAAAAACTTAAGTCATATTTTGTTTTCTTCATAAAAAGCAACTTTTAATGTCTTACAATAATTTTATTTTTAGCTATTTATTAGAGAAGTTTTCTTGTTCATACTCTCTAAACTTAAAAGGAATAATAATAATAATAAATATAGTAATGTGTAAAAATACTTCTAAATATAATTTATCTTATTCATTAACTCTGCTCAAGTCCAAGAAGACAAAATTGTCATCTTGTTGTTTTAGTTTTAATTAAGTTTAAAACATATATAAAATAAAATATCCAGTGTAATAAAATTTAAGTTCACTGAGTCATATTTAAGAACTTTGAAAACAAAAATGAAAAACAACGATGATAAGTTTTAGCGTATATTCCACAGTAGTACAAACTTAATAGTTACAAAGTTCCTAAACACAGTTAGCTGTGCTCTATTGGTATTTTAAAACACTTTTTTTTTTGTAAAAAATTGTACGCGTGCTTTTTTCTAACCGAAAAATAATTTCAGAAAACACTGTTTGGAAAGATACCTCATCTGAAATCTTACATAAACTGACTTTGCATTTGAAAACTTATTTGTTTGTTAATTTGGAAGAATATAAAAACAGTCACTGGTAAACTAGATAGGTAATGATAAGATCAAGTTTATGCGTTTTTTTACCTCAAAGCGGAAAAAACCCAGGGAGCCTCAAAACTACATCTCTGCGCATATTAAAACAAAACTTCCCGATTACTGATTTCTTATTACGAGAGCAAGCTCGTAACTGCTAACTGTCTAACCACTTCATCAAGTATGAATTTTCCCACCATATTTTTATGGTACTTCTCGAATGTTTGATGGAACTAATTTAATTCACTGCGGGAGAAGGGCAAAAACTTTGAATTCCATTCTCGTAAAGTAAGTGAAGTACTCAGCAGGATTAATTGCTAGAAGATACCTGTGGCTTGGCATCCAGTTGTGGTAATTAAATGCAGTAACACCCAGAGGTGCTTCAACACACATTGCCTCAAACATCTTTTTCTCTTATGTTTAATAAGACATTCAAAATCAACATTTAATTGGCAAACGTAAGAAAAGAGAGGGAGATTTTAACACAAGGCATACTTTATCCACTAACTTTCAATGTTACGTTTCATTCTTTAATTGCCGGAAGTTCAAGCAGATTTCTAAAGATAAAAATAATTTATGTTTTAGGCGCTTTCAAAATTGTGTATAACAAATTGAGCATTTGAGGCATTTTTCTTTACGTTATCAAAGAGATTTTGCATATATTCTAGAACACAAGTCTAGAACAGGGGTCGGCAACCTATGGCATGCGTACCACATGTAGCCCACGGTCAGTGGCGCACACAAGGGGGGGTCCTAGGGGTCCGGACCCCCCAAAGCCCTTGATTTTTTCCGATTGATTATAATTCTAAGTATATAGTATGTAAAATTTAATTAATTACTTGTTATTAATGATTAATTTTATTAATTAATGCTAATTATTTATTCAAAAATTAGTTTTTTACAATTTTTTGTTTTCGAAAATCGACAAAATCAAAAGGAGCATGATATAAGAAAGGTAAACTTTCGACCCCGGACCCCCTGAAAAATTCCTGTATGCGTTACTGCCCACGGTACAATTCTCAGTGGCACTCTGCACTATTTAACAAATTTATTACACTTTTTGAGTGGGTGGAAGTTGATAAATTTGTAATGGATCTTATTTGACAAACATCTTCAGAATTATGGACATTTACGGAATAACGAAAAGATCTGAAAGATAAAAGTCTATTAAGATAAATTTACAACTATTTTATAAATTATTGAATGTCATTGCTGGAGAGATTTAATAGCTTGAAAAGAGAAAATTCCGCTTTTGGTTCTACATATCTAACATAAGTAAAAAAAATTTCCTCATTTGAAAAATATTTCGAGTCCGCAAAGATATTGTTTGACAACTGAATGTTCAGAGTCGTGTCAAACTGAAAGTCCCACATTTTACGCTTAATTTCGCAGTATGAAAGTAGAGCGGTGCACAAGCACTAAGTTCGCATTAAAATTTTGTTTTATTTAACTATAACGAAGGATTAAACGTATATTTTTTATGTTTGCTTCTTTTTTTAATAAATATGTTTAAAAATACATAATATATGTACAGTTTTTTCATTTTTTTTTTATTTTTGTTGAAGAAATAGTTTTATTTTGTGCTGTTTATTTGTTTAAGAAATACCTTTAAATGATCCAAAATAATAAACAATAAAACTGTCAATATCTCTGTCTGTATATATTTCATTCTCCATCTCGGCATGCATTATCGAGGGAATCGAGTTCTTTCAAAAATATCCTACTGTGTGGCACGCTCAACGATATTGGTAGATGGGTTTGGCACACACCCCACAGCTAAAAGGTTGCCGACCCTTGGTCTAGAAGATCCACAAAAAAGTTTCAGAAAATCTTATATTTACCATGAAGAAAAGATGGTATTTTATGTAAAATGCAATATTATTTGCACGGAATCACTATTGTTTAGACAAGTCTTTTCGCATGTTAAACCCAAGTTTTGGGCCGGTGAAGTTCAAACCGAGCTGCATGCTTGACTTCTGATTCCGCTAAAGATTTCTCGAGTAGAAATCATGGGGTCACTGCTCATTAAAAGGAGCTTGGCCCTCAAATTCCTTTTTTTGTATGGTAAGGAGAGTGAGGTATCAGTTCAAGGGTGTCATTTTCATCTCTTGACCGAGAATCAGAATTCCGACGTCGTAAGATTCGCCCGGCAGTTTAAAAACTGTACAGGTGGTGCGGCCATCGATATAGAGAGGGAGAGAACAAACGGACAGGAAAAAAAAGCCAACAACATGGCGGAATGAGCGGGATAGCGAATTCGTTTAACGATGGGATATAAACAAAATGGTGTTAGCAAATGAAAGTTAAATGTATCATAGTTAGTTTTTTTTATGTTGTTTTGTGTTGTGTGTGTGGCTGTAACTCGAAAATAAATCTTGAGCCACTAAAGATTGAGAGACTTAATTGTGCCTGGATATTCTTTGAAAATTTCATTTAAAGAGAACGAACCTACGATTCTAATTGACGTCCTTTATTAATATAGCTGTCATGTTACCTTCATCTAAAGCCAATTTCAAATTTATAACACTTGAAACGAAAATAAAATGAGCCTTTCCTTAAGAAAATAGCTGATAATGAGTCTTGGAACTGAACACAATTGAAATTCGTTTAAATATTACCTAACACTTTCATACACTGCTATTCATCCAAAAGGCAACACCAAGAAAGACAAACGATATCAAAGCCAAATTCATAAGAGTGATAACACACAGTTCAAAGGTGAAATGATTAAAAATACAGCTTTCTGCGATGTGAGGAAGACCAATGAAATCAACATTAAGTGTCACCATCATGACTGGCAATAACCGCTGATAGAAGAGTCGACATGTAATAAAAGAAGCTCGTTATCTTGTTGGAGTATGACAGCCCAGGCTACCTCTACATATTGGCAAAGTTAATTTGGTGCAGTAGAAGTTTGCGTATGCGGGGCCAGTCCTTCTCCAATCATCGATCCAAAAATATTGATCGAGAAAATAGACAGGCCAGGTAGCAAGGCAATTTGGTGAAGTAAAAAGAAGTCTGTTGTGTGTGTCCCGTATGGTGGCTCATTATCCAGTCGAAATGTGTCATCATGCAAACTATGAAGGTAAGGGAGGAAAACAGACTTCAAAACCTTAGATATATTGTGATTCGTTGTATCGTCAAAGTGTACTAAGAGGTGCATTACCCAAACCATAAAAGTGGTTGCAGGACTAGTATGGTGATAACAGTTAAGCATCCTCTCTTCAAGATATATCAGCTACGAGATCCGTCACTACTAGCCCTTGCGTAGCTTCAAGTGTGGATTTAATAAACAATAAATCAATCATTTAATGGTGTCTCCAATATTTAAGCCGACCATCCCGATATTGCAAGTAGAAACGTGATTCCTCTTTAGCCCGTTCATGACCATGATCACATACATGGGATCACTTCAGAGTAGGCGGTATCATGTATAAGATTGCGTTTTCCCCGTTCTGAAGTCCGTGATCCCATTGGTGTAATCTGAATTTGGAACGTATGGAATTTGGAATGATTATAAACAAAAAAAATTTTTCAGCGTATTTTATTACAATAATGATTTTATATGAATTTTTATATGGATTTAGGATTAACAGGTGAAGTGTTTGAGACTATACTGTTGGTAAAAGAGTATGGAATGTTGGCGTGAATCGGCGCGGCTTCGGTAGGGTTAATGTGTTTCGGAGAAGGGTTTTTTGACCCCGGAGAGTACGGTCGAGGGAAAGAAAAGTCCCTTGTGTTTTGAAAGCGGGAAGCGTTGAATTATTTGGACTGAATGAAATGGAATTCCTTCTGTGAGAGACTGACGCGCAGGCGCGGTCTGGTGTAAGAAAGAAGAGAAAGTCTCTTGGGATTGATTTAAGAAAAGACGGACATTGTAGTTTGATTGTTATTTGATAGTGTTTAATCAAGAAATTTATGTTAATCAAGATAATATATTTAGTCAAGATAATTGTTTGAGTTGATTTAATTATGTTTTTATTGATTGATTTGAGAAGTAATTAAGAAACTAATAAAGACTTTACATCACGCTCTCTCTCGGGAAGCAGAGAAAAAGAGGAAAATGTTCAGAAACGTTAAAAAAGAAGATCTCGTAACGGTTTTCGTCGAGATGGGAGAAATAGTAGACCCTGGTATGAATCTGGTGGACTTAAAACAAAAATTGATCCAAAGTAAGACATACGTAGAAAATGAAGAATTCATCTGCGATTTCTTAGACACTACGATAGAGGAAAGAATGGAAGAAGAAGAAGAATGTAGGAAGAGAGAAAAACTTAGAAAGAAAATGGAAGAATATAGAAAGAATATAGAAGAGTATAGAAAGGAAATAGAAGAACACAGAAGGAAAGCAGAAGAACGCCGTTTGGAAAGAGAACACGAATTGGAATTAGCGAGAAAGGAAGCAGAAGAACGCTGTCTAGAATGAAAACGATAATTGGAATTAGCGAGAATAGAAGCAAGACGGAAAACAGAGAACGAAACTAGAATAAGAGAAGCAAGGCACAAAGCTGAGGAGGAGACCAGACTCAAGGCTGGGGAGCAGACCAGACTCAAGGCTGGGGAGCAGACCAGACTCAAGGCTGGGGAGCAGACCAGACTCAAGGCTGCTGAGCAGACCAGACTCAAGGCTGGGGAGCAGGCCAGATTCAAGGCTGGGGGGAGCAGGCTAGACTCAAGGCTGGGAGAGCAGGCCAGACTCAAGACAGAGGATGAAGCCAAAGCAGTGGAGGAAAGGCGGAAGATTGAAAAAGAAAGAAGAATGAACGAAAGAAAAGCTTTGGAAGAAGAAATGAGATTGAAGTAGGAAAAATGGCCTATGGAAGAGCAGATGCGACATGTTCAAGAGAAACATAAAAGGAGCATGAAAACTGAAGAACAGAAATGCTTACCAGAAGAAAGATGTAAAAGAATGAACGAGCAAAATCAATTGTTAAATAAAGAGCAGGAAAAGTCAGATGAAGACATGGAGGTACCTCAAGCAATCGAGAAGGTTCTTGTATTTAAAAGTGAACAAGTCCAGATGTTTAGTGCGGATCCAGATGCTGTAGCGCAGCCTGTCGCTGTTGAGGAAGAAAAGGGTTTATCTAGAGACTCATCTGATGTACCGCTAATTTTTGCAGAGGATAAGAAGTATGAAGGAAAAGAAGAAACATTAGTAGATGTGATAAAAGCTAAAGCTAAAGAAGATATTAATCCCGTAATCCTTAGTAAAGAGCGAGTGGACTAAGATGATGATGAGAAATTGAAGAATAAAAGCCACAAAATTGCCTAACAGAAAACTCAAAAAAATTAAGTAGAATGACATTTGACAAATTACCTCAAGCAACCTTGTACTTGTACACCAGCACTGGAGTTTTAAACGTAAATATCCACAGGATCAAGGAGGAATAGAAAAATTTGCTTGGAAACTGCCAAATTTTATCAAACGAATTGGTATTATGAAGGTGCAAAAATTATTACGTGAAAGAGAGAATCGAAAGACCCCGAAATTCCAGATGAGGAAACGAGTGCGACTTGAATTGAGAACACACGACAGACATCTCCACTGGCGAAAAGTTAAGAGGTGAAATTGGAACCGAAAATGGAACCTTGAACAAACGTGAATGGGGAGCACTTGGGGGACTAAAGGAGAAAATAACGCTGAGAATGACCCCCTTCCTGGATGGCGGTGGAAAAGTTTAGGGGCAAACCCACAAAGGAGAACCGCTGGGGCCTTTGACCGAGTGCGGGTGGAGAATACTTTTGGGGACTTGACACTCGGGAACTGGACATTTGCTTATTTCTCCCAAGAGGACATTTTAAAATTGGACTTTTTATGGAGGTAAAATCAATCCTTTTTTAGGTTAGACATTGATAATTCATGGTGTATCCTTATTATTATTTTTTTTGTCAATGTTGTATGTGCATATATGTTTAAAAGTGGAATTTTCATAGTTTGCTAGGAAACCATCTATTATTGATTGACTTATGCATTTAGCTGTTTACACATATGTACTCTTAGAATTAATTCAAGAATATTATTTGAGAGGCTTGATATTCATAGTGAGATAATTTTAGTTCGTTATTTACTATTTGTGTGAGAAGCCTGATATTCATATTGCGAAAATTTTAGTTTATTTACTATCAGAATATAGAGAGTGAGAAAAAGTTAAGAGAGTATTGTTTGTATCATGGATACCTTATGTACCATGTACCTTATGTTTGTACCATGGATATCATGCGAAATACCTTAGCTCAAATACCGAGATCATTATCTGACCGTGATTTAAAATTACGTCGCATATATGCTGTGCTTGGCGGATCTTGTGTCGTGCAGAAATGGGTATCTGGAAAATGTTCAATAAATTTGACTACGTTACATTTAAAATGCAACACCAGAGACGACAAAATTAGACGAATTTCAGATTAGGCACACCTCACCAAGTAATACAAAAGAAAGGGAGAAAATACTCTTCTCTCCGGGATACGTTTATTTGGATATAAGAGAAGAAACTGAGAATGAGCAATATATATATCCGTGCCATTATTTCTGTCAGAGAAATTATCGAAAAAAAGTTGTTGTTGTTTTTTGTCTCAGAGGACACGTGTAATATCAAAGAATAACGGGTCACTACCAATGAGTTAGTTCCAGCAGACAGAGACGATTTTACAACGAGTCTGATGATTGGACTGAGAATTGCATCCATGACGCACCGCCTGCGCGAAAGATGGACATGTGGTAAGAAAAACGGTGAGAACAAGAATGGAAACGTGTGGAAACAAGAAAATGGGGCAAGCTTAAGGAGTATCGGCGAGACCAGAGTGATGTCAGCACGCGTGGATCGACACATCCTCTAGCAAGCGGTGGCGACATCGCAAATTACTTATTCCGTCATTTTGCATCATGTAAAAGACACTCTTGATGATCCTGTACCGATCACAGCCATTACCTGTATATTGGTTGCTAGTGGTCTGCAATCATAGCGTTCGTTAACAAGACTATCATTGACAGTGGTGTAACGGTGAACATTTGCCCCCTCTGCAAAGTCAGGCTTCGGGCCTCCAAATTGGATTTTACAAAGGTTAGGTACTTAGCAGCAGTAAGGTTTTGGGGCCCCTAGAACCCTGGGCCCCCGCAATACGGGGGTGTACGTTAAATCACTAGTCTTTGACCCTACAGCATAGACAACTCTGTTTGAAACTGTTCCGAACTAGCACAACGTGAACGATGGAATAGCACAAGGTCATATTCTCAGACGAGTCGTGCCTTTTCTGGTCCAATGATTGACACCATGTACGAGTGTGGTGTCAACACAGTGACAGGTCTAATGCAGCAGCATCTGAGGAGCACCTCATTGCGCAACAACGGGACACTATAACTTGAGACGCCATCGAGTACCATAGCATGTCGCATCTGGTTTGTATTCAGAGTACTTTAGTGACCGAAAGATGCGTGGAGGATATGCTACGTCCGATGACATTCCCTTTCCTTCGAGACTGCTCAATGCCCTTTACCAGAACGATAATATCCGACTACACTTTGCATGCATCAGCCAACATACTCTGCAAGATGTACAGATGCATCCCTGACTATAGTTATTCGCTGTTCCCTCCCCATTGGAACACGTTTGGGACGTCACTTGCTTGCCCTCCACAACCACGTTCAGAAGAGGAACAGCGGCAAATAGTTAACAAGGAATAGCAAACTATTCCTAGTGCATCATCAGTACTCTCAATGATTTTGAATCTACACATGTTGCTTCATGTATCACCCGCCATGGGGATCCTTCCACCCACGGAGCTGATGTTGTTTCGCTCTGTGTTTCGAATATGATAAACATAATTTATTCTTTGTTGTTATCTCTCTTTGTTTGCCGGATTTCTTCAGTTTCTCTCTTGCTCTTGCCTTTTTAATACCGTACAGTGTAAAATGAGTTTAATAATGAATAGATTAAGAAGAGCCGCGAGAGTTACTGAGAACACGAGAGTTGTATCGGCAACGAACAGTCAAACAAGAAAGGTACACTTTAGTTGGGTATATATATATGTATATATATATGTATACCAGTGCTTCTCAAACTGTGGGGCGCGCCCCCCTGGGGGGCGAGCATATCGAAAATAAAAGGTTTAAAAATAATTAATTTTCTGGAATGAATTAAAACAAAATACTTTCAGGCATAATAAAAAATGTACTTTTACTCTGATACAATTTATAGGCACGCGATATTAAGTCATCAAAAATAAAAACTTCTTCAATACCTAATTAGCTATCTTTGATCCTATAACCAAATTTAAAAAAACTTTTATTTGATTTGCTGTAATCCCATGATGAGAGATTTTTTTTACTACGCTTTCTTTTTAAGCCTAACATACAACTCTTTCAGAGAAAAAACAGATCCCAGACCCAGAATCGAAGAAATTTAGGAACATAAAAAATTCATCACTGTCATTATTTTTGAAATACTGCACATTATAGCTGTAATCTGTATGACCTTCTAAGTTATTGGTACAGTTAGTTATGACCCCTCTCTTACGTGTTTGTTTCTCATTTAGGGAAGTTGTAAGTAATGTATTTCTCTGTTGCACCTTTTTCCATGCAAAACAACGTTTTACACAATTTTTTTAGCAGTAACATACATATTATCATAATGAATACAATTTTTACCCGAAAGTGGTTGCGCGGGATACACAGATTACGAAATCGTTAATTCTGGCAAAACTGTTTATTTGTTACCAAAGAAAAATTGAAAAGTTCTTGAAAGTAGGTAAGTAAACTTTCTCTTAATTAAATTATTCACTGGAATCACGATTTGTATCGTGTACAATAAAATAATTATAAAAAAAGAATTGGGGTGACTCAATAACCCCGCTCGACCGTATCGAGTGCGCGCCTGCTCCCGGGTTAAAACATGTTGAAGTCTCCTTTCGCTTTAAAAATATTAAAAATAATACAATTATTCTTCATTGGAAATTTATATTATTGTTTATTATTTAACATCAATTATAAATGCTAATTCTGTGAGGCTTAAAATTACAATTCGCTTAAAACTAATTATTATTTGAGCAACCATTTTAAAAAGATCATTTTACAGTTTTGTAAGCATTGTCGCGAGCACTTGGCTTTGCTCTCCTTACAATTCAGCTATTATATCAATAATGTTTTATTTTCTAATAAATGAACTCGGGCAAGCACTTCAGCCGGTATACTTTTAATGTATCAGTGCTGCACAGAGTATTTTATAACTAATTAATTAATATTAAATTAAGAACAAGTCTAATAAGTAATAACGACTTCCATGGGCTTGTCTTGCAAAGCAAAGTTTTTATAAGGAATGCTTATGATTAGAAATTGACCCTCTGAGTTCTTTTCTATATTTAGCAGATATCTTTATTTTGTCTTCTAAGCAGCCACCGGATTTTGCAATATGTTCAATTTAAAAATTAGAGAAAGGAAAATTAACATAATAATTATCCTATTATTTTATTTATTTATTTATTTTTTTTTTGCGTAAAAGTAGTATACAAAATTTAATACTTATGTTACTAATTTGTATGGTTTATAATTAAGATCGCCTATTGTAGCTTTAGCGTCAAAGTGCATTATTATTGCATTCAGTACATTATTAATGTATAAGGGGGGCGCGATAAAAATTGTGATCGAAAAGGGGGGCGCCAGTGTTGAAAGTTTGAGAAGCACTGATGTATACACATTCACCTCACTCTCCAAATTTCAACTCCACGCCAATCTAAAGACTTGAAATCCGAACATCATTCATCTTAAAATGCATTATCTTCTCTACACGCTTGGTCTTCAACAGAATTTGGACCTAAATCCATGAATGTGAACCATGATCACTCAGCTACTAGCCTCACATAGTCTGCTGCGCGTTTAATTTTTAAGCTTCGCGATGTATAATCCTAATTTTTTTCTTTAAATGTTAAATGCTTGTTATGAACTCTTAATGTGTGTGTTTTGTTTGTTTTATTCTCCCTTTGGTTTGAATTTTATTCCGTTTTTTAAAATTTTAGCTATATATAATTTGATAATTTTGTTGGGTTTTTTTTTTTAATTTCTAATTTTCTATTAGGATTTCCTTTTGTCTTGATCTTGATGCTTTTAATTGCAAATTTAATGACCGAAAAGGGTTTATGTAATTGTGTTTATTGGTATTACAGTATAACTGGGGTTTTATAATCTGCTTAACCCTTTATCTACCGACGGTACTTAAAAGTGCCCCTCACTTTAAAATTACATAGAATAATCATTTTTACGAATACTCTGACAATACTTAGCAGGTATATTTTTTTAAATCCACTCTTCCAAGATATATAGCAGCATGGGTTTTATGTTGAGTATTTTAGCGGGGAAGGCGATTAGTTTTATTGCAGAAATTGCGTTTTCAGCGGATTGCGAAGATTGTCATTTTGTCCCGAAAAAATAGTTAATGTCAAAAGGTGTCTTATTTTTTTTTTTTTTTGTATTGTTATTGAAGACCTTAGAAAACGATTCGACTATTTATTTTAAGTAAACAGTGTATATAATTAATTTTACAGTTGATTATCTTTTATTAATTAATTAGCTCTAATAGATTAAATTTCTCAAAGTGGAGTACTTTGTTTATGTATATTCCTTAATTTTCAATGTAGTGATTCAAAAAAATAATATTGCATGAAAGAAATTGCAGTAAATCATAATGTGGTAGATAAAGGGTTAAATAAATGAGAAAAAGATTTCGAAGTTAAACTATTGACATTTTATTAAGTGATAGCTCCTTTATAATAAAATGTTAGTGATTATTTAATTGTTTACAATAAGTATTATTAATTTTTACATGTAATCATATTATCATTATATTAAAATATCAACTACAAATAGAAATTCGACATCCCCCAAAATTGTTTTAGTGTTGTATTCTTAAATATTCACAGGAGAGGAATTTTTAAGTAGCTTGTTATGCAAATGTCAGTTAAAATTTGAATATTCCATTTTAATAAAATATGCATTCACTATAAAAACGTAGAATTAATAGAGGTCTGATCTGGAAAAAAAAAACAGATGAGTAACTCAAGAGTTAGAATTACATTTACGAGGGTTATTGGCGATAGACCTCGAAATTTTGAACTATAGTAGAGTGACAAGGATGACAACTGAGCCTCTCCTAACTTCCACACCACACCAACAGGAGGGCGTTTGAGTCTCGACAGATCATACTCAAATACACTCTGTCGCAAAAAAATATATGCACCCAGAAGAAATCAAGCTACAATCACGAAACTCGGCAAGAATATAGTCTGGTAAGAGATATGCAAATGATTAAAATTTCGAAGCCAATGAGACAAGGCTAAGTGTGTTATGCGCATATTAGTTGCGCAACTGGGAGAGTTTAAAAGCATGAGTACGAGCGCCGTACGGCTATCCAAACGAATCTGATGACTTTGATAGACGATATTGAGACTTAGGATGCCTCTAAGACGTAACCGGCGGCAGTACGAGAAGCTGACGGACTTTGATAGGGGCCGTATAATAGGCCTCAGAGAAGCAGGTTGGTCGAATAGACGTATTGGCCGCCACCTCGGTCGGAGCGATATGGTAGTTGCTCGGTGTTGGCAACAGTGGATCACAGAAGGTAGAGTGTACCGTCGCGGAGGGTCAGGACGTCCCAGGAACACAAATGATCGCGAGGATCGTGCAATCAGAAGAGTGGCCACTTCGGCACCAACAACGTCGCTAGCATCGATTCAACGCCACTTACCTCCTTCCAGACATCCAGTGCCATCAAGAGAAACCATAAGGAGACGACTGACCGAAGTTGGCTTGAGGAGCCGACGTCCGCTAAGACGCTTACCACTGACCCCACATCATAGGCAGTGTCGACTGGATTTTTGCCGACCTCGGGCAACTTGGAGTGTGACAGACTGGAGACGTGTCATCTTCAGTGATGAATCCCGATTCAGTCTCAGTGCTGATGACCACCGCACACGTGTCTGGAGGCGCACCGGCCAGCGGTCCGATCCGGCATTTATTGTCGAGCGGCATACAGCAATTTCACAAGGTGTGACAGTGTGGGGAGCAATTTCTTGGGACACACGATCATCTTTAGTGGTCCTTCAAGGCACTTTGACAGCTCGCAGATACGTGGACGATATTTTAACGCCGATTGTGCTACCCATGCTATCAAGTCGCCCAGGTGCCATTTATCAACAGGATAATGCTCGTCCACATACTGCGCGACTCTCCCAACAATGTCTTCAAGGATATGACGTCCTACCATGGCCTGCCAGGACACCAGATCTTTCGCCAATAGAGCATGTCTGGACGCGCTGGGAAGTCAACTGCAGCCGTCCCGAGATACAGGAGAATTAACTGCGCAGATGCAAAGACTATGGCAGGATCTTCCACAGGGGGTCATAAGTGATCTAATTGAATAGATGCCACGCCGAATTTCGACTTGTATAGCTGCCAGAGGTGGCTTTACTACTTACTGATTTTTAACCTTTTGCAAGCTGTAACCACTTAATAAAATGATATTTTGTTCTGAATTTTTAATCATTTGTTTATTTTCATATACACTACATGCATACCAAATTTCGTGAATGTAGCTCAATTTCTTCTGGGTGCATATATTTTTTTGCGACAGAGTGTATATATAACAGATAAAGCAATTTTAAAATAAGATTTTGCTTAAGGGTCATTTAGAAAAAGAATTTCTTCAAAAATTAATTATTTTATAAAAAGATTTTACTATGGGTAGTATGAAAAATTTAAATATATGTGTATATTTAAATATATATATATATATATATATATATATATATATATATATATATTGGAAATTAATTACAAATAGGGGCATTGTTGTTGTGTGTTTATTACTGGGATACATACGAAAGATGTGAGATAGATAAACAGAAATATATAACACAACCACAGAAGAATACAGATTTTATAACAAACGATGCTCCCAGCACATAACAAGAAGAGGTGCGCTGCTGTTCCTTTCGAGACGGGAATCCATTTCAGGCGAAACACCGACTTCTTTCCCGAAGAAGATACAACCAAGTCTTACTCGGGATTCAAACCCGAACCCACTCGGTTACAAGCCGAGGGTCATAGCCACCGTACTGGCTGGGCGACACAAATAGGCATTACGCACATTTTGTGATTAATCACAAAATGTGCGGAGCACTTATTTGCAGTTGCGCAACGGAGAATATTAGGGCTCCCTACAAAGTCAGGTTTTGCCTTGAATATTTAATGAATTGATTAAGTACGTGCAACGGGTCTATCAGCGATTCTTCCATTAATCCCCTTGGGTAAAATTAATCTTTTTAACTGTGAGTTCAGTTGAAAACCTTGTGATGTACCTCCCCTTGGAAGTACATCCCTCGAAGAGCTAGAGGTGTAGTGTTAGCGAAAGAACTCGGATCATACATTATCTTAATATGACTTTATTAAGATATTCAACTTAAACTTTTAACAAATATAATTATAATAATTAATATGAGAGAATCTACGATGACGCAATACGTAACACACAATATATATATTTATATTATGATCTAATCTAATTAAGACCAATCTCAATAATCGAAACGCCTAATCTTCAATTCTAATAAAGTGTAATCAATCCTACCTTATATTATTCTGTAATGCTACTTGTCTTTATCTGCAATGGTATGCAGCTTGACGGTTAACTTCTAGTCGAACCCCAATATGTGTGTTTATCCACGACACGTAGAACTTAAATCTTGAACCACGAACTGCAATAATCATCAACTGCCACAACGCACCTCAATTGTCTAACATTTCTTTACATTGCCATCCCGCTTACTCTAAGATCCTATATTTAAAGTCGGATTATTTGCATTTCTTCTTCACATCTCGTTTCTTGGATTTGGTTGGAAAAGAGTTGCCATTAATTTTAGTCCAAAGAACCCAAAGGACTTGTTAAAGAAAAGACGCGTAAGACGTCACAACCTTTCTCGGTGAAGAAGACAAGATTTATGAAAATGAGAACTTCTATTTAAGTTTTTGTATTAGATTAGATGAAGAAGATTGATGATTGAAAGAGGAGATTAAAGCGTGAATAAGATTACGATTGGAGGTCGTATAATTAAGCAAATTGTCGAAGAGAATTTAAGTAGGGGAGTCAAGAGCGCTCCAATTATAATATAAGTGAGTTTATTTATATTAAAGTTAAATCAATTCTGATTGCTTTCCCGGGTTCAATGCATTCATTCCCTTTAATTGTGTGTAGTGTGATTAAGGGAAAGTAGGAATAAAATTGTGTTTAAATTACTACGTCTGATCTTTGCTCGAACCCCTGACACTAACGTCCTCATAGACGTTACATACGTACTTGGCGTCAGTCAGGCTTTGGACCCCGTAGAATCCCGACCCCCACCCGGTGGTGTACGTTACGTCACTGCCTCTATTTGTATAAATCCCATTAAAATTATTTTGACATTGTGTAGTTAAAACTGTTAAATAGCGTCAAATTAGGAAACTTTAATGTAGATTTGAGCCCTGAAAAAAATAACACAAAAGTACTTACACACTGAAAGGGAGAAATTGAAATGCTTTAAAGAAAAATAAGGGATTTAATTTAAAAATTAGCTTATTTCTTATTGAAATATAGAATTGAAATGTTGAATATTAGAGTCTGCGGAATAATATATATATATATATATATACTATTGGGTGAATGCAAAAGTTCTACCCGTTTTTATTACCCATAAAGTAGAACAAATAAACGCAAAATACACAATACCTATGATTGTGCATAATCTTCATTGCTATTATGATCTCTTGCCATCTTTCTGGTAGGAGATGAAACCCACGGCTGTAAAATTCCGGTTGTTTTGAGTCAGAAAAGTCTTGGATGGCAGTCTTCACAACATCAAGATCATCCAAGACTTTCTGACAGAAGGAATTGTTCAACGTATGAAGTAGGTGAGAGTCAGTTAGTGCCAAGTCAGGGGAATAGGGAGGGTGGGATAAGACCTCCCAACCTAAGCCCATTAACTTTTAGCGACAATATGTGGCCTAGTGTTATCATGATGACGGATAACACCGCAATGAATCATGAGACTTAGTCGCTTTACTACCAAATTTGAATGGGGTCTATCTAACTGTAAAAAGTAGAAGGCAGCATTGATAGTTCGGTTGAATGGCAGAACCTCTCAGTGAATTATTCTCTGCACATCCCACCACACACCGTCTTGGGATGACGTTCAGCTATCCAAGTCGATGTAGGCGGATCCGAAGAGCGTCACACAATCCTACGACGCTTTACGTTACAGTAATACCCCACTTCTCATCTTCTATCACAATTTGTATCAAGAAGGGTTCATTTTTGTAGCGGGAAGGCAAGGTAACACAGAAGGCGATTCGGTCATCCCGTGCTTAGCTGTCAGGTTATGTGGAACCAAACGATTCAACTTTCTCAAAGAACCGTCTCAACGACCGGTGTATGTTGAAAGTCTCCGCTAATTCTTGTATGGTTGGGTTCGGGTTGTTCCTTATGGGTTCGGGTTGTTCCTTATGGCTTGGGTGGCCGCGGTAGCCGAGTGGTATAGGTATCGGATCGTGGCTTGCCTGGTCACGAGTTCGATCCCAGTACCATTAAAGACCCGCCGTGTAGGGCAGCGATGCACGTTAAATCTGTCGAGAGCTGAAACGTCCTCCCGTTGGTGTGGTGTGGTAGTTAGGAGAGGGGGGTGCCAGCTCAGGTGTCGTCCACGTCACTTGACCATGGTTCAAAATTACGTGGTCCGTCGCCAAAAGCCCTCGTGTAGCTGAACAGTGCGACGTTAATATTAAATCAAATCAATCCTTATGGCTTGGTCAATATCATCTTCTCCAACGTGGAATGTCCGTCCACTCCAAGCCTGATCTTGGCAGCTTCTTTCTCCTTCCCTTAAAGCAAAGATCCGCAACCCCTGGTCCGCAGACCGGTACCGGTCCATGGATCAAATGGTGCCGGGCCGCCTAAAGAACATTAAACTATTGCCATTTTATTTAAAATGGTGCATTTCTCTCGGATTTGCGCAACTTTCCACGGAAATCACTTTATATTCCACGTTAAATCGCTTTGTTCATTTTGGGTGTAACTCTATTTTATTCTGAAGGCAAATTTAAATGTAACTAAATTAAAATTGTTAAATCAAAACCATCTAAAATAGAAACAATCCACGTGTCCCCCCCCTCAGCGGGCCGCGGTCAAACGATCCAGCGCAGCGATGGAAAAGGTTGCGGAGCACTGCCTTGAGGCATCCGACTACGTCCGGAACCGTGATTTTGCAAAAGCGTCTAAATGGATAATATTTATTTTACTTAGTGTCACTAAGATTATAATACACATATAAAGTTGTTTTAAGCATATTATCGGGAGAGAAAAAAATTAAATGCGATATTTTAGCAAAAAATGAACATAGAATGACCTATTTTCAAAACATTTTCCTTTTATGAAAAATAGTTCTATAATAATAATAATTTGTCTATATATAACAAAGACATCTTCAGAGCCTCAACTAGGACTTTTGAAAAAGTCGCATTATATTTTCAGAGTTACTTCGAATTAAAATAATAATCGGTGTTTTTTTTTTTTTTTTTTGCTAAAATTTTTCACTCTGATGTATTAAAATATTGCTAAATCTACTTCTAATTTATATATTTCATAAATTCTAGTTCAGGCTCTATACAGAGGTCTGAGCTACATATGGACCAAATATTATTAGTACAGAAGAATTTTTCATGAAAGGAGAATGTGTTCTGAAAATAAGTAATTGTATGTTCATTTTTTGCCAAAATTTTGTCTTTAAATAATTTTTATTATAATAATTTTGTTAAAACAACTTTATACGTGGATTCTAATCTAAGAGACACTAAATATTAAAATAAATATTCGTTTGTACGCTTTTGCAAATCACGGTTCCGAACGTAGTCGCATACCTTAATTTACAAAACCATCAACAATATTTGCTTTCATCTATTGCATTCTCCTCATAAACTTGACACATATTGCGACATGCTGCGGCTGCCGCTCTTTTTATTCAACTCGTATAACAAACAATGTTTCACGTGCTCCTTTTCGCTTTCTATTTTACTCCCTCCTCTCCTTTCAGATGATTAACTGTGTGAGACACAATGCATTGATGTGTTAAGCATCCACTCGTTCGATTATTGCATTGTCATGTGGGGCGTCAATTCCATTGTAAATTTGCATATCCAAAAACGGGTAGAACTTTGGCACTCGCCCAATACTTTTTGATATTTTGCCTAAATTTATACATTTAAAAATAATCAATTCAACTGCTAAGGTTTACGAAGTCATAAATTGGAGTATTTTAGCTTAAAGTCTTACTAGACATACGATAGATTATTGTCCGACTAGGTTTGAGAATTAAAAAAAGTCATTGGGATGGATAATAAGATTCATGAAATTTTTGTTAATATATTCATTGGGAGAAAAGAAAAAGCTTAGATATTCTAGTTAATTCAGAAATGCCAATTAAGTTTCTATTTAGACAAAGGTTTTATAAACAGTGTCATTCCATGAAGAGACATCTTCATTAGTAAGTTTTGCCAATTTTATTCTGCTTCTCAAGTTCAAGGAATTCTATTTGTTCTCGATTCCAAAGTGATTAACGAAATCCACGAATAAAGCAGAAATTTAATCTTTTCTTAAGAGTCCGCTGTCTTAAGGTAACTGATGAAACAGATGGTCTTCGATGGTGGTCTTTTCGACCACTCGGAACAATCGGTTATTTGTCAGACGTTATCTTTCATCCAACTCACGTTAAGTGCAGGAAACGAGAAACTGATTGGAAGCTTTACACAAATTTTTAACCAAATTAGTAAAAAAATAGAATTTTTTATTTTATTTTGTTTTTGCGATTCTTTTCTTTTAAATTGATTTGAGGGTTTCGTAACTCAGTGGATTACTCTTAGTAATTCCAAATCAATGCCATAAAAATATAAAAAACTAGTGAGGGATAAGATAGTTGCTGCTTTATTGGACGAATTTGCGAGATAAATTGGTTTATATTTAAGTGATAAGAAAAAATTTCCCGACAAATTGCTCAAGACGATGACAAATTTATGGATGTCTTCTCATGATTATTTGGTTTAAATTGTGTCTTCAAACAGAGCTAAGCAATGAGACCCAAATGGAAATCAGGGCAATGAAAGAGATCCTTTTACTTTCAAGTGAATAAAATATTATTTATTTGTAAAGATATAAAATGTTTTTAAAATTTAAAGACGCGGTAGGATAAAAGGATCATGTCCAAACCATGCAACTATAGTAATGTATAGGTGTTTTTCTATCTGGAAAAGGGCACTGAATTTTTGTTCTTTAACATTAGTGAGAGATATCTATAAATAGCACAAGGCAAGGATATTTTTATAACATTATGCAAATATATTTATATATAGTTAAAATATATATGAGACAAAGAGCTTCAAACATTTCTAGGAATTTTCGCTTAAATTAGGATTTAAAAGATCGTCTTTTCTTTTCCATTCGTGTTTAATCCGTGGTATTTAAAACTACCTCTCACACTCACAGATCAAGATAAGTCCTCGCGTTGGCTGAAAATGGAACTTTAGAGAATGAGATGATAGCTCATGTGTCGTCCTCTTCACTAACCTGGGTCAGCCAGGGTGATCACGATTCAAAATTACGAAGGCCATCGCCTCGTCTTGTGTCTAAGTGTAACGTTTCAAACTAACAACCAATTAATCAACCCAGATCCAGTATAAATAGTCAGTTTCTTAAGTATACACAGTCAATGGTGTTTTCTGGAAGAAGTTCAGAAAATCCATACACCTACAAAAGTTTCAGAAAATACTAACGCTCCTTAAATTAATGTGTATTTATAATAATTTAAGACAATTTAACCATAAATTATACACTAGTGTGCAAAATTCCAGGATGAGGCAATTTTTCTAACATATCCTCGTGCAGAAGTGTTTAAAACCATTTCAAATAGTACTATGTTCCCCAAGACGATAAGAAAAACAAAGCTGTAAAAAAACCAGTATACAAAGGAAATTTATTGAATAATTAACTTCGAGCACAGTTGATAGATGACAGAAACGGCCATGGAACAGATGGCTGGAAAAAAAATTCAGCTTTTAGTAGGGAATTTGATCACTCCTGGCTGCTGTGCAGGATTTATATCGTCTATCCATGTTGAGTATATGATTATCAGTGAATGATTAAAGCATTGCTGCTCATTCCTCTTCTAAAGCCAATTGCAGTTTCAGTGCCTTTTCTGGCGACTGGTGATGGGCTACCAAGCAACCTTTAAGAATATCTCATACGTGTTCGATTGGATTTGGATCTAAAGGCCTTGCCAGCCGATTCCTGCATTGAATATCTTCACTCTTCAACAGCTCCTCGACAACTACTATTCAATGGATTATCGTCTGTGAAGAGAAACTGAGGATCCATAGCATCTCTAAAAACACGTACGAGGAATGAGTACCTCGAATCAATGACTGTAGCTCTTGAGAAGAAGGTCAGTACGAGTACCAAGCATAACTCTCCAAGTAAGAACCTTGCTACCTCTAAATTAGACCCTTTGGATGAGGTTGATGAAGTTATTACTTGTTCCTAGTTCTCTTCAGATATGTATGCGTTCACAGAATCGCCAGTCAAACTATAAATATGCTCTCATCTGTAAAGAATACTCGATCTCATTGTTGATCTGTCCAGTTACTGTGTCTCCAGCACCACACACACATAAAGAGCTTTCTCTGATGAGCAAGCACCGTACTGGTAGTTGTGTAAATAGACCAGTGGCGCACACAAGGGGGGTAAGGGGTCCTGGGGATCCAAAGCCCTTGATATTTTTTTCCGATTGATTATAATTCTATGTATATAGTACGTAAAATTTAATTAAGTATTTGTTATTAATGATTCATTTTATTAATTAATGCTAATTATTTATTCAATAATTAGTTTTTTACTGTATTTTGTTCCCGAAAATTGACAAAATCAAAAGGAGCATGATACAAGAATGGTGAACTTTCGACCCCAGACCCCCCCCTTGAAAAATTCCTATGTGCGCTATTGAAATAGACCATTATGCAGCCTTCTGGACATGGTAAAATGTGATATAGGTCATCAAGTAATCTGTTGTATGTGTCTTGCCATTTCTCTCCTGTAAGCCATCGGTCTCTTTCTCCATCCACCGAGGACAACCACTACTGAACCCTTGGTCATCTGTTCCTGTAATTTAAAAGCTCTCCTAACTAATGAAACAAGGTTGTGAGCAATTCCGAACTCCGCAGCTGCGCTTTAATCTTACTTCGACATTTCACCCAATGATTCAACCTCGCATAACATCATCCACAGATGACAAGGAATATTAACGTGAAGGAACTTCCACTATTCTGCAATGGCGTTTCTTTTTTTTTCATTCGAATCAGCAGCGAGACTTGAAAATCTCTGGCCACGAAGTTCAGTATCTCCTCATCATCAACTCGATAACTGAAGCCTCATTTAACCACTGATTACACAACTTGTATTTAACCCTTTATATACCGACGATACTAAAAAGTACCACTCATTTAAAAATTACATAGAATAACCATTTTTACGAATACTCGAACGATACTTAGCAGGAATATTCTTTTAAATCCACTCTTCCAAGATATATGGCACCACGGCTTCTATGAAGAGTATTTTAGCGGGGAAGGTAAATTGTTTTATAGTTGACATTTTTTGATCGGATTGCGAAGATTGCAAGTTCCAGTTCTGCAAAGAAAGTTAATGTCAAAAGGTAAGTGTCATATTTTTTTTTGTATATTAATGAAGGCCTTAGAAAACGATTTGACTGTTTATTTTAAAGGAACAGTGTATATAATTAATTTTACAGTTGAATAACTTTATGGTACTTATAAGTACCGACAGCACACTGGGGATGGAGCAGAACTTAGTTTTTTTTCATCCGTGTGGCTTATTGTTGTTGTTTTTATTGTGTTGTAGAGTCATCACTATAATGCAATATAGACTTATGTTTTTTTCTTTTTTTTTTTTAGCTTACCAATTTATTTTTTGCTGCTCTCTTTTGTTGTTTTATTTTAACTCTTTCAAAAAATTTTGAACTTTGAATCTGAGCTTGTTTTTTTTTCCCTACTCAAATGAAATATCTATTCTAATTTCAAAAATTAACATTTTAATTTCTTTATGTGTAGCTGAGATTTAACAATAATTGGAGATTTTCAAGGTGTTAATATTATTATTATTTTCTTTTCTTAGAATGCCTGAAAAAAGAAGTTGAGTCTTCAAGAGGCTTTGGATTTATTACAGAACCGACCATCTGAAATCAGTGATGTACTAACAGATGATTTTTCAGACGAAGAAATCCCAGTAAATAATCTGTTGGAATTTTCGTTAGATTCTTAAGATGACGATCAAGTGACTGAATGAGACTCAAGCTGCAGTAGTTCATGTTAAGAAAATACAGCATTTCCTACCCCAAGATACAGGGCTGTAAAAAATATTCAATCGAAACCTCACTCAAATTGCACAACGTGTAATGAATTTTTGTGTATTAATGAAAAGAAAAACTGTTTCTTTGAATATCATCCAATTAAGTTTGTGTGTAAAAGCTGTTTTTATGTGTAAAATAAGTAAATAAATTTTTAAAATTTAATAATCTTTAAAAATAAATGTTTTGTGCTGTAAAATATTAGTGTTCTCTGGTTATTTAGTATTTTTAAGAGTTAAGACTCCGTTAAAAAAGTCATTTGGTATTCTCGTATTATGAGAATATTTTAGATCTTTGTGGACTGACGGTACTTTATAGTACCATCTTAACTAATTAGCTCTAACGGATTAAATTTCCCAAAGTTGAGTAATTCATTTGTGTATATATCTCTTTATTTTTAGTGTAGTGATTAAAAACAAATATTGCATGAAAAAAATTGCAGTAAATTATAATGCGGTAGATAAAGGGTTAAGATGTAAAATACTACTGGCCATTAAAATTAAATGTAGATAACAAAATGGTTTTTATTGGACAAATATATCATACTAGAAATAACAAGTGATTTAATTTTCATGAAATTTGGGTTCATAGATCCTGAGAAATCAATACCCAGAACAAACACTTCTGGTAGTAATAACAGCACTTATTCGCCTAGGCATTGAGTCAAACAGCAACTGGATGACCATACAGTTTCAACACGATAGTACAGATCATCAACCGTAGTGCCGGGCGTATGGTGAAGAGCCAGTCGCTCGGCAGCCATGGACCAAACGTTTTCTATTGGCAAGAGATCTGGTGAACATGTAGGCAAAGGCAACAGCCGAACATTTTACGTATCAAGTAACGTGCACTGTTCAAAGTGCCATCAATGCGAACAAGAGGCGACCGAGACGTGTATCCAATAGCCCCCATATCATCACGCCATGTGATGGGCTAATATGACGATTACGAATGTACGCTACCAATGTGCGTTTACCACAATGCTACCAAACACGGATGTGACCATCTTGATGCTGTAAACAGAGCCTGGATTCATCTGAGAAAATTGCGTCTGGCCATTCGAGTGCCTAGGTTCATCGTTGATCACACCATTGAAGACGCTCCTGTTTGTGATGCGGCGTCAAGGGTAGCAGCAGTCATGGTCTCCGAACTGAGAGCCCATGCTGGTGCAAACGTTATCGAACTGTACGTACAGACACTTGTTGTGTTACAAATGACCCCAATTCTCGACTCAGAGCTCGTGACTTGGGTACACACGATCCATGAAGACCATTCGGGTAACACGAATGTCTTCTCGGCTGCTAGTGATAGGGAGCCGTTATGATCCAGCACGGAGTTCCGTATCACCGTCCTGAACCCATCGGTTCCATATTCTGCTAACAATCATTGGATCTCGACCGAAGCAAGCAGCAATACTGCGGTACGATAAACCACAATCCCGGTACTCAACAATTCGACCTTTATCAAAATCAGAAACGCGCCGCTACACATTTCTGCTTCTTTTTACGAGGTATCGTAGTTACGAGAGGGGGAGTTCAGGTGTCATCCACGACACATGACTATGATTCAAAATTACGTGGTCCGTCGCCAAAAGCCCTCGCGTAGCTGAACAGTGCGACGTTAATATTCACTCACTTACACGAAGCATCACTACAACAACTTTTCACCAGGTTTGATTGATTGATTGAATATTAACGTCGCACTATTCAGCTACACGAGGGCTTTTGGCGACGGACCACGTAATTTTGAACCCTGGTCAAGTGACGTGGACGACACCTGAGCTGGCACCTCCCTCTCCTAACTACCACACCACACCAATGGGAGAACGTTTCAGCTCTCGACAGATTTAACGTGCATCGCTGCCCTACGCGGTGGGTTTTTAGTGGTACTGGGCTCGAACTCGTGACAAGGCAAGCCATGGTCCGATACATATATCACTCGGCTACCGCGGTCACCTTTTCACCAGGCAACAACGTTCAAATGCAATTTTTGTATGAGAAACCGGTTGAACAGTTTCCTCATTTAAACATATTGTAGGTGTCGCTACCATCGCTTGTTTTTTCTAAATACGCTGAAAAGCTAATCATTTCCATATCACATGACTTTCTGCCTGTTAATTAAATTTCACGTCTGTAGCATGTCGTCCCTTCTTAGTGTAGCAATTTTAATGGCCAGTAGTGTAATTTCTAAAGGAATTACCGTTTTTTTCCCTTTTCATTTTCAGAAACTTGTAAAATTTAACAAGTGTCATGCGTTATTAATACAAACTCACATGAAACAATGCTGTGAGCAAACATAATTGTTTTATATCGTTTTAACGAATAAGAAATTATTACTCTAACAAATACACAGCTCGCTTGGTAATTTCTTTTAACATAAATTTATCCATTGACAGCGATTTCTTTCGATTCATATCCTATCCCTGTTTTCTGCTGATGTTTTGTTAATTAAAAAAAAAATTTTAAATTATCATATCAATATCAAATAATAAAAAAGAGGTTTTAAAGGATTACTTGGCTAATGAGAGAAAATAAAACTGTCCCTATAATGAATATGAACATTATATACTTATTACTATAAAAGCGAAATGACTTTTGAAACCGAAGAGAGAGTAAATGAAATTTGCATACATAAAAAGTGCGTATATTACAAATCTTTTATAAAATTAAAATTTTTGAAGTGGATATGTAAATTGAGCATAGGCTGAAAAACTTTTTTTGTTTCGCCCAACGTTTACTTTATATTATTTTATTGTCAGACAGATGTGATCTACGTTAACCCTTTATCCACCGCATTAGGATTTACTGTAATTTTTTTCGTGCAATATATTTTTTTGAATCACTACATTGAAAATTAAGGTATATACATAAATAAAACACTCTACTTTGGGAAATTTAATCTGTTAGAGATAATTAATTAAACTGCTACTTTAAAGCATCGTTTTAAAAGTAGTTTTAAAATGTTCTCATAATACAAAATGACCCTATGACTTTTTGAACGGAGTTTTAACTCTTAAAAATGCTAAATAACCAGAGAACACTAATATTTTACAGCACAAAATATCTACTTTTAAAAAAATTATAAAATTTATTTATTTATTTTTACTTTTTTTACGCATCAAAGCAGGATTTACACATAAACTTTATTTGATGAAATTAAAAAAAAAGCAATTTTTATTTTCATTAATGCACAAAAATACAATACACGTTGTACATTTTGAGATGAGGTTTCGATGGAATGTTTTTTAAAGCGCTGCATCCTGGGGTCGGAAATGCTGTATCTTCTGAACATGCACTACTGCACCCTGGGTCTCAATCAGTCTCTTGATTGTCTTCTTTAGAATCTGATAAAAATTCTAGCAGATTAGTTGCTGAGACTTCTTTATCTGAAGAATCATCGCATCACTGCTTTCAGATGGTAGGTTCTGTAAGAAATCCAAGCCTGGATTTTTGAGAGTATGTATTTTATATATTCATCAAATATATACACTGAGCTTCTTTTTTAAAGGCATTCTAAGAAGAGGAAAAAATTATACCACCTTAAAAATTCCTATTATTGTTAGATATCAGTTACACTCAAAAATACTTAATTTTTGAATAAAGAATAGATATTTCTTGCACACACATTTAATTGTGTGGCAAAAAAAAAAAAAAAAAAATCAAGCTCATATTCAAAGTTTCAGCACCAAAGTTAAACCAAAAAGAAATGCTACAAAAAGCATAACTCTGTTACACTATAATAATGATGCTAAAGATAAAACAATAAGCTACACGGACGAAAAAATTAAACGAAGCTCTTGCTCTAACTTCCAGTGGACTGTCGGTACTTAAGTGCACTACAAAGCTATTCAACTGTAAGTCATGTACACTGTTCACTTAAAATTAATAGTTAAATCATTTGCTAAGGTTTTAACTTAAATACAAAAAGAAATAAGACTCTTACCTTTTGACAATAACTACGTTTTCGGAACAAAAATGACAATCTTTGCAATCCGTCCAAAATGTCAGCTGAAATCGCAACTTGTGTTTTAAAACTTTTCGTCTTCTCCTCCAAAAGACACTGATCATAGAACCCGTGCTGCCATATATCCTGGAAGAGTGAAATTAAAAGAATATTCCTGTTAATTATCGTAAGATTATTCATAAAAATGGTCCTTCTATATAATTTTAAAAGGGGTGGTACTTAAAAGTACTGTCAGTACATAAAGGGTCATGATGTTGATACATTTAAAAAAAACAGATAAATTGCTTCAACGTCAGACATTATTTTCCATTTACATTCCTTTTGTGTTGAAGAAAAATATATTTATACTGATATCAGATATACTAATAATTAATTTAACTTCAAAATTATAGTTCGTTATAGCTTTAAAAAATTAAAACTATTCAGAAAAAATAATCTTATAAGGATTTTCGAGGCTCAATGTAACTTCAAATTTTCAAAAGTTTTTCCTATGTTTCATTTTTAGCTCAAACTCTTCATCTGAAAAATATTGTGTGATTTTTTGTACAGTAGCTGAAACTGTGGCTAAAATATTAACACGAAAAAGGTTCTATTTCTGCGACTTTTTATGAGTACAGCTTAAAATATTTAGTACCATTATAATTATTATAATTAAGATATATCATCGAGATAAAAACCAATTTTCGCACTCATAAAAAAGATTGGCATTTTTAAAACTTAATCTGTTCTGCTTTTTGCATGTAAATATTCTTTTTGAAGTGACCAAAAATATCCCAATTTATGTTAATGTATGATTTTAATTCATTATCATTTTGGCAATGCTAAAACTACCTTTAAATAAGTTATGTTTTATATATAATCGGACCCAGCGATTTAACGAATTCAAGAGGACCAAGCATTTTGTCCGTTAATTCGGAGTTATTCGTTACATCGGGATCCAAACAAAATACAAATTTTTTGCATTTATCTTTCCGAAATTGTATAAGCAACAACACATAAAATATCTATATTTCGAAATTCCACTCTTTTTATTCAACAGAGCTAAAAATACCACTCTGGTGTGCAAAACTTCAGCAACAATATGAATTTCAAGCAGATCTCCATGAAATTGCAGAAAAGGGGTCATTGCGATCAGTACAATTAGTAGAAAAGTGAAGGGTATGCAAATGTCAGGAACAAAACGTCATAGGCGATGTGAATGTAGGCAAAACGCGTGCTGCTCTAGACTACAATAAAAGGAAGACCGGAAGTACAATTAAAGACACTCGCTGCAAGTGCAATTTCTTTCGAGAAATATGGTTAGAAAAAATCACCTATACGAGTTCAGGCGTGGAAAAACGATCGGAAAGCTGGAGGAGGAACGGACCAGTGTAGCTGAGAAGTTCAGAATAAACAAAAGTGTCGTTTCGCGCGCTTGGAAAGCTTTTCAAACCATAGGTATAGCTCTTCAAAAGACTGGCTGTGGCCACCGTAGGGTGAGTGAGTGAATATTAACGTCACCCTGTTCAGCTACACGAGGGCTTTTGGCGACGAACCTCGTAATTTTGAACCATGGTCAAGGGATGAGGACGACACCTGAGCTGGCACCCCCTCTCCTAACTACCACACCACACCAACGGGAGAACGTTTGAGCTCTTGACAGATTTAACGTGCATCGCACCCCCACACGGCGGGTCTTTAGTGGTACTGGGCTCGAACTTATGACATACCTACCATGATCTGATACCTTAACTACTGGGTACCTGTGGCCGCCGTAGGAAAACAACTCCAGTGGATGACCGATATATTGTCCTGCAGGTGAAAAGAGCCCGATACCAGTCAGCAAGCTCCATTGCTCTGCAACTGTGACCAAGATGACAAGGCACGGCCACACTACACTGCTGATGTTCAGCAGATAGTGGAAAGTTTTGATATCACTCGAATGGATTGACCAGCGTTCTTCCCCCGATTTAAATCTCGTAGAACATGTGCGGGATTCCTTGGGGTGGCGCCTTGCGGCACGATTATCTTCCCAGAACATCCAACAACTGAAACAGATGCTGGTTGAGGAATGGACACTCTTACCTCAAAAACTGTTGGACAATCTAGTGCTGAATCTATAGAGACGGTGCAAAGTAATCATTGCAGTAAGGGGAGGGCTAAGGAACATTTGCTTGATGTCCTTCCTCATGGACAAATAATCATGAGTAACGATACTATGATTTCAATAAAGCCTTTTTTGTCATACTATATGCATTGTATTCCTTTTTGCGCAACTATGCTTCCGTCATCGTTTAAGTACAAAATGCTGTCTCTTATTTCTGAATTTTATGTCCGAGAAGATTTCTTGTGGAATTATGGAAAAAAAACACACTTTTTTTTTTGTTGCTTAAATTTTGCATAACAGTGTATTTATGAATTATTACGCACCAGTTACTTGGAAATTTTTAAATACTACAATCTTTTTGAGTCCTGACTCGAAAGAATTCTTTTTCGACTTTATGCAAAGAAAATACTGCGTCATTTACATCCTGCTGCATGAGTTATGCTTCCACAGCTTCCTAACAATGTAAAACATTAGAAAATGTTACGATTTGATGAGAGTTTCATTATCCATTTCTGCATCAGAATCGCTATCCAATGGCTCCGACAAAACAACAATTTCCTCAACTTCAGTAACACAGATAGGCAGTTCGTCATCAAAAGTAACATAATTGTTAATATCTTAAACTATCCCCTGCGCGTGTAGAGTGAGATGAGATAAAAAAAAAAAAGAATTCCTTGTCCTATTCAAAACTTATACCACAAATTACCCTCCTGACTCATCTGCACCTGTAAAGTCTATTCCTTTTCTAGTCGAGATTTTCTGCTTACAAGAAAAGTCTTTATCTGTTCTCTCTGGACGAAAAGCATACGTCATTTGGGAAAAATCCAATTTTTCCTAATACAAACTAATAAAAAAAATTTCTGCTGTTGAAATAATTCGTTAGTTCGGAGTTTATTATTCGTTGTATCGGCAGTTTTTTGCTTTCATTTTATCGGAGAAAGAGAAAAATTCGTTGAATCCCGAACTTCGTTAAAAAGGGCTTTGGTAAACCGAGATCCGAACTGTACATGCAGAGAAAGTATGAGCTGTGAAAATTTGGGTTATTGAACTTATAGAACACGAACGCGTAAATTAACAACGAAGCTAAAAAGGAAAATTAAGAGCAAAGATATCGAAACCTTTTAAAAAAGTACTTCGTGGAAAACTCTTGAAACTTACTAACCGGAGCATACTAACAAATCAAACAAATACAAATGCAAGAAGGTTCGGATAGCTCAGATAATAATAATGATGATTAAATCAAGCCACTGAAATGGCCCCAGTAAAAAAAATATGGCAAATTAGAATCTAATTAAAAATTTCGTCATCGGTTAGTGATCTGTACAAAGTTTCTGATCCAGTTCCAACTACGCTATCGCAACATCTCACCTTCCAGACTAATTGACTCAATACAGATTTCCATGTCCTAGCGGCAGAATGCTTTGTTCAACTTAGGACTAAAATATCTCGAAAAATGTGTTGTAATGAAGCAACACACTCATCTCATGAAGGTCATCTTTTATAGAATCAATAGTACCCAAATTTTCTCAAAACTCTGATTTAAAAGTACATTCTTTTGAATAAAAAATATTAGATACTTTCATATAAACTCTATGCTTAATAATAGCTCCGTATATAAATTTAAAATATTCAAAATTTAAAATATGTTTATTATTCATTAAGCTTTGTTTAGTAGGTATGAAATAGTAGAGTCGAATTAAGTCACAAAACATAGTGGATTTTACAAAAAAGGCATTTTTAAACTTTTTTCAAGAACAATAAGTATTTTGAATTTACAGGTTTTACATAGATATATATATTTGCTCTTTATCTTTCGAATTTCTCATTTAGAACAATAGCGTTTTCTATTCTGGGTTCAGGAGAATTAAAATATGAAAATTATATATTTATGAATTCTTATAAGATAAGTCATTTGGTTACTATAAGTCATTCTTATCAAATTATTTTTTCTAAATACACAAATCTATTCATTGTGAATTGAATTGAATTCCATACCACACCAACCTTTTAGAACACATTGGTACGTAAAATAATTTTAAAAATTGACAAATCTCTCTATTTTTCAAAACTGAACAGTGCAATATATATATATATATATATATATATATAAGAGTTGATTTTTTTTTTCTTTGCCTTTTTACTTAGCTCAGCGAAAAGCAACTTTTCTCTACCTATATGGATCGAAAAAGAAAAAAAACCTGTTTCGAACTCCCTAAAATATATATACTCCTTCGATCATGTCTATTTGGCCCGATCTAGCTTTGTAGTCTGACATGTTTGCATTAAGATTCGCGAAGTGTTTTAACGAGTGTATCATATACGTTGTGGGGTGAGGAAGTGGCTGAATATTAACGTCGCATTATTCAGCTACTCCAGGACTCGAAATTCTGAACCATCGTCAAGTGACGTGAACGACACCTGAGCTGGTACCACCTCTCCTAACTCCCACATCACACGAATGGGAGGACCTTTCAGCTCTCGACAGATTTAAAGTGCATCACTCCCCTAAACGGGGGGGCTTCAGCGGTACTAGGCTCGAACTCATGACACGCCGGCCGCGAGTCCGTTACCTTGACCTCTAGGCTACCACGGCCAAACGTTATGGGAGAAATTTACTTAGTATTCTTGTATAACTTTTCGATTCATCTCATAGTGAAAGAAATATCATTCTCATCCATTTAAAGGTACATTTTACAAATCATAAGGAATACAATTATATATATATAACTGTTTATACATGACATCAATTCTTTCCTTCGTATGGATTATCTAAGCGTAGTAAAAGGATCTAATGCATCAATCTTTTATTGCTGATGTACAGTAAATAAATGAAACCAAATTAGCGGCTAAACCATCTGCAAAATCAATTCACCATTGATTATTCGTGTTGAAAAGCAAACAGGTTTATTTTAATTCGAGACACTTTATTCTTATGAATTAACAAGAGCAAAAATTCGCAATCAAACGTATCCGTCAAAATTTTATTTTTTTTTCAATGAGTTCGGAAGGATTCGTTTGTTTGCATCCCCTTATGCCTAACTGACTAAAGATAAAAAAACAAGTCAATCCCCTAAACTTTTAAGAAATGCATTCTATTTTTAGCTTTATGTGCATTTGAGAGCTTTTCGTCTTTTGTGGTGGTATGTTTTTCACCTCTTCTCAAATGGTGCTTGGAAACATTTAGGAATAAGGTCGAAAATCTCATTTGTGAAAATCTATCAGTTGATGCAGACCTGTGACAAGACCTTATTAGGGCTAGATATATAAATAGATTATTGTTATTTTTAAAATTTTAATTAACTGGGATTTGAAATCCTTTCCATATTAGATAGATTTAAGATTAAAATAAATTGAATCTATTTTATTACAGAGTTCTTTTATTTTTGCTCACGATTGAATTTTTTGGTTTTTATTAAAACCTTAATTTGAAATTAGAATTCTACTTCCTATTTTTCAATGAATTTTTTTTTAAATTTAAAAATTTGAAATTCATAGTTAATATAATAATTAATTTAAAAATTCAGTTGCATGCACCTGAATGTATTTTCTCTCTATGATAGAATATAGTTTTAATTTCTGAAATAATATATATAGTTTCTATGTGATAATTCTTTTTTGTATGCATATTTCTCTAGGTACAATTTTCAGAAATTTTATTCAATTTTTATATTACTATTCTTTTAAATTTTTATTTCAAGTAAAATTAATGCAAAAATCTGTACATGATTTTTTTCTTCAAATTTCAATCATTTAAACAAATCAAATTCGATCAGATGATTCATTCGTTAGAACCTGGTTATAGAAACTCTTTAAATAAAAATTTCTTCAATTTTGATTTCTAAAAGGTATGCATCGCTTAATGTTTTTTTTGGTGAAAGTTAAATTGTTTGGATATTTTTTCTTCTAAATTTTAAAAGGAGATGGAAACTACTAATGTAATAAATATAGAAATTTTTTTAAAGTTTTCAAGAATATTTTTTTTTATGAAACTGATACTTTTTTATACTAAAGTAAACTCATATTTTGTGTGATGGAGAGAAGATTTTCGCAAAAGACTATATAAAAATTCATTAAAAATTAGCAAGTAAAAAAAAATATAAAATCTATATAAATTTATTTTCTCAAGCTTTCGTAGTTTTATTTTAGCAATGTTTTATATATTTATTAAAAAGATCGGAAACCACACTTTTTACTTCCATTAGGAAAAAAATCCTAGTTTAATCCATTTTGGAACAATGTTTTAGGAGTTGACTTCAAACGGGTCCGTTCACTTTAGATTATGTAGTGGAATGTTGGAAATACTGCTTAGCGTTTCTATTAGTATAAGCTTAACATTTTCTTCATATTTAGGGAAATGGGGAGTAAGTAAGTAAGGTCTCTAATCTACTCCACTAAAAAAGTCCACTATACGATCCCTAAACACTTCTATTATATCAGTAACGTTATTATGAATTAAGTAGTAATTAATACTAAGTAGGTGAAGTAATAGTCAATTATTACTTCATCAATATCTAGGAAATGTTTTTAAGTATTACTCGTGGTATTTAAAATGTTATTCCACTGTATCAGAATTTTCTAACTGTGTGTCACACGAATGGAACTACACAACATTTCAATTAAAAACTTCAATTGTTTGGTTTGCTGTATTGTATAACACTGAGACAGATGAATTGAACACATAAAGAAGAGTTGGTCACTAGATTTTTTCCATCCAAGTAGACCTTCAGGTGCTCGTGGAACAATTTGTTTTAATATGAAAATGTAGCAAAATTAAAATATATATAACAAAGGAAAGAAAGTATCGGAACGGTTTGTTTCAAAACGAAATATTCTTTAAAAATGAATATGAGAAGAAAGAGAAAACAAGTCCCTAACATTGATTTCACTTTTTTTTTCTTTTTCTTTTGCATCCCAAAACTCATTCATGCCAGACCTTACATTTGATAGGTAAAAACAATGCGCAAGAAATTATTCTAAATATTACCATGTAAAATCAACTTAAACTATTACTTGAAGTTTTCCACTTCGTTGTTTATTCAAGAAACCATTTTTAGGCAACATTGATTCCACCCACTGGGAAGCGTTAACTTACAAAAACACATTAATCTGAAAAACAATTTTAAGCAAAACCCTCCTTTTCCCCAAAAGACCTGTAATAGATTTTCCAAAACAAACAACCCCGAGTTTGACCCTAAGCAATAGTCTGTGAACTCAATTATGACGGATGTTCTCCCCCAAATGCTTCAGATTGGAATAGAGCGGGGTCCCCCCTTCGAGACCCTCATATATCTTATCTTAGGATTGGGGAAGGACGGTGGATGGAACACGTGGGAGATGAGAGCGTGATCTGGGACATGTCTAGGGTAGATTATATCCAGTACATTCTGCACGTGCATAGCTTCTATGTACTTCAAGTTGTTTGAGAAGGCATTTAAACCGTGAAAAACGTTTCTTTATCTATGAAAGTGTTTAGTGAATTCCTGAGAAAGGAATGAATCCTATACACATCGTAAAATTCAATGCTGTCATTACCTGACGAAATGTAGATAATATATTTGTATCATGTTGTTTAACATTAAATATGGTGTGCATATATATATGTATAATAGTTAGAGTAATGCTTGAAGACACGCTTTTGGGTTTGGATCATTTTTTCACACTGAGAACTTTTTTTATATTCTGCTCGACAGCAGAAAATGATACTATTTGTGTTTGCACATCCCAACCGTTATTGTGTTTATACTATTCTCGCTATTACTATTCCTCTGCTCTGCTCCTCTGATAATGTATATATATATATATATATATATATATATATATATGTTATGTTTGTACATATTACAATTGCTTAAAGAGGGTCGTTTGAATTCAAAAAGAATTTTTACTTTATTAATGTATTTAATCATTTCCAAACTATGAATAACAATCAATTCAATTTTCAAAAACAGTTAATTGAATGTGAGATATAGTAAGCTGTAGTTGGAATTAAGATAACATTTTTATCTTATTCAGTTACATTTCATCCAAAAAAATTTGAAGAGATCACTTTTTAACTTTAGTTCTTTGTATCAAATTTTTTTTCCACTACAGCGAAAATTCATAAGCAATTATATCGTTGACGAGCAACAAAATATCCTTTGTGTTAGGTTTTTGATTCAAATGAATGACCGTAAAATATCAGGCGTCTAAAGTGCACTTTTAACACACAAAATAAGATCAAAATTGACAGGGGCTCGTTACACGCCGAGTATAAAAATGAGAGCTTTAAAAATAAAAAAGAAAGATGAACATAAAAAAAATTAGACTTTTACGTACTTCGAAATACTGTTTATTTAAAAGAAGTGACATTCTTAATGAACCTAAAAGGTTGTAGTTCTAAAAATATACTATTTTTGTGCAAAAGCTTAAGAAAATTAACCCGAATCAATCGCTTCCAAACATAACAGCATTGTACACGCACATGTGAGTTGTCTTCGTAAAAACGTAAGTGCGGCGGAATGTACTTAAAACCAAACCAATTGCAGCTTGATTGCGTTACGCCGGATTTTACGGTAGGTTTTTATTTAAAACAGTTTAAGAATACATTTTTCTAATTTTGTTTTCTCCAAGGTTGGTTTGTTAAAAGTCACATCGTTTTGGAATTTCTACCAGAACTACTGATTTCGAAATTTGGTAAACAGTGATTACAGTCAAGTAAGGAGGGTGACAGTTAAGTCAGTATCTCACTTTAATAACTTACGCTTCGAGACTCAAATTTAGCGTATAACATTACTCCTTTTTCTGCACGAGAGTTCTTAGTTGAACATCACCGTCAATAGAGACTTGAAATTATGACTCAAAAACAAAGAGTATTGATTAGCGTTGCCACACACACATATATATCTGAACTACTTAATAAATAATATAACCTATAATAACTAAAATCGGCCCCATCAACATGTAGTTCAGTAACACGTGTGTCTGCTTAACATACAGTTTGCCATGGAAGTCATATTTCTTATTTTTCATTTTAAGGAATTTAGATTAATATATTATTCTAATAAGATGATTATGGAGGGCATAAATACAGAAACCAAATTTTGAATTGGATATCCTTAAGAAGAAAAATAGAACTCCTATAAGAAGAAAAATAAGAGTATTATTATATATATTCTTCTATCCCTTTTTTTTCAAACTCTTAAAAGTTTTACAGTGCAGGCTAGCAGGTGCATATCAAGTTTTAAATTTATAAAACCTTAACTTGAAATTAGTTTTAATGTTTCATACATGTATGTACATATTTTCTCAGTTTCTTTAAAAAATTTTAGGAAGAAAAATTCAATTTCCTTATGCTATATATATATATATTGCATTAAACATATTGTATCATTTTTTTAATTTTCGAAAATTCATCACCTTTTCAAAAACGATAAAATAAAGTTCTTTAATGCCTTAGCTCTTTTTCAAGTAACCAGGTGTTAAAACTGGGCACCATATTTAAAACCGTGCACGATACAGGCCTTAGAGGCAGTACAAAAATTACATAAATAAATAAAAAAACTAAAATGTTCTACCTAAAATGACCTACAATTATAAAAAAAATCTAAAGAAAGAGGAAATAAAAGGGATTTTTTTTTCACATAAGAATGGAAGTAAGACGAAAGAGAAAAGTGTTTGCATATGCCTGGTTGAGCCTCCAAACGGATCTATAATCAAAGGAAAGGAGCGTTAAAAGAAAGAATGGCTTCAAGACCAGCTTGTAAATGGAGACGCTGCATTTCCGTTTGGCCTTATCAAGCAACAATTGTTGGCGCCACTCGAAGCAGCTGGGCTGTCATCACTCCACTTATTTCCCCCTGCTCCTCCAGCCCAAGAAACTTGTTACTTGGAACGACTCTTCACATGCCTCTTCTTAATCAGAAATTCTTATTAATTTTCCACATAACTTCGTCACTTCTCCCTGTTTATGGGAATTCTCGGAGTTAGAATAGATTAGGTGTTTCAAGTGTGTTGACAAGCGTCCCCTTGTTTCGTCTAGATTTAACTTCAGAATTGATACCACTATCGAATGTAATGTTAGAAATTTGTCGTTCAATAGAATATTAATGATGTCGATGAAATTCTGATTAATACGTTTGCTTAGCATCAATGATATAGATCAATAGGTGTTACCATAGGTGGTTACAGAACAAAATTTGAGGTATTGTCTAGTTTAAATGAGCGATTGATATATGCATTAGAATAATTAATTTACAAATATTAGTGCATACAATTGTTGATGAATTATTATTTTTTTATATTTATTAGTTTATTCAGGATTTAGAGTATATTCTTTAAGAATTTATCAAAATAAAAAATAAATTATTTATTTTCAATATAAACTCGTTGCAATTTAATTATTATGATACAATTATTCCCTGTATTTTGATTGAATAATGTAGAATAATAGTTCCCAAGCGAATATTATTGTTAACTCGTATAATTATGACACAAAAGTTGCCTTCGAATTTCGTACACTCGGCTTTTATGCATTTTGTACGTATTTTAAATATGTGTTAATTGTTGACGCGATGTGAAAGTTTAGATACAAGAATACCAGCACAGGTGTCATCCTCGTCTTTTGAATGTGGTCCGAAATTACGAGATCCGTTGTCAATAATATGTTGTTCCTTTAGAGAATGCGACATTAATTATCATTCAATCAATCAATTCGTAAGCATTTCAAACAGCATTTAAAAGTTGAATTTTTGTCAATTTGAATAGTAAAAAAGCTTTTTTTCTCTTAAGACTTTGAAAACTGAAACTATTAACAAAGCATTCATGCATCTGGATGCATTTTTAACCATAATGGAAGAATTACGTTCCGGAAACTAGAAAAAGGCACTGAACGTTACATTATACTTATAGAGAACAATTTGAATGCCTCTTCATAAAATTGTAAAGGAAAAAAATAGAGATATTTATTAATGAAGAGAGTTATGTATTTATATGTTAACATTTGTTTTACTAAAAATAAATATCTTAAAATCTGTTTTTGGTGTTATTTTTTACACATTACTGTGTATTATATTAACTTCATAAAAAGTTTCAGGAATCCGCTAAGAGTAAAAGTCAAAAGTTACGTGTCTATATTAAATTTTGAACGTCATGTACGAAGAACTTTCTGTATAGATGCTTCTTCGATTTATTCCTATAGAAACATGTTGATAACAGTGATTTCCTGTGGGGAAAAATAGTGTTTTCAAGAATTATGTTATTTTTTCAATGTCTAGATTATATTCTACCCTATATATCCTTACAGTTCATACAAAAATCCGTAAAGAATTTCAAATGTTACCAGTACTAATGAATATTCTTTAGTTTGGCATGTTTAAAGCTTTTTCTTAAAATAACACAAAAACTGTACAGCGAACGCTAGAAATGCGATGAAAACAATTGCGAATGTGTGATTTTTTTAATTTCTATGTAAATGTCATTACTGAAATGCTTTTTTATATTAATTCATCCAGAAAACATCATGATAAAGAGCTGTAGCCAGCTTGTTTTATTTTTGAAAACCTTATTTAAGAATCTAAACACACACAGCCAAATAGGATCACTCAGTCTCAATATTAAATACTAACATAAATATTGTCAGAAAAGCAAATGCACAGGAAAATTATATATCGATAGAGTTACATTTAAAGGAACTCTATCAATAGAAAAATGCTATAGAACCATTGTAGAAGAGAAAGAATTTTACGGGAAAAAAATATCTTTTCACTTCGGGTTTATTATTTTAACGATGTATATCACAAAAATTAAAGTTTCACTTTCAATTCCTTTTCTTGTAGAAGTATACTTAAAGGAACATATTATTAATGAAAATAACAAGAGTGTAACAAAATTATAAAATTTATATTATGAACTTTCATAAAACGTCCTATTTTATACATTATACTATGAGACATTACTAATTCTATTAAGGAACATCATAAAGTAAACATAAATAAGAAGAAATTTAGACAGTCGCAATTATGTAAATCATGGTAGTATAATTTCTATTCATCGCTGTTTCCTCCAAAATAAATTTTAAATTCTGTTTCGATTAGATTTTTTGGTCTAAAAAGTATAGGTAACAAGATTTTTACTAAGGAAAAAGCCCAATTTTCGCTAGACATTGTTTTCTTCTCGAAACGGAAGAGCGAACTTCATTTCTTATAATAAGAATTTTATAAAAATTGTGGCCTCTCTCATTTAAAAAAAAATGTGACAAAGTTTCTGACTGGAAGATGACAGAGAATCAAATAAAAATAATAAATATCAGACTGACTAGACAGCGGTAATTAGTCGATAAACAACTGAAAACCAAGATGGATCTTTTTTGTTAATTTCTAGAAAAGCAAATGAGTCACTCCTAGGGAAATCCCTTTATGACTTTGTTGATACCTCTATAATAAGGAACCAATTCACATCGCAATGAGTTTTACACAAACAGGTACTTTTTAAGTAATAGGCCAAATTTATTAAATTAAACTATATATATATATATATATATATATATATATATATATATATATATATATATATATATATATAATGAAAATATATATATATAAATCATTCATTATTTCAAAAATTAAAATTTTTCTCCCTTTTTCTAAAATTACTTTGTACTTTGGATTCTTTTCTTCCAATGAAAATTTAATTGCACAAAATATTTCTTTACAATAAATTTTTATTTAAAGTACAGTTCTAAGTGTTCTTCGTACCATTACGGAATTGAGCCAGGTGACCAATTCAAGCAAATTATAAAAATAATACTCGTAACGACAGAGTAGAAATCACTTTGGACATCATTCCCATGAAACGATAATATCTGCTCAACAACACATTTATTTTCATTGGAATCAGACATTTTACAAAAAAGAAAGAAAAAAGAGAAATTAAAGACTCAAGATATCAACCATTGTCGTAGGAGTCACTCAACTGAGTTTCAGGTAAAGCCGAAGAGGGGTTTAAAAAGGTACCTGAAAGGTACCAACGTTGTCAGATATTCATTTTTATTCAGTATCTTATAATCAAATGACGAACGAATTTATTTTTTCGAATAGATCTCAGGGCACTTAGTAATAGCAAGGTCCTTTGGGTTCTATCCAAATGAACTTATGGACACTGACGTAACTAGTCTTGAGTCGACCTTGTATTAAAATTCCTTGGATGCTCTTTTTGGGGGGGGAGGGGAGGGTCTTAATATTTCGCAATTTTGCTTTCGCATGTTGGGGCCCTGTAGCGCGGGACCCCGTACCGTTTATACGGCTGCTACGGCGGTAGCTAAGCCCCTGCTCATGGATAACCTTTGCATTGTTTTAGATAAACTGTTTCCAACCGCGAGAAATTCCCCAAAAGGCGACTTTTACGTATTCACAGCCATTTGATTTTTATTTATTATCTGTTTGATAATTATAAAATATCCTACAGCTTTTTTTCTCTTACATACAAATTGGTTTTGTAAAGCTGATTAATTTTCAAATTATGATTAAAGAAAGGGTGAGAGTCTCCTGATAAAAATAACTTATTCGTCCTTAAATTTTTCCTCATGTAAATCTGTAAATAAGGAAATATATTATTTAAAACAGACAAAAACCCTCTTTACACTGAATACATTGTACGTTTAAGTACCAGATGAAGCATACTGCGTTATTTCTACTTAATCATCATTTCGTGTCTTCACTAACAATAAACATTCAAAAAGAAATTAAGAAATAGTGGAATGTAAATGAAATACGCTTAATAATCCTGAGCAAAAGAAATATTGTTTTTACTGTCTTCAATCGTCATTAGTCTGTAATTATCCAAAAATTAGAGTGAACATGAGTACTGATTACTATCATTGGAAATCCGACGAAAAAAAGTCAGTTAAGAGCAAATCGCGCACACGAGGAAATACCGCCAAAGCTCTCGACGTCTAAAAAAAAATCTTTAAATCGTGGTAAGGAGGCATACTGGTACAAACGGTATACCATACGTGGGCCTCCCTAGTTACGGTCGTAGACAATTATAATTCTCCTTACACGATGCAATTTCCTTTACCTTCCCAGTACATAACCGGATAGATCAATATCTTCAAGACCCAACACGAGGGGGATAGACGAGATAGAACTAGAGAGAATATAAAAAAAACCTGCAGCCCCTGAGGGAACTCAGCGATGATTTCTTGTGTACACAGCTCGTAAAAGGAAAAACTTAATGATAACTCGTTTATGAGTAGCCGAAACTCCCTTTCGAAGCATCAAACAAAACCTTGATGAGTACCTGTGAGTCATGACTTTACTGACAGAATTATCACGGTGCATTCCGCCACCCCCTCTTTATTGCAGAGAATAAAGAGAGAATAGCAAGGTAAATGGTTCCACTTCTGAAACAATAAACTTTATCGCTGAGTCTTTTCAGTTTCATTGTTACTGGGATATGTTCTTGTCCTTAGGGAAGGCCGTTTATTTTAGATTTATTATATCGTATGGATTTGTTACGGTGGTCACAAATTATTTTGGTGGCAAGTTCATTCGAAGTTAATCAATCGGAGGGTGGCTTCGAAAAAGATATTTAGACGATTAATGCAGAGTTTGAATTTTTACAAGTCTTCAATTTATATAAAGGTTAGTTTTTAACAAAGGATATATACTATTTGATGCTTCAGTATCAACAGTTTTATTATCACTGTTAGCTTATAAGGTTTAATGAGATTGAATTGATTAACACGACCATATATAAGAAAAAATTTAATAAGCTGGTGGATACTTTATTTATTTTATCCTATTATAATTTTTTAAGGCTTTTACTTACATAATACGTATATGTTTAAGCAGTTGGTTGCTCATTCTGGGAAAATCAAATTTTATCGTAAAAGTTTAAAATGGCACACCTGGTACTAAGCAACTCTTTAAAATTTCAGGATTAGTAGTAAAGTAGAAACGATTTCCATTAATAAAGAAGCAGATTGTTTAAAATTCAATTAGAAGAAAGACCGTGACTGCCGAAATAGAAAAAAATGAATTAAAACATTGCAAATGACCCCCCTCCCCTCCCGAAAAAAATCTTAATCGGAAAGATCTTTTAGTGTTGATTCCAAATCACTGCTAAAAATATGTTTCAAATCTTGCGACTATTTTTCCCCAGGTTTTGACAAAAACTACATTTTGTAACGTAACAGCTGTGCGATAATAAAGTTTCAAAAACATGACTATAATAATAAATGAGTTCGTTACACGATTGATAAAATATAGTTTATATATAGCAGGGAAAAAAATCGTTTGAAAATAACCTATTTCACATTTAAAGAAAACAAATATTTGCGAAATGTTTCGCGCAGTATTTCACAAACATTGAATAATGATTATTCGAGATTCTCCCAGCTAACTGACGACTGAAACAAGCGTGAAAAACAGCAAAACTCTAAAAACTTTTCCTAAAAAATGTGCATTCTCTTCTTCCACATTAATAACGAAGTTTAATAAAGAAATGGCAATAAACCTCAAAAAACATATTCTGTTATTATCAATGGTATGTTTAGATTCGACGAAGTAAAATTTTGGAGCCAAAAAGTGGTTAAGTGGGTCCTAAAGAACTAGATAGCGCGATGTCGAGGGTTCTGCAACAAAATGAATTAAAGAAAAGCCTTTTTGGACAGTTACAATAAGAAACCTCTTTAGACACACTCATATGCATATTTATACATATATTACATTGAATGATAATGACTATCAGTTGAGCTTAATGATACGTACAAGATTCTTAATTTTTTTGTATATTTATGTAAGTGATTTTTCCACTTAGGCTAATTCAGGGATTTAACGTAAGTGCAGAATCCACTTCAGTTTGAAGAGGGGAAAGTATTCTAAAAAGTTTCTACACTAAGCAAATTGTTTCTTGAGAGCAATTCTAATAAATAAGTGATTCTTACCAAGAGTTCCCAGTAATGCGCCAGAGCAAAAATAAAGACATCTTAATATAAAATGTCAATAACCTTGGCTTAGAAAATGAATTTCAATAGTTAATTCATTCATGAACACAAACAAATTACATACACTCAGGAACATTGAAAATAGCGACCCAAGAAGAAAGCATCGGATTGAAATGAAATTTAATACACATAATGACACAGATGAGAGATTCACTTGATCTAAAAAACAAGACAATTAAACGAATACAGGGTGTGCAACGACACAAATACTGGGCAACTTCAATAGCGCGTTGGACCACTTCCAGCTGCAATACATGCCGCCACACGGTCCGGCATTGAGTTGATTAGACACCTTATGTTGTCCTGAGGCAGATGAGCCCACAAATCTTGAACAGCCAACTCTAAATCATGTACAGAGTGACACGATGACATCTGCCGTTTTAGTTGATCCCACACTTGCTCTACAGGGGACAAATCGAGGGAGCGGGCCGGTCATGGAAGAGTCTGAAAATGAAGTAGGAAGTCTTGAGCAACTCTTGCTGTATGCGGACGAGCATTATCTTGCTGGAAAATTGCCCCTGGGACACCATTTAGGAAAGGTCCAACATGGGGTCGATTGATTGATTGATTGAATATTAACGTCGCACTGTTCAGCTACACGTGGGCTTTTGGCGACAGAACCACGTAATTTTAAACCATGGTCAAGTGACGTGGATGACACCTGAGCTGGCACCCCCTCTCCCAACTGCCACACCTCATCAACGGGAGGACGTTTCAGCTCTCGACAGATTTAACGTGCATCGCTGCCCTACACGGCGGGTCTTTAGTGGTACTGGGCTCGAACTCATGACATACCTGCCATGGTCCGATACCCTAACCACTGGGCTACCGCAGCCCCAAACATGGGGTCGAAGAATATCATCAACGTAACGTTGGCCTGTTAAGGTTCCACGCATCTCAATTAAAGTGGGCCGGCTATTATAGGCTATGGCCCCCAGACCATTACACCAGCTGTGCGGGCAGTGTGACGTAGAACAGTGTGGGGGGAATTGTACCGCTCACCAGGGCACCTCCACACCCGTACACGGTTATCATCTGTCCCCAAAACAAACCAGGATTCATCACTAAACACAACCTTTTGCCAATCTGTGACATTCCCCATTCATCTGGCTTGGCACTACTGTAGACGCAGTTGCCGATGTTTCGGTGTTAAAGGGAGAGCACGGAAAGTGCGCTTGGATTTAAGATTTGCTTCTGCAAGGTGTCTGGAAATTATTTGTGGAACAATTGCTATGCCTACGTCTGCTCGTATCGCTGAACGAGTCACTGTGGGGTCCACAAGTGCTTGTCGCACGATCCTTCGATCCTCCCTCCTCGTGGTCTCTCTGGTCACTCCAGACCCGGTTTTCCGCGCGTGGGTACCTTCTCGTGTCCACTGCTCCCAACAATTTCTAACGGCACACTCCGAACGATCCACCTGGAAAGCAACACGGCGCGTCGACCAGCCTGCAGTTTTCATCCCGATGATCAGGCCTCTCTCAAACTCGCTTAAATGTGAGAAATGTCTTCTAGCACGTTTACCTGGCATGTTTCGCTTACCAAAGTCTTCCTACAATCGGCGGGTAATCGTCACGTTTATGAATCTTCGAATTTGAGCTGGCTTATATAGCACCCTCTTCCTGATTGTAGTGCCACCTCGACGTGTATGAGTATGCGTATTGGCACAAAACTTGGATCATTTGCATATCACATTACGCTATACTTATTTGCAAAGTTTCGCGATTGTACTTAGCTTCCTTCTTGGGTCGCTATTTTCAATGTTCCTGAGTGTATTTATAAGTTTTCAGAATTTTTTTAGATTTATATCTATCATTCAGATATATTTTGAAAAAAAAATAGAGAGATTTCAAAATTTAGTCGTGATTGGTAAGAATAATGAATATAGACGAAGAAAAAAAAATTCCCTGAATACTTTTTTAATCAGTTGTAGATGAAGAATGAAAGTTTTGTAGTTTATCCAAACAAAGAAAAAAATTTCGTATTAAAATTCTAAAGCTGCGAGTTTCAAAATGCAAATTCACGTAGTATCTTGCAGAACTTCTACATACCTAGTTATATGCACCCCATTTCTTACACATTTCTCAAAATATATATGTTAAGCTGGTCGAAAAAAGTTTTCTTTACTTTTTTTCCCTTTTCAAGCACTGTACCGTAGATATATACTCACTTATACTCACCTTTTATGTATCTAAGTTAAAAGTCGCTAAACCTTTTCAAATAAAAAAGTATCTTCCTTTAGAACATTTTTGAAATTTTGAAAAAATGGAGACGCGCGTGCGCTTTACTATTTTTTGTCAATTTTTTTTATAATTATTTAAATTACCATAATCATATAATTCCATTGTTCTGAATGTGAAGTTCGGGATAAGAAGATTTAGGAAAAAAATAACTAACTTGAATATCTCATCCTCAACAAAAAAAAATTTAATAAATGGCGAACCCATTTTATATTTTGAATATTTTAACATAGCATATGGATCAGTGGCGTATCTTGTCACAAGCGGACCCTATATCAACATATTGTGATAAATCTGGGTCTCTCTCTCTCTCTCTTTCCTTCAAATCTTTTTTCCAATTTATGCATTTGTTTTTTGCAAGTCCAATCATCTAAACTTCATCTGCTCGTATTTTCTTTCTAAAAACATAAAACGTAACTCAATTAAAGGAAATTGGTTGACCTTATCACAATGATAATCAAGTGAAATCCTACATTTACATAAATTTGGAATTTTGGCAAATGCAGCACACGAAAATAGAATATTTATATGGTGTTTCATCAAAAAGTAGAGTAGAATTATCTTTTGAAGTTGTCAATTTTTTTTTAAGAATAAAACATTGTTCGTACCGCCTTGGTTGGGCTTTCCTAATTTATATTAATTATTATGATATTTATTAATTAGTTGTACTATTCTTCACTCGGAAACTGAAAGAATAAAAAAAAGGCCTTTTTATATATGTACTATTTAATTTTTTAAATCAACTTTTCATCAACTTTACAGAAACTCGCATATTTGTTACTAGAGAGTTGTGACATCGTTCTTGGAAACAACACAATGAGATATCATTTTGAGAAGAAGACTTATTTGGAAAAAGATCACCGAATACTGAGTGCTCAGAGAAGATTTTATTACACATAACCTTTTTTGCTGCATTTTTCTGAACTTTAACACTCAACATTTAAAAAACAATTGGAAACAAAAATAAAAATGTTTACTGAGAAATTAATTGCCTCGTGACCATCTGTTGGCGATTGATAGAAAGTCAAAATAATTTGACGAACTGCGGTGAAGAATATTTTCGCATCCTGAACCTGAATAAAATGCATGTCAACGGTTAATCACGTCAAAGAAAAACAGGGCTTCAAACACGTGAGCTGCTCTTGTGATACTCCGGCTTCTAGTTCCTCCGAATTTTCTCTCAGAAGTTTAACTTGAAAAATTATTCTTAAAAATTAAAAAAAGGGAAAGGAAAAAATATGTTCACTATTTATTAAAGTTTGTTCATTAAAGTTCAAAAGATAAATTCGAAAAAAAAATTATAAAAAATTATTGTTTTAAAAATATTTTTCTTATGTGTTCAGTGTGAACAAGTAATATTTTGAATTTACAGATTTAAATTTTTTTTCTTGTTCTTGTATCATTGGTCATCCTAAAAATGACATTATTGGTTCATGGTATGGAATCTGCGATGGAGCAACAGCTGCAATCGTGTTATCTGTCCTTCAAAATTATAAATGTCTCAGATACAGATTTCCAAAACGACTTTCCCGTCTCACCCAAGCGGTGGAATGCTAGGCGGAACTTACGAAGGGAGCATTGAGAAAAGCGTGTGGTGCTGAAGCAAGAGACAGCGACGACACTTTTAATCAAGATCACAATGTCCGAATTTTCTCAAAACTCTGACTTTCAAATACATTATTTGAATTAAAAAAATGGATAATTTTACGAACTCTGGTTAATAATAGGTTCACATATAGTGCTAAAATATTCGAGATATGGAATGTGTGTGTGTTTACCATTTATATCAGTGTTTCTCAAAGTGTGGGGCGCGCACCCCTGGGGGGGCGCGATGACCCTACAAGGGGGGCGCGAGCTTATCGAAAATTTAAAGATTTTTTAAAAAAAAATAACCGGAAAGAGAAGTAAAACAAAATGCTTTCTTCCATAATAAAAAAAAAATACACACAAACAACACTGACATAATTTATATTTATTATCTGGCTTTTTTCCGTCATCAAATAGCTATCTTTGATCCCAAAACCAAATTAAAGAAAAAAAAACATTTTGTTTTATTTGCTGTTTTTCCTCAATGAGAGATTTTTTTATTACGTTTTAACATAAAATATTACTCGTTAAAAGAAAAAACGAAACCCAGACCCTGAGAAAAATTCTAAGAAGATAAACAATTCACCACTGTAATTATTATTGAAATACTGTACATTAGTTGTAGAAAAGAAAAGGAAGTTATGATTCACTTTTCAGCCAGGCTGCATAGTACGTTTGCTAATCATTTGATTGACCTTCAATCTTATGGTATGGTTATTATCAATATTAGTTCCCTCCCATCTTTTATGTGTTTGCTTTTCGCTTAGGGAAATTGTAAATAATTGAGTTTTGCGATATTTGGAAAATAATTGATTGGTTTAACATTTCTGTAGGATAATTGAAAAGTGTCTGATTTGCGTCCTTTATTATGGTCTTGTACTTTTGAATCATTTTAGTTCAGTTTTATTGGATTTTTTCTCAAATCGTCAAAGAGTTGAATAGTACTTGAAAGAAGGTAAGTATACTTTTTCTATAAATTAAAATATTCACTAGAATTCCGATTTGTATCGTGTACAGTAAAAATAATTCTAAACAAATGATTGGGGTGACTGAGTCCCCCGCACTACCATTAATGTTAGTATCGAGTACGCGCCTGCTCCCGGGTTAAAACATTTTGAAGTCTACTGACTTTAAATGTTAAAAAGTAACACAATTATTCTTCATCGGAATTTTATATTCTTTTTCATAATTTAACATTAATTCTAAATGCTAATTGTGTGAGGTTTAAAATTACAGTTCTTTTAAACAGTTATTTACAATTATAGCATTTATCTAAAAAAAAAAAAAAAAAATCATTTTACATTTTTGTATACAATGTCGTGCACACAGTTTTACTCTCCTTACAGTTCAGCTATTATATCAAGAATAATGTTTTATTTTTTTAAAAAATGAACTCGTGCGAAGAGTCGGTGTTTCAGCCAGTATACGTTTGATGTATCAGTACTGAAGAAGGTATTTTATGAATAATTTCTTATTACTGAATTTGGCCGCGGTAGCCGAGTGGTATAGGTATCGGACGTGGCTTGCCTTGTCACGAGTTCGAGCCTAGTACCACTAAAGACCCGCCATGTAGGGCAGCGATGCATGTTAAATCTGTTGAGAGTTGAAACGTTTTCCCGTTGGTGTGGAGTGGTAGTTAGGAGAGAAGGGTGCCAGCTCAGGTGTCATCCACGTCACTTGACCATGGTTCAAAATTACGTGGTCCGTCGTCAAAAGCCCTCGTGCAGCTGAACAGTGCGACGTTAATATTCAATCAATCAATCTTATTACTAAATTAAGAACAAGTTTAATAATTATTAGGGACTTCCACGGGCTTTTCTTGTAGAGGAAAGTTTTTCAAAGGAAGGTTTTAATATCAGAAATTGACACTTAAAGAGTTATTTTTCTATATTTAGCTGAGATCTATATTTTGTCTTCAAGGCATCCACTGCAGAAAATCCGGTTTGAAAAAGGTAGGATGTTGAAAATGGTAATAGTATACAGAGTGCTTTTGTTTTCAGTACAGATAATTCCTCATCCACCTCTACCCCAAATTCAAAGAGCGATTTATTATAAAATTGCCTTTTAATTTTTCATTGGATGTGAAATCTATGAAGATTTCTTCTTCGGAAGTTGAGAGCCCTTCTGGAGTATCTTGAAATAGATCCCTAATCCACTCGTAACTTGCTACCAAGCTGTCCTCATCCAGAAAATACTTTTTAAAATTCTTTGCCAACATAGCTAAATGACTTTACATGTTTTAAAAACAACTTTCACATGTTGTTCTACAGATTTGTAAGTTTTAACAAATATCGAGCTGGGGCTTTTTTTCCATCATTTACTTCAGTAGTGGTAAATCCAAAATTTAAGTATTTTTGAGAAGATCGCCTTGATTTAATTTTCGGAACCATGCTCGTTCGTCTGTGTACTTGTTGATTCCTTATTATGGTCGAATGCTTACTTACGACTTAAAAATGTATGTATGATATTGTTTTAATCTACTGCCGTAAGTACTTAATTACCGTGAATTACAATTAACGTGGAAATTTAAAAAAATGTACATTCAAGCTAGATTCGGTAGCTATAGGAGTATCGAGTCGACCAAAACTGACTGGAATTGTACGAGGAAAAGCATTTTTACATGTTTTGCGCAGACGTCCGATAGGTTGCCCAGACTCACGCAAACGTACCCTATAATGCCAGATATGATGGATATGATAGAGAGCGACATTGACTAGACTATTTTTCTAATGACATTTGTACTTTGAGAAATGAATGCTGAAGGAAATAAATCTTTAATTAAATACATCATTTTGCGATCTGTTCCAATTTAAAAATTAGAGAAAGAAAAATAACATAATTCTAAGTAATATATATTTTAAGTAATTTTCTTAAAATATATGTTACTTAAAAATATACACAAAATTTAATATACTTATCGTATTAATTTGTACGGTTTATAATTAAGATCGTATTGTAACTTTAGCGTCTCTCTCTCAAAGTGCATTTTTATTGCGGTAAATACATTATTGTTGTACAGGGGGCGAGACAAAAATTATGATTGAAAATTGGGTCGCCAGTATTGAAAGTTTGAGAAACACTGCTTTTAATGTATGAGTGGTGCACAGAGTATTTTATGACTAATTAATTAATACTAAATTAAGAACAAGTTTAATAATTATTAGCTACTTCCATGGGCTTGTCTTACAGAGCAAAGTTTTTGAAAGAAGTTTTAAGATAAGAAATTGCCCCTCTGAGTTCATCTTCTATTTTTAGCTGATATCTATATTTTGTCTTCTAAGAAACCACCGCATTTTGTAATATGTTCCAATTTAAAAATATCAGAGAAAGGGAAAATAACTTAGTAATTATCCTATTACTTAACTTTTTTTTTGCTTAAAAGTAACATATACAAAATTTAATACTTATGTCATGAATTTGTACGGTTTATAATAAATATTGTTGCTTTATCGTAAAAGTGCATTATTATTGCATTCAGTAAATTATTTTGTATAAGGGGGGCGCGATAAAAATTGTGATTGAAAAGGGGGGCGCCAGTATTGAAAGTTTGAGAAGCACTGATTTATATAGTTTTGCTTATTAAAGGTGAAAGTGCTTTACCAAAAAAAAGTGCTTTTTGAGAAAACAATACATATTTTGAATTTTCATTAATAAATTGTATTCCTCGTTCTTCTTATCCCAAACCACGATTAAAACAATAAAAAGACTTTGGTAATTTAAATAATTATAAAAAAATGACAAAAAATGTAATCTCTCCATTTTTTAAAATTTTCAACGCGATACTCGAGTAGAAGAAACTTTTATTTTAAAACATTTTTTGACTCTTTACCAGTGCCGACTTCAGCTCATTTCGGGCCCTGGGCGTAGAAGATCTTTTGCCCTCTTTGGCACTAGCTGATCCGAAGAGGAGCTCTTGAATCTAGTTACATGCAGCTTATACGGGCTCTTCCGGGCGTCCGCCCCAAGTGCCCACTGGATAAACCTACACTGCTATGAGAATTAGAATGGGTAGGGTATAGCGATCGAAAAAGAGCGAGAAAAAAAGGGGGGTTTCCCTCTCTTATGGTAATGGAATGGTGACTTTTTAGGGTTAAAAGAAAAGAAGTGGAAATCATTACCTTAAACATAAATCCTAACCAGAATTCTCTAAATTTTAAGGAAATCATATTAATCAAATAAATGTAATTGGAACTTATTGCAACTTTTTCCCTTTCAATATCATTTAGAAAAAAATCTGCATATTTTTCACTCATATTATATACAATTTCGGTTGTTTTAATAATTTTTAACTTTTTAAAATAATATATTTTTTTGAAACACGATTATATATATAATGAAATGAAATAATCTAAAGGGGTTTCTAGGATTCAAAAATGCTTACCCCCTCTTCCTATCTCAAATGCTTACATTTCTCATTAAGAACCTCGATTGATTGTCTTGAAATTCTCTTTTAAAAATTTCTGTGGCTCTAGATCAAGAGTTACGCGGAATTGAACTCTTTCATAATACTAGTTGAGAAAAGTAAAAATTTCTACTCAGGAAAAGGGATAGGAATGCGCTACAAATTATTTGTGCTTTGTTTTTGAGTGGACAAGCTGACATATACTAATTTGAAAACTCAAAATAGGGGTGATAAATCAATAAATTATTGGATTTATCTGTTTTTGATTTTCGCTATAATTATTACAGATTCGATATTCAATGCAAATGCAATTTTATAAAAAGAAAAATAGCGGAAGGAATTTATGTGTAAATATATACTAGTAAAAGGTGTGTATAAATTTCTACCCTAAGATTAATTCATAATTAAAATGTCTGAGTGAGTGAGGGAATATTAACGCGTTGTACTATTCAGCTACAAAAGGGCTTTTGAAGATATCGTAATTTCGAACCATGGTCAAGTGACGAGGACGACATCTGAGCTCTTCCGCTCCCTCTCCCAACTTCCACATCACAACACGGGAGGATATTTGAGCTTCGATATATTTAAAGTGCATCGGACCCTCTGCATGGCGGGTCTTCAGTGGTACTACGCTCGAACTCATGACGCGCTAGCCACGAGTCCATTCATTTGACCACTAGGCTACCGTGGTCAATTAAATTGTTTGAAATTAATCCTTGCGTGAAAATATTAAACATTCCTATTAGAAAAAATAAAAAATAAAAAAAGGTCGCTCCGAGCTATATATATATATATATATATATAAGACGTATTTGTTGTCTGTTTGTCTGTTCCCTCATAACTCGAGATCCAGACACCCAAATAACGTGAAACTTGGTACACGTACACAAAATTATACGAGAAAGGTTCTTAAATAGGTTTGGCGTTCATAATTCCTTCCAAATTTTTTAAAATTTAATTTTTAAGTGTTTTCCAGTGTTATGACGTCATATGTAGTCACGTTTCTCACTAAGTGGACAATTTATACTTTACATGCAGTTTTTCAAGATTATTACATATTTTTACTGTAGCTTTGTTTATCGGTTGGAATATTTATTCAATTTTTCTATTCTTTGATATTTAATTAGGATTACTTTTTGAATAAATCATTTTTTTAAGGATTATTCTTTAACAACTAAAATTTTGTTTTGATTTTGGCAACATTTAGGTATTATCGCGGGATGTTTATGTGTGTGATTTTGCTTGCAAATTACAACTTATTTATTTATTTCTTTAGAATGCGAAGATTATAATTTTGACAAACTAAAGCTTCTCATTGATAAGGGTTATATTTCAGTTCGGTTCAAATGTAGTATAGGGGGGGGGGGCACTTTGGATTTGGTGATTTTTATTCAGATTTTTTGATTTTTTTCTAAATGTCATGGGGAGAAATCGAATTCATTCTAAAATAAATAATACCGAAAAAAGTACCTTGGAGACCACTTTTAGTAACCAAAATAAAGGACTGCGCCAAGTAGCCCCCCTATACTACACTTGATTGAATAATATGGTTCTTTGCAATTTCATGTGTGTCTTTATTTTAACCTTTAAGGGTATACTATTGGCTTCAGTGCATAAAATTGCCATGCAGAAAATCATACTTGGGTAATCATACTACCCAAACAAAAGCAGTGTTGGTAGTAATTACATATCAAACTGGAATAGGCATCAGAGAATGAGCAAAACAGACAAATGGCTTAAATACCTGTTGAGGAAGCAGGTGGTCGTAAGATAAATTATTTTTGGAACTTATGTACTATCCTGACAATCGCCAACATTCAAAATAACTTGCCAAGTTGGCAACCCCGATTTTACATGTCATATATATATATCTTGAATTTTGAGTCGTGTGCTTCATTTCATATATCGCCAATAGGTTGCGGTTATTTGTAAGTACCTTATTTTTTCAAATTATGCTTTTGCATTGATAAAGTTAGTTCAGTTCTTTTTATGTCGGTTAATGTTAGTATTGTACTTCATTTTTCAATTTATTTTTATGCTCGGGATATATATACTTCGGATAATCTTTGTAGTACTTGCGTATTATTGCACAATCGCCAACGTTCAAGACAACTCGCCACTTTGGCAATCCCAACTTTGTATGCGTTGAATTGGCAATCATGTGCTTCATTTTGTATAATGTCACCAATAGGTTGCGATAATAGGTAAGTACCTTTAATTCTGTACATTACTATAACATTAGACTGGCTGCAACATACCAATTTGGCGTGATTTCAAAATCATGCAAAAAAAGGGTAGCCTACCAATATGAAATTAATATTATGAGTATTATCTTGGCATGTTTTATCTTTCCCTCCAGTAATCCTGAATTAATTCAATATATATATATAATTTTTTTTTTTTATATATATTTTAGTACTTACATTTTTTTGGCGATTACGTACTGCAAATATTTTTTTACACGTTGTGATGTCTTTAGCAAAATTAATCAGTGGTATTTTTCTTAAATATGTTTTTTTATCTGTTTTTGACAATTTTCAAAATTTTGTTTGTTGTCTGTCTGAAATGCAAAATAAATATTTTACAATTATATATTGTGTTTGTACAAAAATCTTTAAAAAGATTTATTCAAAATATTGAGCCTTCTTTTATTTTTGATATCTTTTTAAGATTTAATTTTATGTTATACCTAGCTATACCCAGCTAAATGTTGCTGTGGCGCAGTCAGCTTTAAAAGACTGGTACACCATAAAGTATGTCATGAGGCTTACAAAAGTAATAATACACAAGAATTCAAATAAATCTATATGCATATAAGACACATTTGTTGTCTGTCTGAATAAACTTTCTCTTTCACACTACATCATTTGGACAAATTTTCAAAATTTGTTTGTGTGGTTAGTAATTAATTATAATGCTATAATTTTAATTGAATAGGCAGATATATTGCATTTTTAAGTATAAAAATAGTTATAACTACTGTACTGTATTTTTTTCAGTGAGTGAATATTAACGTCGCACTGTTCAGCTACATGAGGGCTTTTGGCGACGGACCACATAATTTTGAACCATGGTCAAGTGACGTGGACGACACCTGAGCTGGCACCCCCTTCTCCTAACTACTTCGCCACACCAATTTAGCAGGAATATTCTACCAATACTCAGCTGGAATATTCTTTGAAATCCACTCTTCCAAGATATATGACAGCACGGGTTCCATGATGAGTATTTTAGCGGGGAAGGCAAATAGTTTTGTAGCAGATATTACATTTTCAGCTGCCAGCGTTTTCAGCGGATTGCAAAGATTATAATTTTTGTCCCCCCCCCCCCAAAAAAAATAGTTAATGTCAAAATTTAAGTATCTTATGTTTTTGTATGTTTATGGAAACCTTAGAAAACGATTTGACTATTTATTTTAAGTGAATGGTGTATATAATTAATTTTACAGTGGAATATATTTAATTAATTTATTAGCTCTAGCCGATTAAATTTCCCTAAGTGGAGTATTTTGTTTATGTATGGCCCTTAATTTTCAATGTAATGACCTAAAAAAATATTGCATGAAAAAAATTGCAGTAAATCATAATGCGGTAGATAAAGCATTAACGTGCATTGCACCCCTACACGGCGGGTCTTACAAAGCTCTAATAAAGTTTGAGCTATGAAAGTAGCTAGACATTTGTCAAATTGACTCTATTGTCAACATTTTGCTATTTTTTCCATTCAATCGCCATTGTTATTTAGGAAATGGCGTTGCTTGCGAGTATTACAATTTTAACATAAAATAAATTCATCAGAAAGTTATGTTAATGTATGACACTTTCAGTTATAAATTATTTACAATATTTTAAGCGTCACAAAACTTTTAACAATGTGTTACTTTTGCTGAGCAGAGATCAGCTTAGGGAGGTATTTTCAAAAATCGACCCTCAAGAGTGTTACGGGGAGTTATAAATATAAAAAAAAATCCTTTTTATCAGCTATTAGATCTACAGACTTAAAATTTAACAAAAAGGTATTTTTTTCTTTCTTTTTTTTTCTTCAGCTGAGATATGTGAAAAGCTTTTTTTGTTTAATTTGCAATTCACTTAAAATTAACTCATTAAAAACTTCTTTATCCTTCAATCTGTGTTGTTTAACTTTTCAGTTCACCCGGGCGAAGAACGGGTATACCAGCTAGTATATATATAATTTTCTGGCTACACTCCGAAATTAAATATAAATACACTTTTTCTGTTTACATACGAGAATTTTTGAGCAAATAATTTTGATTTACTGTTATTCTGAAAAGAATTGATAATTTAATGCAGGACTGAATTAAGACTGATTTCTGAAAATCATATATATTTTGCATCACATATTTTTAAAAATTTCTTTTGTCTTCTTCTATCTCCTTTTTAGGGAACGCTTACTTCATTACTATTCAGATATTGATTATTACTACACTTGTAATGTTTTTACTGATAATTGAAGAAAACTAAGAATTAAACACCATAGTTTATTAAATATTTTAATTTGTGTAATCTCAAGTTTTCATTACCATACTCTCTGTCGTCCTTTCATCGATATGTGGACATATGAGGGAAAACGTGTTTTTCATACTACTATATATAGTTTTTCATTCAAATATTACCCTTTTTATCGACGATGGGGTTAGCCCAGACGGCGCCACCAATTCCGCCCACTCAAGAAAAGGAAATTGATCGAAAGGGTGAATCCAGGAAATGATTGACCATCTGTTCTGTGACAAGACAAGGACATGAAAATGAATGAAAGCAGTTTCCTTACTCTAGAAGAATATTTTTCAAACTATCTTGGAGGAAATTATAGATATGGGTATCAAACACACACATTCTGGTGAGGCAAGGAATTATACTTCGCATACAACCCATTAAGCAGTGGCGGAACGGAAAATATTATAGCCCACCTGCAAAGTCAGGATTTGGGCCCCAAGCCGGATCTTACAAAATATTGCAAAAGCATAACAGAAGATTTTGAGCCCTCTAGAATCCTGACCCCCTCGCGATGCGTGGTTTGTCGTTACGCCACTGCCATTAAGATAGAAACTAAGTATTATAAATACCATGATTTGTCGATGAGTAAGACAGATTACAATTGAATGCATCATCGATGAAATTCTCAGTGGATAAAGATGTCATGGAAGGGGTCAGGAAAAGGGTTGAAAATGTGTTCTTTCAGTGTTAAAATATGATAGGCCCTTCGATTAAAACAGTATGAAGTTACACATTCGTACATGTGCGACGTCCATTTAATAATAAATTCAGTAAATGCACGTAATTGTGATTCACCAAAAATCATTATCTATGCGATAAGACCCAAACGAGAGGAATAAAAATGTATGATCCTTGACAAAAATATTTTTGAGGAGAGTATACCCTGAACCAGACACACCCTACTAAAATTCGTTTGTATCATAAATATCCCAAAATATAGTAAATATTTAGACACAAGAAAAATTCTACTTTTCTATCACCTTAAAAGTTAATTTGGTACGAAGAGGTACTGTTAGATGAATATCCATTCTAAATGTATATTTTTGCTTTTTCCGCTTATATCCATATTTTTCTATGTTTAAATGAATTTTTTTTCTTTTTTGTAGATGATGAAATAATATTTAGATACTATTAAATAGTACGTTATATCTTTCAATTGTTTGCCGTTTTAATCTCTTGGTTTTGAAACTTGACACTTCTCTAAAAGTAATTATTGATTGTTTTAATACTGAAGCATAAATTTTTATAAATTGTTGTGCGAGGGCAACCTTTCATCCATTTTCAAGTATACGGTGCACACATTTGAGTAATATGCTCTGTATATTGATGCATTTACCTTCAGGTTTCCTTCGATTAATTTTAATCAAGAGAAAGATTTGACTACGAGGCTTCTCTGTAGCACATTATAGATCACAAATCCTAACACCGAGTTTTTAGTGTCTCCAAAAATTAATGTTAGGTAGCATTTTGTAAAACAAAATAATATCACTGTGCAATTATTAAAATAAATAAAAGTTTAAATTAATGAATTCTGATAGGAAGTTGTTTTAATATTATATATTGTAAACTATGTATTTAAAAAATATTTCGAAGTAAATTGAAACACCTTATCATTATTTGTAATTTCATTCTTCAAACGAAATATTCATTTGTGCAACTGCGCAAACAATTCAGTGTGTTTGCCAATCGTTTTTACTATATATTTATTTTATTCCACTATACAATAGATGCATCAACCTGATTTCGGTAGATCTGAACGATTACGGAAACGATTTCAAAGCACGTGCCGTAGACCAATTGGAAAATCCGGTTTATCGCAAGCTGTGTGCCGACGCTAAGCCCGTACGCCAGTAATTCAACAGGGCGAGTTGTTTATGACACACAAATCACTAGATAGCAAAATATGAGGGAATGAGAAACTCTGTCAATTATGAAAAGAGCTCAAGTCACCAATTAAGCGTCAATTATATCAAATCTTAAAAATTAAGCATCAAAAACGTAAAAGTTTACAATAAATATAATTAAATTATAGAGTAAAGTAGTATTAAACTTTACAATCCAATGTTATATTTTATTCACGTAATATTCCACTTTGGACTAGATTGTTTTTAGTATTAGGAGCAAAAACTTAATTTGAGCAGTAATTTACTGAATTTTTATAACTATTCAAATTAGTATAGGTCAGTCTTTTTAAATATATATATTTTTTTAAAAAAGTGATTGAAAAACTTCTTGCTTTAAGTCTTCGTTTAAAGACTACAACATGACCTTATTTTTAGTCTCGTGATGGTTCTTGTTCTTCTTTTTCTAATCCATCTACCCAAATTTTTAAGGAAAACAACCAGACTGACCAAATCTTAATTAAAACGGTATGTTTAACAGATCATAAAAGGTCGATGATTAAAATTTTTATTTTAGGTGTATGCTGAAAAAACCATTTCGAAAGGCTTATTTAAATTCTATTTATTTAACACAAAATTAAGTCAACCAGACTCAATAGCAAGAAAGATGTCAAACCAGTTGAATTTTTTTTTGTCGTTAAATAAACACAGTAGACAACGAATGGAAACTGGTAATAATTGGAAGACGGAATTTATTCAGAATACAGGACCCTAAACTCCTATAATCTTCAATCACGCTTCAACTGCTAAGATACAAATAAGCAAGAATTTCAAACCAGAAAAAGCAAAAGGTGTTAAGATGAATGTTGAACTTTTTTTTTTAAATTGCTTCATAAATTGCTCTCTAAGTAAACTTACCTGATCGTCTCCTGTAATTTAAAAAGTAAATAACGTAAAGCAGGATGCTGAAGTTTACAATAAATTAGCTGACATCAGCTTTTCAACGCGTAAAGTTTAGTAAAAACGAAGAAAAAATCAAATTGTCTTTTGTTAAGTATTAAATAGAATAAAAAAAAAATAAGATTTGCTCCCCCCTTCGTAGAAATTTCGCTCTCTCCATTAATATTTTAAATGGCGAAATTCTGTTTATGTGTATTCAAAGCGTTGAGTTAAATTAGGAAAAATATTAGTTTCTACTCTTCGAAAGATATTGGAATTTCAAAATAACTTATTAAATTCCTCCTATGCTTAATTCAAGCCTTTTAAAATGTTTTTTTTATTTTATTATAAAACAATGTGGTTGTATAAAGAAATAAATAATTAAAATCTCCTCTTTCATGTTTTATGTAATGACTAATTGTAACAAATCGTAACCCTGGCAGAGTAACAATAAAAGTAGTTAAAAAAAGAGCAGGTTGAGAATAATTTCGAAGCTTTTTTTTCCGTTTCTGAAGTAATTTATAAGCAGAAGTTATACATCCGGAGCTCATGAATATAACTGAAATAACAGATAGATATTTAAACTTAAGTTGATAGCAATTGTTAATATTAAATTAAGACTGTAATTATGAATACTTAAGTAATATATTGTTTGAAGCCCAATGACTGGGGGTAGTGTATCGCACTCCACGCCACAGGTCCGGGGTTCAAATCCTGGACTGGGCAAGGTCGACTCAGCCTTTCATCCCTTCAATGGGTTGATAAATGAGTACCAAGCTTGGGCTTGGGAACAAAACACTGGGTGTTTCGTTCCTTGACCGGAACATCTGCACATGCTCCTCAGCGCCTAAGGTCTCGAAAACTGAGATAGGCACAGTAGGGTTTAACCCTCATAGGCTGTTGCGCCACTGAGTTGAGTTTAATGTATTGCTTACTGTAAAAATAGTACGAAATATTTCACTAAAAAATTATTCCATCCTAAAATTTTACAATTTTGGTCTCGAATTGTTATTGGTATTTGAGAATAACTGCTGTAAATTTCTCTTACTTGATGTCAGCACGCAATATTTTCTATTTTATAAATAAATGAATATATATTGACCGGTTGCACACACACACATTTTTGAAGGTATGAATACAAGCTAAAAAATATATTCAAAATAAATGCTATTTTTTTATTACAATCTTATATAAATTAGTAAGGTACTTGAAATGAAATGAATGAATTGTTTCTCAAATGCTAATGTGGTTGCGGTAGCCGAATCATCATGAATCCGTGACCAGGGTTATTTCTGTCGAGTCATGAGTTGGAATCCTGGTGCCACTGTATAGAGAGGTTCTGTACAGGCTCACAGCCTTCCTATTGGTATAATTTGGAATTCTGAAGAGTGGAACATAAGCTCATCTCGTCACTTGACCGAGTTTCTAAATGACGACACCTTGTGTAACTTCCCCGTGGGATGTTAATAAGCAAGCGAAGAAACTCAAATGCAAAGAATACTACTGAAAGCTAAAGAAACAAATTGGGAAAAAAGCAACTATATTAATTATTTACAAAAATATTTTTGTTGTATTATATGAGTGCCTCTAGTGTTTGACATTACTTAAACAAAATCGCATCGAACTGAAACAGTGGGAATAGGGATTGCAATACCGCGATACCGAATACCGGTATTTTGAGCCATTTATGCAATTTTGTAATACCGATATTCACAAGCTTAAATACCGGTTTTTCGGTATTTACTAGAATTTTTTTTTAATTGACTTCACTCTATGTTCAGAGATCTCCAACCTAGCAAAATAGTATACATTTTTGTTTTTATGTCTCCCTAACGGGCGAAATGAATTAGACTGAGAATCTAAAGTTGCATCGTACAATCAAGAGAAGGAATAAAATACGTGAATTATCCACGGAGGAGGGCTAAAACTATTCTATTACAGCTCAGAGCGATGCTGAGGAGGATTCGTAGCAGGATTCGTAGTTTGATATTCGTATCTGTGAAAACAAGGTTGTAATTGCGAAGCAAGTGCGTAATACTTCAATGTTTTTTAAATTGGGGAGTTTGTTATTCACACATTGTATTTGAATATCATACTTGTAATTACATACCATCATGATTTTATAAATGAAAATCAAAAAGAAGAAAAGAGACTAAAACCAATGCAAATTTGATCAAGTTTATAGTCAATTTTCTTACAATTTCTTACCCACAAACCTTATCCACATTCAGAAGAATTCGGTACAATTATCGAAGGTGATTATGACACTAATGCCGATAGTAAAACGGAATTATCTCTTGAACAAAAATTATAATTAGTGAAACTAAAAAAATTTTAATAAACCAAAATACAATGCAGAAATGAGTTATATCCAAAACAATCCGACGAGGATTGTTTTGATTGTTTTGAAGATGAGGATTTAGAGGTAGATACTTGAAAAAATAAAATCGCATTGCTAACAACAGTTCGACAAACAAACGTAGATGCCGAAGGAACGTTTTGAACAGCTGGTAATTTTTGCATAAAATTGCGTTCTAGGCTTAATAACAATACAACTGAAGCATTATGTTTCTTAAGATGACATTTCAAAAATTTGTAATAGTACCACAGACTGAATAGTGAATTTTACACTTTTTTGTGATTTAAAGAAATAAGATGTTCCTTTACTTTTTTTGTGATTTTTTTATATACTGTTATAATTTATAAGTTAAGAAATATTTTTTGTGATGTTTACAATCTAATAAATCTGACACTTGTGCTTTCTTTTTCTGAAATTTCTACTACCGGTATTAAAACCGGTATTAAAATCTAAAAAATACTGAATATCGGTATTGAACTTTTAGTGGGAAGGAATCACTATGTACTTAATATCATATTAAGTCGAGAATGTGCAACCTTTAACCCTCCTAAAAGAAAAAAGCTGTAGCTATTGATATATTGTAAGTAAAATTATTTTTGTTACACAAATTAGGATTCTCCAATTACTGTACTGTTCATGGATGAGTCCCATCCTCGAATGCCTAGGTCTCACCTAGCAGGATTTAGCTGACGATCCCTTGCTGGTGTCGGATTTTTTGAGTGTACGAAGTCATGGACCTGGTCTAGCACTGCTGGACGTGCAACAACAGATTAATTTAAGAAATGTGTTTTTCTAATTCATTTGTGGAAAAAGAAAATAATATTTTTCAACTAAACATTGTCCGAAAATATTATGCTGAAAGAATTGTTGGTTATTTCTGAAAAATAATTCACCGAGAGGATTCGTTAAGAACCTCAAGAAAAACAGTGAAAAACGATAATGAGAAATAAAAAATAAAACCAATGGATTTTTTAATTTATGAATGCAATTTAGAAATTCATAATCGGCATGCAAATTAAGACGTAATTCTCATTTACATTAGAAAATACAACACATTTATTTTTTTGTTTTTCAAATTTTCAAACTAAAAAAAGAAGAAAGGAAATAAAAAGGACTAAACAGAATAAATTTGCAAAAAACCAGTTGGAGCATTTTGGTTTATTAATAAAAACAGTAAAAAACAAAGAAAAACATTTTATACTCGTTAATAAAAATTTCTAGTTAAAAATGGCCTAAATTATCTAGAAGTTTAATATATAGCTGTCATCTGCTTGGTGTGCTATCGAAAAATACGGTGGCAATGCACCATTGGTTGTCGATTGCTGAACTAAAGTATTGAAAGAAAAGGGTTGTTTATGTACAGTGATATATGTATATCACTGTTGTATGTAAAGATTGTAACATATATTACATAAATTAAAAGTACGGAATCAGAATAAGGTGGAGGAGAAAAAATGGCTTTAATTGTGTTATTCCGAAGCAGGATGAAGCTATCGAACGTTCTACGAGCTTAACAGTAATTTTTTTTTCTCAAATTATCTTCCAAATTTCTATCGAATCTGAAGCTATGGAGAGATATTAAATCCGTCATCGAAGAAGTATAAATATCGCCTATGATATCTTTCTATATTTTGGGTATGTTGTAAACTGACGAGATTTTTGCTCTTATCCTAGTTCAGAATCACGAGAGAAAAAAATATTTTGAAGTTCATTTCTCAGCGTTATCTTTTGAGAAAATGTAATTCGATTATAATAAACATGTCTGACTATCGTTATCTCAAATGAGTACGATTGTTAATTTTTTTTTCCTCTCAAGATGTTATTTTGATGATTTTTGCTTACGTCTTGTTACGCAGACTTTATAAACATATAAAAAATATTAGATCCATTCATTCAGCGTCTATTGATGGATTGGGCTTCGATAAATATCTCTTATTTTTCTTGATAGAGGTCATTGTTTTTAAATACCTTGAAAAAAAAGGAATTCCCGCTGATGTGTGAGCAGATGTAGTTCATAATTCAAAGAATATTGTTTTCAATTTCAAAGTAAAATTATTTGTCATGTAAATATATTTTTCTAAAAAACCTATCAAAAATATTTCGTAAATAGTATCTTGAATCAGTTTTAAATAACATGGGGTCGGTTTTGAAAGCTGTTTATGTCAGTGGTTCCCAAAGTGGTCTATATCGACCCCCAGGGGTCTATGACGACTTGCAAGAGGTCCACGTCAACGAAAAAATAGTTTGGGGTTCCATAAGGTGTAAATGAGGGTGTACGCAGGGCCGGCACTAGTAGTTTCGCCGCCCCGGGCAAAGAAGTAAAATGCCCCCCGTTTATAACAAAAATTAAAAGAGATAATCAAAACCCTTCCCACGCTTAATGGTAAAATAAAACGTGAGCAAAAAAAATTGCTATCAATAATGTTGAAGTTTTGATTAGCAAAAAACACTAATTTATTAAATTATGTTTTTGACACTAAATTAAAATTAGGGTTGCACAGAAAAAAAAGAAGAGTCATTTCTAGTGTATAATTATAAAATACAGATAATAAAAAAATACTAAAACAAATTATAGAACCACTAAATATTAAAATTTAATTACATATTAAAAATACATTTAAACCGATTGTTTAACTTAAAAGTGTTTTTTCTCACTTTTAATTCTGATAATTTTTTTTATAATTTCTTTAACATTAATTTCTTCAGCCAGTTCATGTCCAATGGCTATTGTTGTCAAGCCGTTTAGCCCGTCCTTGGTAGTTGTGGAGCGTAAAAAATTTTCGGTTGAGATATGCTTAAGTAATCGCCGGGCATACATAAAAAAATTGAATTGTTAACCTCTTTTTTTGAAGTCGGTTAAAAATACATGAAAAAGCCTCATTTAAAAAGAAACATCCTGTGTAGAAGCTATTTAAATATTTCTAGAGAAAAACTGAATATTTTTTTAATTATTCTACTCACCTTACTCTTATAACACAAGACAAGTTTAAAAACGGCCCGGTAAATAGTAATTGTATTATAACGCACTCTTCTTCACTAGCCGTGGGTAGCCTACTGGCTAGAGCATCGGACTCCAGACCGGAAGGCCTGGGTTCGATGCCCGTGCCACCAAATACCCTCCGAGTACACACGGAGTACGTGCTCCTTAAATCAGTGGGTCCGAAAGTCTTGTGGGTTTAAATCACGAGTGCAGGGGGACTGAAGAATATTTCCCTCCCCTTCAGTTCCGTACCTAAATTGTGGAGGTGGAGATCGGTAGTGTCGCCATCTATCGTCCCTTTGGGAATTTCTCCGAGCTAAATCGTACTGTCACCTGCATAATGCTCAAAGCTAATGCCAACGACAGACGTACATCTAGCCTCTTGCCACGATGAATTTCGTGGGCCTCGATCTGACTACTTCAGACAGGTAGCATTATAAACAACACTTCACTAGCAGCCAGTCTGCGAGGCAATTATTCCATATGTAAAACAATAGAGCTGCCTTTTTTCCTTTTATAATCTCTCTTAAAAGCTTGTCAGGACTGATTTTTCACGCCTGCCCGCGTTATCATACATGTTTTGACAAATTAAGACTCACGGTAAAAAATTCTGTTTCACCACTTTGTATATCTATCCATGTATTTTAATTATAATAAAAAGAGCGATTTTGTTTACGTTTTAAGCTATTTTTAAGAGGGAATTTATTATGCTTGTGAGTGGTTTCCCTGAATTTTTGAAATATTTTGATATTTAACATACTTAAAAGTGCGTAAGCATGTATATATGTATATGTTATTAAAATTCAACATATTAATTTTTTATAAGATTTAAATGTGAATCTGGGTTTATTTTCTTCCTAAACTAGTAAATTTTAGAGTCAATTTGCCGCCTCCTAGGATTGCCACCCCGGGCAGAGCCCACCCTTAGCGTAGGCGATAGTGGCTCTCATTAAACCAGATCATGACTTTAATTTTAAAAGAAAATTTAATCAAATGGAAAAACCAGATTTTACCTATTTAACAAATTGATTTACTAAATTTAATGAGGTTAATTGGCATTTGCAAGGCGCACGATAGCCTAAATTAAATTTAAACAAAGACCATTTCAGTGTTCCTTTCCAGAATTAAGTTAAAGAAGTATAATATTGGACGTCGCTAATTTAATAAATCTGTCAGGATGTTGTAACCTACGTTCAACATTTTAATGCCTTATTCAGATTTTGAAATTAGGTTTGAGAATTCTTTGACTATTGCAATACCACAGTAAACAATGAATTCATATGACCAAATTGAAAAAAAAGATGTCATTTTACACAATGAGAACTGATCGGACTAGTCCCTAATAAGGATCTTAAATTTAAGTTTAGAAACGGATGTCAGCAGGCTTTAAAAAGACATACCTGTTATTTGTCCCGAATTATGAAATATCGTGAGAAAGTTTTTAATTGCTTTTCCTAGTGAGAAAAAGTTTCAGCAAGTTTGCCGATCTCAAAAATGAAAAAGAAAGAAAAAAAAGAAAAAAAAAAACTTGACACTAAAATAACAAAGGAAATTTAGGTTTAAACTTGATTAGATTGATATTAAATGTTGAAAATTTGTTATTGGAGCACCAGAAAAAGCATTTGTTTGTTGTTCAGTTATTTTATGTAACAGTTATTTTATGTATTAATTAATTTTTTTTAAAATAATTAACATGTGCTTCTTGAATTTTAAACACTATACTTCACTACAGTTAAAAAATTTAATTATTTTAAAGTCAGTAGTAGTACCAGCTGTCAAAGAGACATTTAAGTTGATAAATTGGCAAAAATTTAATATTAAGTAAGCAGGGGGTCTACTCGAAACCGATAAACATGGCAAGTGGTCAATGAGACAAAAAAGTTTGAGAACCTCTGGTTTATGTTATCGCTTTTCAATAAATGCGCATATATTCAAATTATACATACCTACATTTAGCAATGAGTTTCCTACATTTATTCTAAAATCGATTTCATAAGCAAATTTTCGCAAAAATTTGCATGAAATTACGGAACATGTAATTATTTTAAGATTAACTTGAGCCTTGTTTGTCCAATATGGATTCCGTTTCTAAATGTTAAATTAATGCAAATGATTGAACATTAAATGAAATATATCAGGTTGTCAAGTATGAAATGAAGCAAAAAATGCACATAATTGAATTCAATTTTTTTTCCTATAAAAACTAAGATTTTAAGATGATCTGTTAATTTTTTTTCAAACTGAAATATGCGTTAAAAAAAGGAAAGGATGTACCTTTCACACGAAGAACAAATTATGCCAAAATAAACGAGGTTATGTGCAATTGAAATAAATAACATGAACTTTGCTTCATTTCATACTTGACAACCTAATAGAATTCAGTACAAATGCGGCTATTTTTCGTGTTACTTTTAAATAAAGATTTCTTCATCACGCTTTTTTAAAAATCACCTTAACTGCAATTTTAAAATTACGCTGAAAAAATACAAAATTAATACAATAAACAAAATTGTATAAATTATCTCAAAGATGTATCCATTTGTTTTCAAATTAAACAATAAGCTCTGAGGTGTTGTTCAAAGATGTAAATGTTAAACCGACATTTTTTTAAAAAATTACTATATTCTTTAATCTCCGATCATCTGCAAATAGATAACATTGTGAAAATTATAGTCTCACGCTGAATTTACATTTATTAATATATACCACGAACACGCTACAGAGTAAAATTCGTACGTTTCTTAAATAGTTTTTTCTACTAAAAACAGATTATTAAATGTTTAGACTAAAAACTCTAAAATAAGAATTGAAGCATCTGTTTATTTCTCAAAAAATGAAACTTTCAGACATTAAAATATATTTTTAATGCTTTTATAACACAAATAATCTTTATGTTTTTGATTTTCTAATAGATGAACCCTTTTGCTACAAACTCGAGGATATAATAACAGAAAATAGCAGCTATTAAATCTATATTGTGCGCTGACGAATTGAATTTTTTAATACCTCTTGATCATTTAATGGTAGATTTATATAACCATCTTTACTTCGTTAAAATGGATAAACAATGTGATGTATATGTAATTTAATCAAGGAAATATTTTTCCTTAACCTATTAATAAACATAAGGTATATTCTTGCTAATGTAGAAAATAGAATGAAATAAGAAATAAGTAGCACTATATTAATATAGTATAATTTTTATTGATTTAGTTATTATTTTAAATGAGATTCTTCTGGAATTTAGTAGAATTAAAGAATTATTCGTGAAACATTTCTATAAACCAGTTTTTTCAATCAAATGCCAATAATCATGTTTCATCATTAAAATTACACAATCGATCAATATTCATATCATCAGAATAGTTTTTTTGATAGATATGTACTGTAAAATCCGGAGTACACCTATACTTTGAAGGTAACGCGCCCCCTTAAGTTTCGATCTCATTTTTTTTGTTTTCAAAGTGCGCGTTATAAGCCGGCCGCGGTAGCTGAGTGGTCAAGGTATTGAATAGTGGCTGGCTTGTCACGAGTTCGAACCCAGTACCACAAAAGTCCCACCGTGTAGGGCAGCAATGCACATTAAATCTGTCGAGAGCTGAAACGTCATCTTGTTGGTGTGGTGCGGTAGTTAGAAGAGGAGAGTGCCAGAGCTCAGGTGGCGTCCACGTCTCTTGACCATGGTTCAAAATTACGTAGTCCGTCGCCAAAAGCCCTCGTGTAGCTGAATAGTGCGACGTAAATGTTCACTCACTCACTCGCGCGTTTTACGGTACATATTTTTATAAAATTCAGCGAAAATATGGAGTTTAATAGCAAATTGAATAAACTCTGTAATATATTTGATAATAGATTCTCTTCAGGGGTATTTTAATGCAAATAATCCTTTTTATACAAAAACAGTACATTTGTTAATTTCCCACAGTGAATACAATATATATAAATGGTTTTGAAAAAAAAAGTATCATTACACACACAGAGATTGCAATTCAAATTGATTTTGAATTCTTTAAATTTTAGTTCTTAACTTCTCTATTTTATAACAAAGAATTATTATTTTCTCCATTAATACTTTGAAATTATGCTTTATGTCGCAGTTAAATGTCGTCTTACAATATTGGTTGACCTCATAATTCAATATAATTCAAAGAATTTTTTAATTTTTTTGTAATGTAATTCATTTAAAAAGGAAATATAATTTGCTATTGTAAAAGTTAATGACTTTTTAATCAGTGGTACAAAGTTTTTGTTTGCCTAAATGAAAAATCCGTCATTAAAACAGCACAAAAATTAAAGAACATGATGAAAATTTGTGAATAATAATGGTTTAGCATCCATATCTAGCAAGTTATTCAAAACATAGCAAAAAAAAACCCTTTATATTTGGTGAAATTATAACGTTTTTACGCTATGTCTCTCTCTCTATATATATATATTACATAATTCATGCACCCCCCCTTTTAACTAAAACCTCATTACAGGATACTGGAAGGATAAATATTAAATATGTTAAAAGTAAGAGATAATTATTTCACGTAATAGGATAACAGTGTTCTCCATTTTTGAAACTTAATTTTTCGATATTAGGTTCCGTACATAATCCAAATGATTTTAACACTTCTTTTAAGGATTTATCCTTCTATTGCCCTTTAAATAAAAAAAGCTTGTATAATTTAAGTGTACAGAGTCTTTTTTTCAACTAAATAAAAGTTGCTTGATGTTACAGACTTTTGGTTGTCCCATCTTTTCTTCCCAGTCCCCCATTCTCAGCTGCTTTTATGGAACCGTCATTACACAGTTGCGTCTATGTCACACGATAGAGGAAAATATCTTATTAGTATTAAAATTTTATAATAAGAAGGTAGCCTTTTTTAATATTCTGTGTGGAAGTGTTAATATTATTGATTGAAAAGAAACCTATAGACAGAGATTTTTAGAAAAAAAAATGTATTTATGTTTGTATAAAAATCCTTTAGTTCAGAAATCATTTGCAACGCTTTAATAATTTTGAACATATAGCAAAGTAGTCAATGATCAGACTCTAGCGCTTAGAATTACAATGGAAAAAAATAATTTGGGACTAAGAATGGCTGCAGTTTTTAAATTCTTTTATTTTTATTAAAACAAATACAAGTTACATAGTTCTAGAAAGTGGAATTTTATTGGCATAATCAGAAAAAGAGCTTTCATAATTCAATATAACTTAATTGCTATTCACAATGAAAGTTTTAAGGAACTGATTTTAAAATTTTCTGAAATTTTTTTTTCAACACATATACTAAAATGAAAGTCATGTCTTAAAGCACAATGGAATTTATCCATCGTCATTATGTTACCTTTTTCTGTAAAATTTATTAAAATACATATTTCAAAAAGTAATACATGGAAGTATAAAGTTTTTCACTAAATTTCATGTGTTTTTCCTAATGTACTTTATCTATTAAATTTTAACGTTGAAAATGATTTTGCATTAAATTGTTTTATTTGCATAAATGAGCAAAACTCCTTTTTTTCCCTTGATTATCTTTTCCGGAATTAATTCAACTTCGTGGTATTTTTTGTCTTTGCTTAAATTACTCATCACTTAAATACATAAAACAGATTGCTCTGTGATTAATCCTTGTATTCTCAAGTAAATATAAACAATGTGAGTTTTTTCAAACCATTAAAAACAATTTACATCAAAGTGGTATAAATATCAATCTTTTTTTTCTCCGTGGAACATCAAAATTTTCATTTCTTTGAAATATATTTCCCGAAAAATCAAACTTTAATAACATATTTTGAATTTCTGATGTATTTTAAGTCCTCAAATTCTGATATTTCAACTAATTATAAGTAATAGTTAGTCACATTACGTTATTTTGAACCTTCTAATGAAACCAATTACAAGTATTAAAATTAAAATGAAAAACCATTGAAAAGCATTAAAAAAATATGCAATTCGTAAAACTCAGATAAAATTTATTTTCTTATAGATGGTATAATTTATACATTTTAAATAGACTGACAGTAGAACATTCTGTTTAACACCTCTTGATATGAAGTCAAATTTTAAACGAATTAATCTGCTAAGAAAATTAATCTATTTTAAAATGATAGGGTAAAATGAAGCAGTATCTTGTGCAAAAAGTAATATTTATTGGAGGAACTATTCTAACAGAGAGAGGGGCTCGGAATTTGTTATAAATGTACTAGAGTTATTAAATACGTTGCAAATGTAATTTGCGGGAGCAATATATTCTGAAAGTAATTCGGTAGAAGCATACAATCTAAAATGGTGATAACTTCGAATATAATAGTCATGGAAACATTCCAAAAGTAATAGGACATTGGAACTCGCATCAGATTTGAACTAATATGCTGGAATCTATTGCCTTAAAGCCGGGGTAAACATTAAGTCGATCGCGATCGACCGGTGGACCGCCAAGACATTTTGGGGGTGACCACCTTGACTAAGACCTAATAATCATTCCATCATACGAAGGTCTAGAAATATCATATTTATTCGAATTTAAGCCACCATCGATTCTAAGCCGCGCTCCAAATTCTCAACAAGAGTTTGTGAAAATTGAAAAATATTCTAAAATGGTTTACCGATATCCAATTTGACGAAATTAAAATAAATTTAAAAGGAAAACTAATAAGGAGTGAATAATGAGTTTTTTTTATCAGTATTATAAATAAATGCATGAAACTGTAATTGCTCTAAATACCCCATCCAAAAAAAAAATTTCCCTTCGAATCTAAACCGCACCCAATTTTCAGTAACATTAACATTCGGGAAAAAGTGCGGCTTAGATTCGAGTAAATACAGTTTTTTAAAAAATACGGAAGAAAAATTTGTATCATAAGAGAAAATTTTGTTAAATAGAAAATGTTTCTCACACACCATTTGGATGTTATTTTACGAAGAAAATCGTAAAATTTTCTTGGTTCCAGGAAAATGTTCACTAAATAGAGAAATTCGGAAAATAGAGGTACATAAAATGGAGATTCCACTGTATTGTATATTTCCTTTTAGCTCAATACACCGAGATTCCACTGTATTGTATATTTCCTTTTAGCTCAATACACCAACGCCCCAGGGTGGACCGCAACACCTTGAAAAAATTAAAAGTAGCCCGTAGCCTGGAAAAGTCTGCCCACCCCTACCTTAAAGTAACTGTTTCGAACATCTTTTGTTTATAGTAAACCAAATATGTGAAGAGAATGTATAATTTGTTCTTTATTAACTGTTGCATTTATTAGTTGTTTGGGATACAGTTGATAGATTCAAGAGATATAGACATTTAAAAACACTTAAAGTGATTTTAAACTTTTCCTCGACGTTCGATTTTAGCAGTTTTAAAGCTTTTTCAGTATCGAAATTAGATCATTTTCGATTTAAATTATGTTTACTCATAATATTTATAGTACAAAGATATTTAATTTTGCTTCAATAAAGACAAATTCAATTTTCATGTGCTCTCGAAGACAATGATTCTCAACCACTGTGCCACCAAATTCTTGAAGTGCGCCTCCAAATTTTTTTAAAAATTATTATCTATCTATCTATATATATATATATATATATATATATATATATATATATATACACTGCTGGACAATTGCTAAGGACGGATAACACTATCATCCATAGCAACCACAAAATGAAAGGAAGCAAAATGTGCAAAATTAGAATAAGTGCGGGATATTAGTAAGAAGAAGTATGAGTATGCAAATTTTTTTTTCCACGTCTGTTCATCACGTGATAGCGTTCATAAGAGCTTTAAAGGTTTTGACGCGTGTGGACAGTTGTTGTTTCAAGTCAAAAGTTTTACAGGAAAGATTTAATAGAACTTAAAATTTTTGGCATGTCTTCCCGGCATCACATAGATGATTTTATGCGTGGCCGAATTATTGGAAAGATCGAAGAAGGGCGAAAAATAACAGATGTTGCCAGGGAGTTCGACATCGCTCACAGCGTTGTTTCACGGCTGTGGAAGTCATTTAAAACTACTGGAATGTGTAGTAGACGGCACGGGGAGGTCGTGTTAGAAGTACGACGCCTGCAAAAGACAGATATATCGTCCTATCAGCAAAAAGGAACAGGCGCACCACAGCTCAGCAGGTGGCAAATCAGTTTCTTGCTGCCTCAGGAAAGCAGATCTCCCGAAAAACTGTTGCCAGACGTTTGAGGGGAGGAGGACTATACGCACGCAGACCTGTTGTGTGTGTCCCATTGACCAGACAGCACCGTACTGGCCGTTTGCAATGGTGTCGTGAGCATCACAATTGGACTGAACAAGACTGGGCATGCATACTATTCTCAGATGAGAGTAGGTTCAGTCTGTCATCGGATTGTAGACGCCAACTGATCTGGCGCGAGAGTGGTACTGCTTATCGTCCAGAAAATATCCAGAAAAGGACCGATATCCGACATGCAGTATCATGGTGTGGGCCGGCATCATGATCAATGGCCGCACGCGCCTACATGTGGTTGCGAATGGGACTATGACGGGCCAACGATACATTGATGAAGTTCTACTTCCTCATGTTCGTCTTTTCCGTGGTGCTGTCGGTGATAAATTTGTTTTTATGGACGACAACGCAACATATCATCGAACACTCGCTGTTCAGGATTGTCTAGACAGCGAGGGTATTCCACGTCTCGTATGGCCAGTGCGTTCTACAGATCTAAACACCATTGAAAATGTGTGGGATGCTTTGGGGAGGGAAGTTGCTGGTCGAAACTATCCTCCGACTAACAAGAACACCCCCATCCGTGCACTCACAGAGGAATGGGATAAATTGCCTCAACAGCTGCTGGATAATGTTGTGCAAAGTATGGTACGACGTGTGGAATGTTGCATCACACTCCACGGTGGACATATCCCGTACTGATACCTTTCTTTAAGGTGCCTGCTGATTTTTAGATGCATTGTTCCATTTCTCCGTACGCAGATCAAATGAACATTTTTTTTTCTTTCAGATGTTTCACAGCTTTTGTACTTTCCAGAACAATAAATATTCTTTATTCTAACGTTTGAACAGTGTGGCAACTATATTTTATCCTACTAGGCCTCATGTCTCGCTTAATGTTATGCTACATAGCAATTTGTGATCCGTCCTTAGCAATTGTCCAGCAGTGTATATATGAATGAGAAAAAATTATCGAAATCGAATCATTCGATCGTTTTCTAGAAGTAAACTAAGGTTATTCGTGGAAAATTTGACGTTTAAAATTATTATCATAAACTATTTTACATAGTGTATTACAGATAAGTAAAATTCTTTTAAAGTTATTTTATTGTTACAGTGCCGCCAAACTTTGAAATTGTTAAAAGTGTACCGCAACCAAAAGAAGGTTGAGAATCACTGCTCGAAGACAATGATGGAGAAACTACGACCCGCTTAGAGGGTCTATTTGGCCCACCGTAGATTTAAAATCAATAGTATAGCAATTTTCAGTTTGAATGTCTTAGAAAAAAACTATTTAAGATAATGTTTCGTTTCTGTCTATGTGACCACTTTAGCCGAGTGGCCAGAATCGCGAACTTATAGCCAGCGTTGTTCAAGTCCTGGTGCCATCGAAGACCCATCGTATAGAAAGGCTGATGCAAGCTAAATCCATCGAAGCTCAAAATCCTCCCGTTGGAGTGGTATGGAATTTTGAAGAGTGGGGTGCCAACTCAGGTATCGTCCTTGTCACTTGACCAAGGGTCCAAATGACGAAGTCCGTCGCCAATTACCCGCGTGCAGCTTCGAAGTGTGACGATAGTAAAAAAGTCAAATCAAACTCTTTATGCATATAGGAAAAGTTCCTTAGAAACTTGAATATAGACTATATTGTGTGTGTGTTTTTCAGAAAAATCCAATCAAAATTTATACATTAGTTTAAAACTTTTTGTATGTGCAGAAAATGAGCCTGCTTTAATAAATATGCACAAAATTATTATAATGTGCTCATGCGTTAAAGAAATAACAAATAATACAGTAAAGAGTCAGCTTCATCCATTGCATTGGCATTAAATGATTTTTAAAAAAATGCTTTTTTAAAAATCAGTGTTTGAGTTTTAAAAATCACTGTTGAGTTTTATATTAAATTATACTGACCCACCAAAAATATATTTCCCTCCCCCCTCTTTTTTTGCCCCCTTCCTAAAATGGTTTTCCCCTCAATGCCGTAAGACATGGATTGAAATCAACGACATATTCTTCACATAGTTAGCATGGTCAGTGAGCTCAGGTGAGTAAAAGTGAAACTTAAATACGTGGTAAAATAACTTTTGATATTATTTCTTATGCACGATAATTGCAGTAATCAAAAATAAGAATGTATAACTTAATTGATATACTTAATAATATTCACAATGATTGTATTAATCTCAGTTTTTATTTCCTTGTAAGTTATTTGTCAATTGCTTGTACACTTATAATATAACGTACAAGAGAGAGTAGTGCAATTTTCCTTCCATTAAATTAAAAATAAAACAAAGTAAACTAAAAATGAATTCGTATTTAGTCTTGTAGAATGTAAGAATTTATTTGTGTTTGTACGAAGTTAGAACTGGTTTCCCTCCCACGCTTCATCTTTCAGTAAATGTCAGTCGTTCTTCTAGGATTTTTTACTCATTGTTCGCCAGATGTCTCAACGTCATATGGCACATGGACATGTCATTATTCTTCTCAAAAACAAGGAAAGAAGTAAAAAAAAAGTCTTAAGAAATTCTCGGAGAGTGATGTGTTTGTGGAATATATACTTGGTTTTTTTTGTAAGACTACCTTCCGAAGTTCATTTTCAAATGAATATTAATTTCTATGAAAAATAAAATTATTAATCAAAAAATGCAGAATAAAACTTTTACATCCATTGCAGAAAACTGTCATTTCTCAAGATATCCTCAATCCTTCATTTAAGGTATCCGACTACATTCGGAATCGTGATTTTGCAAAAGAGTATAAATGGATAATATTTATGATATTTAGTGTCACTTAGATTAGAAAATGTATATAAAATTGTTTTAAGAATAGTATTACAATAACAAATTATTTAAGTACAATATTTTGACAAAAAATAAAGATAGAATGACCCATTTTCAAAATATTCTCCTTTAATGAAAAATGCTTCCATTATAATATTTTGCCTGTATATAGCTCAGACCTCTGTACAGAGGCTCCACTAGAATTTTTGAAATATATAACTTAGAAGTGGGTTTATCCATGTTTTACGACAACAGAGGGGAGACATTTTAAGATAAAAACGCCGATAATTATTTCAAATGGTTGTAACTCTGAAAATAATGTGAATTTTTCAAAAATCATAGTTGCGCCTCTGTACAGAGGTCTGAGCTATATACAGGCAAAATATTATTATAATGGAAGCATTTTTCACAAAAGGAGAACATTTTGAAAAAAGGTTATTCTAAGTTAATTTTTTGCCGAAATATTGTATTTAAATAATTTTTTTTGTCAAAATGTCCTTAAAACAATTTTATACATGTGTTCTAATGTAAGTGACACTGAATATCATGGAAAATTATCCATTTATGCGCCTTTTTAAAATCACGGTTCCGAACGTGTATATATATATATATATATATATATATATATATATATATATATATATATAGTCGGATACCTTAATTAGATTAATCGATACATTTAAGAGACTGTATTAAATGTAAAGTAAATTTAATCGAACACATTAACTACTTACTGTAATATATTCAATTATATATGTGTGTGTGTGTGTTTAAATTCTTTCATAATCATGGAAAGTTGCATTGCAGAAACAAAGCCAACTAAATTGTAAATAAATGTTTAGTTAAGATGAGATTTGCACTGTCTCTCTTATTATATTTTCAAGGTATTGATTCGATCCGTGAATTCTTATTCCTATTCTACGAAACATTTTTCGATTCTTTTTTTTCAGATTCTTCAACTTTTTGAAAGTATTATAATTCTCTTAAAGTTAGAAAAAAGAATTATTTTAAAGAACTTGCAGCACATTTGATACGGTAAGGAAAGAGTCATTCTTTGTTTACAAGGTTAATGATTTTAGAAAAGAAAACCAATGCCGCACGAAATAACTTCCCCATAGAATAGATTTAATATCGCAATTTACAAATATCAAATAAATTTTAAAAAATGTTAGGTATATTCAGTAGTTTTAGATTATATATTTCTCAATTAAACTTGTTAAAAACTGCGTTCAAATAAATTCATGAACTAAAAGTAAGAATTATTTATTCGAGATTTCAAGAAAATAATTAATAACAGTGTGAAAAATATACATTTAAAACTATCACTGCTTTTGGGATATCTCACTTGAAAATAGAAAGAGGAAAAGTGCGCACTTTTGTCTTAACTTCCACACATTAAGCTGAAGCCTTCTTAGATATTTATGTACTAATAAATCTTGTAATACACACAAATAATAGAAATTAAAATATAAATATTAGAACGGTTTATATTTACCTTGATACGTATCTAACAAATATTGTTTGCATTCAGACATATTTGTAATATTGTTTGCGAAAGTAATTCTCAATGTAAACTTTTGTTTATCTTGAGCTATACATAAAAATGTATCAAAAAATGAAGAACTTCTAAAATGACTGAAAACTGTCAGAATTTATTAAAAAATGTCTAGCAATAATATCAAAAAATTACTGACTTTAAATTTTTAGTAATGATTTTTTTAAATTGCTCATAACTGTATCATTAAGTTAAATTAAACAGAGAAGAAATTATTATCGGTAAAAATCCGTAATTTTCAGTCATTTGTAATTTTGATTTGAAAAAATTTTATGTAATTTTTGTAAAAACTTTATGTAATGTTATGAATCAAATTTACTGCAGCAAAATTCTACAGTAAGTTTGCAAAAATTCACAACTTTTTTTTGTCCACATACTTTATTTTTTTTCCCTTATCACCGAAATTATAATATTTTTTCAATATCTTGCGTTTCTTTTTTGTTACTTCACCTGAAATAGACACTTAAAATGAGCGATAAGTAGATTGTTTTAAAAAGAAACTTGCTCACAGTTTTATAGAACACTTATGTATATAAATGATTGTATTTTTACGAATAGATACGTTAATTTGTGTGTCATAAACCAAACGTTAATCTCCAAATTTTACCTGCAACAGTGTGATTGCGTACAAGGCCACGCCGGAAATTTGAAAATCATTTAAAAAATCCTGTCATAGTAACAAACATTTCTAGCACATGCTATAAAGCTAATATTTAACGAATTTATTTAATTACTACTTAATAAGGTTTTTCATTTCTTTTAGAATGTTCTTATAACCCATTGATGTTCTTTGTTGTTGTAGTTCGGCTTATCTGACTCAAAATTACATATCATAAAAGAAATTATTTAATAGTTTACTTCAAAAAATGTAATTTGAAAATCTTTCTCAGAGAATACTTCTCGGATATCATAAATTCTTGTATTGCTATTATATATATATATATATATATATATATATATATATATATATATATATATATATATATATATATATAATTTCTATAAAAATCAGTGTGTAATTTCTTCTCTCTCTAACTTCCTTGGCTGGTAATATCTGGAATTAATTCTAATTATGGAATGTTATGTGGCAATGATGAATTCACTTTTATTTCTCGTAGAGCCAATTTAAGTATGGACATTTTTTATAGCCATATCCGGCATTTGGAAATTGTCCTACGGCCACCAAGAGAGTGTTGATCATATCCAGGATCAGGAAGAGAGGATTAACTTTTTTTTCTGTAGTATTATAGACTAACTGCTACCAGAGAAAGGAAAGACATTTTTAGATAATTTATTTTTATATCTCTAGAAATTTTTTCTTTAAATTAAAATTTTTTAAATTTTTAATGATTTTTCAAGTTATTTTAGAAACATTTTCAGAATTTTTGAAAAAATATATTTTATGAAATCTTTTGAACACACACACACGAGTAAATATTTTTAGAACTAATTAGTTGATAGTTTGTAATATTTACTCGGGGATTTCTACTAGGGATTTTTATTACACATGATGAATAAAAGAATCCATTTGTGCATCACAAATCATTAGTTAAAGCGATTTACCAATAATATAGCAATGTCTAAATTTGTAAAATTAGTTGAGTAATTTTGTAAAAACAATAGCTGTTTCGGGATGATGATGATGATCTCGGTAGGGAATTCGATAATATGCGTTCCATTTTTTTTATCTGAAGCATCTCAAGTATTGTACCTGACTATGATGGCAAAAATAATGAAATTCTTGTTTATTATGAATAATTTTTAAAATTTTTTACATTGTATTATAATTTTTAGGGTCTAATGAAAAAATATTTGAAAAATCGTGAGCATCCGAGTCAACTTTATTTCAGTAGATAATGCTTATTTAGGAATTTTTGCCACAATTCCCTCTGATTTTTATTGAAATGATTATAAGAATTGAGATATAAATGTAGAATTAATTGTTAATAATGTATAATATTTACTTGTAACTTTACTCAATTTTTTTCCATATATATATATTCCATATATATATATATATATATATATATATATATATATATATATATATATAGAACAGCATTGTTAGAAGTAAATATATTATTAAAGTCATAAACTTTTGCCACTAAAATAATATTTACATATAATGTAGAATCGAATTTTTTTCTGATAGAGAAATGTAGCCAGAATAGAGAGACTAGAACGATGACAAATCGGAATTGGACGGGATGTCATCTCGAAACGTTGTAGATATGATCGTGAATAAAAAATTAACGAAATGCTTGATTAAAGTAGTTTTTACTTTGAGGTGTTTTTCTTTGAATCTTGAGAACGCTTTTTTAATTTTCATTTATGCATCTTTTATTATTTTGGTTATTTCAGAAATTGTAGAGCTTTATAAAATATATTTCTGAAATCATAAACATTCAAGTTCACAATAAATCATTTTTTTTATCGTGTTGATAGTTCACATACGGAAATTTTGGACACAATTTTGTGATTTATGGAATACTAAAAAAAAATTATACATTAATCTAGAAGTATTTTTTTTAAAAAAAATTATACTTTAATTAAGGTTTAAAGATTATGCTGCAATCCGAATTCACTTGATTGAAACACTTATTGTACATTAAATAGGTTGAAACATCTGAATTAACACAAGTCTTTCACAGATTTGAGATTCGAAACTATTCCTCTGCGAGAACCATTTGAAGTTCAGTCCTAGAAGTGGTACTAAGTGAAATATGAGATAAACCGCGCTCTTCTAAGTGAATTGATTTCTATTTAATTTTAAAAAATAACCTTACCTGTGCTTATATTTCATTTTAAATTTAAAACCTCATTACTTATAGAATAAAAAACATCAGTGTGACGAATATAAATCACACACACAACAGACTTTATGCTATGACTGAAAAAAAAGAAAAGTGAAGCTCTGACACATTACAGTGGTAAATATTTTTAAATTTGTTTGGTCATGTAGTAAATTTTCTTTGTTCAAGCATGCAAATTCCTTTATTTAAACCTTGGACGGATTCTCAAAATTTTTAAATGACTTGAGAGTTTTTCCAACACTAGTTTTTAAAATTATTTCTTCAACATCTAAAATACTTGATTTGGTAAGTTAATAAATATAATCTTGTATTATATAACGAAATTCCTTGGGTAAGAAATAATAGTAAAATTAGTATGTACACGTATATTTTAAATATATTCGCGTTTTATTAAATTTTCCTGGAACAATTAAATAACTTATTTGTAAAAGATATTTTTTCAATTTGTTTGGATTATATATTCGGTCAGAAAACTTTCAAAAATTTTAATTTTATTTAGATCTGAAATTATTTATTACATGGTTTAAAGTATATTACTATTGAAAAAATAATACATCAAGAAAACAAGGAAGCTGTAGCCCTCTAACAAAAAAATTATTAAAAATTATTTATATTACCAATCCGCTCCAATTTTCAAAATTTTTATATAATGGTTCCATTTTCCAATCGCATGTCTGACAAATTTTTGTAATACAGGCAAAATATTTTACATCTTATTAAATAGTGTAGTATAATATTTTTGCAGACATGTAAAGTTTTTAATACTATATGAAAAAAGGATGTTTTAATTCATATAGCTCCAAGACTGAAAAATTGCTAAATTTTTTTTGATTCGGTAAAAAACACGGCTTGCTTAACCATATAAAAAAAATTTAAGTGACAAAAAACACATTCCATAAATAAAAAAACAACTACTCGTTATTAAAAATAAAGCTATATATATTATACTGTAAAACACAAACAGAATACATATAAAAATGTTTTTTACACTATATACAAATTCTCTTAAAAATTCAGTTCAAATGTCACTTGATAAAAACTTTTTACAATCTATGTACATTAAGTATTCAATAAAAATGTCATTTACCACAGAATTCATTCTAGGCAGGGGCAGCCCTTCATTTAAAACTAAAATTCCCACTTTTTGGACGGCGATCATTTAATAGAAAATGATTGAAATATTAATTGATATTTCATTAAAAAAATTTTTTCTCTTGTTTGGTCACAAATCTTTTTTTAAGAGACAATCTGTTTCTTTTATCTAACTTTTAGCCTTCTCCCCCTTTTCCGATCTAGAGTGAATTCTGTTTTACACAAACGATATTTTGAAACTTTAAAATAATAAGTCAAATTTTCCACCAGTATGGAATATAAATTATTCTGAATTCAAATGATATGAAGTTACAGTACTTACACAAGCATTAGAATATACATGTAATAGACACAAAGAATGGACTTTCAGATGAACTTCGGAAATGAGTAAAGTCACATTGAATGGTTTAGCAATGAAGATGAAACTACACCGGAAAAGAGAAATTTGTTTAGAAAATAAAGTTTATCAAACAATTGTCATTTTATGTTGAAGTCCATTCAAAAGTAGTACATGATTTTGAGGATTGTAAATTGGTACACTCCTGTGTTGGGGACAAAGTTTACTGGATAAATTTAAATTCACATGCTTAAATTGAGGAGTCTTCGATGTGTACAACCAAACTCCTGTTGTAATACCAACGACGAGTGACATAAAAATTTTGAGTGTGAAGATCTCAACATTAGGACGAACTGTAGAATTGACCGATAGCCAATCATTTTTAGAAGTAAATTCATAAATGTTAGCACCCAACACACATATCGATGGGATTGTGTACAAAACAGCAAATATACCGATTCGGAACATCAGTATTTCCCACTTTTCGTCTCTGCTTCCAATCTTGGATCGATATTTTTTATTTTTGCTTATAGCAATCAAGCCTGCGAGTAAGAAAACCAAACCAACAACAAAATAGGTGACAGATGGTATAATGACAAACCGAAGCATGGATTGAGGATCTTGGTTCCCAACATAACAAATACCAGTTAGCTCATCTGCATCTACAGCTTGCATAACCAAAACTGCTATTGTTTTCATTGCCGGAAGAAGCCAAGCTATCACATGGAAATAAGAACCATAAGGTTCTAAAAACTCAGAATTCCATCCAAGACCAGCTGTTAGGAACCAGTTCAATGTCAAAATAACCCACCAGATGCAACTGGCCATTCCAAAAAAATATAGTAATGTGAAGATGATTGTGCAGTTGATATTGTCCAGACCTCCTTGGACAAGTAATGGTTCACCATAAGGAGAGTCCCAATGACAAGCCATGTCTTCTCGCCCTCCAACCAAACGAATGAAGAAAGCAATACTGTAAATGAAGTAACACCAGCTAAGTATTATAATAATTTTTTCTGGAAATCTAAAATTTTCGCTTTTAGAGAAGGACTTGATTATTGTAAATAGAGTCGACATAAAACAAAAACAGGACCACACAGCAATCCATATTTGAGCAAAATCTTTGTTTTCTTTTGAATAAAGAATGTCAGCAAGGCAGGCAGCTGCACAGCGTTCTGTGTTGTTTATGTAGTAATAGCGATCAGCAAAACGTAAATGTTTACACATACTTCGACTGACAGCTCTCACAGGTGACACTGGGTGATGGTACCTAGGGCGACTTACTGAATTTCCAGATCCTCTCTGGACGCCGGTTCGCATTGGTCGTCTATCACGAAACGGAACATGTTTTTGTTCTTCGTGTTTGGGTCCTTCCATGCACATATGTTTTTCGTTATTGGCGGGTGGAAATTGACTACAATTAAGAGCAGATGGCCACCTGAATCCAAATTCCAAAAGAACTGGTTCACACAGAGCTTGTACAGATTCGCACAGTGGTCTACAAGGTCCGATAGGCTGGGGCACTTTTTCAGTACACATAGGAGCGTATACTGAACATAAAAAGAAACGAAGTCTCGAAGAACATCTATACTGAATCAATGGAGTAAAAGTTTGGAGTTGCAAATCAGCATCTCGTTGTATATCATGTCCAACAAAATTAGGCATACCAGTCACATTGTATCCAATATTATTGCACGTTTTAATTCTAATAGGTTCACATGTTCTAGTTACTTCCAATTCCGGATTACAGTACACCAGTGCGAATTCAAATAATATCGCGATAAGTATTAAACGCAACATCTTGGAAGAGCACCTAGCGTCCGATCGTCAGTTGAGCAAGATCGCAAATGGTGCCGCAACGTGGTTGACCGCGGTTCTCGTTTCAGGTAAACATACACATTCCATAAGGAGATCCCGCCACGAACTGCCATGCGTGTGGAACCACAACAAACATTTATCTTCTCGTAAGCAAACATCCACTCGTTGAGCTACTGCTCCTCAACAGGGTTGCTTTTCTGGCGATATACGGTTTTTTTTATCGCCAAGGTCGCCAACTTCTTAGCGGGAAAATGATGCTCGACTCGATGAAGGATGTTGGGGGTTTCGGGTTAGTTCATAAAAACTTGCATTTTTTTGGAAAGGAATTTTCAAATTTTAAAAATTTGTTTTCTTGAAAGTGAGAAATATTTATCTCTCTCTCAACTTCTTAGTAACAGAAAAAGAAATGCAACATTCCCCCCTTCCTCAAGTGATTTTATTTTCTAAGAAAATTAAAATCGATATTATTAAAATGTTAGTGCCAAACTTTGTAATTATATTGTTTTAAGATAAGCACACACATGTTTTTATTTTTATATTAGAACCAAGGCTTATTTTTTTTAAAAAAATCTATCTTTAATAATAAAATCATATGAAAAACTTTATAAACGAATTAATCCTAATTTGACTAAGGGACTATCATTTTACATTATACATTAAACGAAAAAATGTATGTACTAATGGTAACACAGATCATGGTCATTGTCACTTATTGTTAATATTCGTTATTAATCCTCTTCAGTATTCATTACTTTTCGTTTTGCGCATTCAAATAAATTTCCGGATCTTGTTAATAGATTTTGTCGTTTATAACGTAACATTTGTTCAGTTATGTACCCAATTGTTTCATGCTATTAGATATGATTCATTATTTATCACTCCAGGTAGCCGTGATAGATAAGTGGTCAAGGTCGCGAACTCGTGGTTTGGGTTATCGAATCGAGAGTCCGAGTCTTGGTGTCACTTTAAAGAAAAGATTGTCTGGAACAGCGTTCGCCAAACTTTTTGACCTCACGGACCAGTCAATTCATTATTTAAATCCCGCGGGCCACCAATAGGATTTTAAGTGTTAAATATATTTATAAAAAAAATTGTGATGTAAGAACACATAAAATGTACCTATTTAATAAAAGAAAGCTATTAATTGTAACCAAATTATGAAAACTTTATTAATGAGTCATAATAAAATAAACAAGAGCTGTAAAAACAAAACAGTATTGAAAAATGGTTTAATTATATCAAATTTTTAGCATTATACACATTCCTAGTGTATAATGCTAACAGTGGATGTTCCTGCTTACTTGAAATAAAATTATGGATATTTGGATCCAACGTTGTGTGTGTGTTACTGCAAGATGAAGAACTGTATTTATTACAAGCTGAGATCAAATATATATTAAATATATCTTCTATTGAACTCAATACGTCCGTTAGCCCACCTTTAAATGCTTCAACTGATATACATATGTGACATACAGGACAGTGAAACATTAGAAGAGTGCGAAACGAGACGAGACAAAACACGGAGTGAAGACAATGCAGCTCCAGCAGTTCCACGTCTTTATCGCAGCGTTCTTCGGTCAAGTAGCGTTTTTACAACTGTTCACGTATTCTTCTGAATTGAATGAGGTTTCAATGCATCTTCTAACATAACGTGAGATTTCTGGGGACCAGCGAAATTTTGTCGCGCACCACCACTTGGACATCCTCTGGATCACAGAAATATTGGCCAGTGTCATCTGAATTGACATTTTGCCGGATGCAAGTAACACAACGAAATTGTGCACAGTGTTTAAATTATTGTAATTAAACACTGAAATTAGCCTATTCATACTGAAAGTAGTAGACTTTTTTATGTATCTTTTGACTCGTACTTCTATGTATTTATTTTTGAATAACTATTCTTAATAATCACTAAGCAACAAACTAATAATATAGAATACATTTTGGTTAAGTATATTTTTCTTTTAAGAAAACTCCTAAAAAAAATGGACAGCTATTCATTGAAATTGTAAATAAACCTATATTGTTACTACAGCTGGAGCGCGGCCGTAGTAGTCAAGTAGTCATGGTCGTGAACTCGTAGCCACCGTTTTTTCTGTCGAGTCGAGGTGCGAGTCTCGTTTCCATTGACAACCCGCCGTACAGAAGGGTTGATGCACGTTAAATCTGTCGAGGCTTCAAGTCCTCCCTTTGGTGTGGTGTTGAATTGTGGAATAGGGGGTGCCAACTCAGGTGTCGTCCTCATCACTTAAACATGATTCAAAGTGACGAGGTTCGTCGCTCACTGCTCTTTAGCTAGCAATTAAGTTCCTTTTTTAAAAAATTTCCTTCCTTTTTTAGTAAATTTCTTGTTTTAAAATTGCAAAATATATTTCCAGCAAAACTCAGTAGGATTTTTTTCTCTTCACTTTTTTTATTACCTGGTGCACACTCTCTGGGTTCGTTTTTATTAATATTTTTTTTCGAAGCAAGAGTTTTATTTTTATTTATCGTTTAATTCTCTAACTATTTGAAAGTTTATTTCATAATTTATTACATTTTCTTTTCTTTGGGATTTTTTTCTCTTCGCTTTTTTAATACTTGGTGCCCTGGGTTCGTTTTTATTAATTTTTTTTGTTTTGTTTTTCTCGATGCAAAGAATTTTATTTTCATTTATAGTTTAATTCTCTCTAACTAATTAAAGGTTTACTTCATAATTTATTATATTTCCTTTTCTTTGGGGAAGGGGTTATTTATTTTGTTTTTAACTACATTTTTGCCCCTTTTTCTGCAGATTAATCTATTGTTCGTATTCCCTGGTATGTTGATTTGAGTCTCTCTTTTTTTCTCTTGTATCATATGCTTTGTTTTGCATTTTTTCTGTTAGTGATTTATATACGCTTTTGTCCATTGCTCTTTTTCTAAGAATGTTTCATGCTTAATATGTATATTCTGCAAAAAATGTAATATGTTAGAACTATGTAATTCTTGTTAAACAAGTTTTGTTTAAACTACTGTGTTAAGTGTTCTCATGTAGAAAAAAAAATTTTTTTTTATAGGAGGAGTGCAGGGTTGGTTGTTTTTCTCTGGGAAGGGGTAGACAGGACTGTGCTTTAAGCCCCTTTGAGTGAGCTGGATCCCCTTGGCCATTCCCCCCAAGCTTCCTCGTGACGCTTCAAAGTTCGACATTAGTAAATAATCAAATCAGGAATTAAGAAAAATAGTTTTCTATATGTCCAGATACTATTCTTTCAAATGGATCTTAAGAGAAAAACCAATTAGAAGTTGTATTCACTTCTTGGACTGCAAATGCTTCGCCGTTGGGTAATAAATGCATTCTAATTGTGTAATATATTTTCTTTTGAAAATATATTACGCAATTATAGAATAAAATGAGACCACATTTTTTCTCAAAAAATGTGGTCTCATTTTAAAAATGCATGAGGTCATTATATTTTCGCGTTTAAAAGAACAATAGACAAATAATGGTGAATTTTTAGTAGTTATTTATTTTTTTGGTCAACATATATACACTGAATAGTCAGGTTCTTTTATTATTATTATTATGACCACTCCATCCATATCTCGCAAGGCCACATTTTGCGTTTTATATTACCTTGATTTTTCTTGGCATGGATTTTACGACAGGTTGATAGGTCGTTTGTGAAATCTAAGACATAATTAGGATTCAAATGTAAATTTCGAAATTCACGAAAAATAATGCAGAGAATAGAATGAACTTCTAGGTAATGAGTCTGGCACATTCTTTTGAAGTCACAAATCAGCAGCAAATTTAATGCAAAAAAAATATCAAATAATAAAATAAATAAATCATTTTTCATTAAAATAAGAAAGGAAATTGTCACGTTCATTTTTCGAGACTGTTAAACCAGAATTCAGAAAGATAAAACAAAACAAACCAAAACAAAAAATAAATAAATAAACAAAATAAAATAAAAAGAATTCGCTTTTTTTCTTAATGATTTACCGAGAATTTGCTTACCAAGAAACGGATTTGGTTTATATTGAAGACAATTTTCTCCTCCTACTTCCTTTGCATTTTCCCACTAAAGAAAAAATAGATTAGAACGCCGAGAGAACTAGAACGGCTTCAACCCCGTCTGTTTGGTTTTTTGAAATTTGTTTAACCTTGAGTATTTCGAATCATGGTTTATTTATTCTTTATTGTTTTTTAAAAAATTAACAACTCAAAAGATTTTGATATTTATTACAAAAGCGACTTTACTCACATGTTGCTCTATTCAGAGCAACAAGTTAAAAATTTAAATAAATATACTCTTTAAATTGTTAAACAAATTGAATGATTTATTGTTCTCAAAATTCTAGTTCTTTACTTTTATATAAGGATTATTGATATTCTTCATAGCGAAGAGACTAAAGATAGTATTTTTTACAAATGAATCCTTTTTAGTTTTGAAAACTATTTCTTATTCAATTTTTAGATATTATTATGCAAAATGTGAAGAAATTCCATCCGTAACCTCTTTCATAGAATGTGTTTTTAAATGAAGAACATATTATGGCTAATAAATTCTTGTGTGTTTTTGTAATTAATACTAAAATATTTATTCTAATACAACACTATTCAAATAAAATATTTTAAATATACTAATTCCTAATTTTGAAATAAGTTTCTTCCCCCTCGAATTATTTAATTTTCTGACTTTGATATTTTTTTAAATGAATGTCAGATTTAAAAATTGAGGAAGTAATGCAGTATGATTTTGGTTTTCTTATCTCAGTATAAAATCCCTTTTATTAAAGAACTTAAAAACAAATATTCAACCAGGATTGCTTTTGCATTTTACTGTGTCATAATGTTTTAATACAGATTATTTTAAGAGTATAATACAAGACATTTAAATGAATTAATTACTCACATTCACAGTAATTACGAATACAACCCGAAATGAAAATTTTTGTGAAAAAGTTCTGCGGTAAATATCATTAGTATGTTTAGCAGCGCTGTTTAACACAACACGTAATCTGTTTGATGAAAACATACAGATTTTCACTTGCTTTTTCATTATTTCTCATCCTAACTTTTGAAGTATTAAGGTAAGCAATTAAAAAGATGATTGTGTTAACAAGAAAATATATTTAAATGATCTAAAATTTCTTCCTAATTTATCATAAAAGGGCAGTGATTTCTGTACCGTAGAGAGCGTATTATTTGAAAAGGTGCATTTTCAAATTTTGTCCAGTCAAAATATTGATACCAAAAGTCCCCTACTCTTCAAATCTAGTTCTTTCGATTTTGTTACTTCCCCCTTCGTCCCCTTTGGATCAATCCACTTTAACAGTCTTCGACAAAGAAGAATAAAAGCTTTCCCCTCTTTCTCTTCACAAAAGAACAGAGTTGAGTCTTCACCTATGATGTCCTTCCCAAAAGCTCAACAGCTGACCATTGACTTATTGGATAGGCCTGGACTGCAAACCCTCCAACCGGGAATCATGTGGTATACGCATCTGCTCTTCAAAGAAGAAAAATTCCATTTCCACCTGAGGGAGAGTTCTTTGTCCTCTGGGGAAGTAGGGGTTCCACAAGGCATTCAAGTGGTCAAAAACGTAAATCAGTCAAAATGGCACATCCATTTCGACCATGCAGTGCCACAACAATGAATCTTAGAAAATGTGGCTCCTTTCAGGCTATCGTAGTAGATGAGTGACAAAGATAAGAAAATGGCCTTCATTCAGTGGTGCACACAAGCAAAGCCTCCTTAAAGAACGTTGGAGGAACTGGACCCGTCCCCCTTAATTTTTTTTCTATTGATTATAAATCTACGTATATAATACGTAGAATTAAATTAAGTACTTGTTATTAATAATTTATTGAAGTTAACTTCTTATGGCACTGTAGGGAGAAATTTCCGTTACGCGTTACCAGTTAGGGTTAGCGATAAACGTAAGGTAGAAATGAATGGAGTTGAATTCTCCCCCTCCCCCGTTATAAAAAACGCCATCTAACTCATACTATCTTTCTCAGACAAAAAATAATTACAGAATCGGAAAGATAATTTTTTTCGCCACGATATGGTATGTTTTTTTTTTAACAAAATAATGATATTTTCTATTTTTTACGATTTTTTTAAAAATGAGTCAAAATTGATACGCTTTTATAAAAATGGTTTCTAAATCATTCCCTTTAAGTTTCCTTTCGAGTTAATGAATTGATATTTTATTCTAAACAAGTTCATGCTTTTCTCTTTTAGAATCAGTCATAAAAAAAAAAATTACGAAATCCTTTTTTTTTTTTTGGCGATTTTTCAAAAAATACTCAACATTTTAATTAAATATTTAATAACTTCATTATTTATAAAAATTATCTAACGAAACTTTTTCCCCATATGTAGAATAGTCTTATCCGTAATCTGTTCAAAGATTGAGAAAATAGATTAAAAATTACGGCTTTTAAAATTTCTTTTGTGTTTTTCGTCTATTAGCCCTGAGCTAGCACCCACCCCCCTCTCGTCATTCAACAGCAGCTTTAACAAGCCTTTCCTCTTTTAGCTTTGCGATACATACTTTGTTTTGTTTTTACGTTACCTAGAAGTCAAATTATAATCAATTTTATGAATTAAAAAAAAATCGGAAGCGAGTCTTTAATCTACCCGAAGTAGGCATTTAAATGGTTCAAAATCTGTCAAAAATTAGTTTAAGAAAAGTTTGTTGGATATACAGTTTTAAAATTCTTTTAAGGAAATAAGACAAACAATCTATTGTTTTAAAATTTAGTGGCAACACAACATTTCTTCCAATAGTTCGGCAATAAAAAATTGTGTTTACTAAATTTTCAATCGAATGGAATTTCTAAAGCCAGTTTAAGAAGTGAGTTTTTAAATCATATATGTGCTTTGGTGTAATTAATTTGATTGTTGTGAAAGTGTTATATAGTGCTTCATTAATTTGTATTTTAAGACTACAGTGGGCAGTTATTTTTTTTACAAACATGTCCCAAATTTTTACTGGCTCTTTGTAACTTAGAACTATAATCCTATAAAAAAATTGGTCATTCAGGTCAAATTGGTCAAAAATTGGTTAAAATTCAGGCTTTCATGAGATTACCATCAGAAATGTTGCGAAATACTGAAAGTAGAATATCGAATAGCTCTCAGATAATAAATTAAATCGTCCATTAGCTGAAGAGATCGTGAATTGCTGGAAAGGGTTTGAAGCTAGTTCATCACTGCTCTAGTAAACAAAAAAATAGACCTTTTTCCTGAGCTTCGAGATGGAAAATTCGGGATCAATACCTAAATCTCTATCAAATGTTGTTACTGAATCGATAGATATCTTAAAGTTATCATCAGATCTTTCGGGAATCAAATATTTTTTAAGATTATCTAAGCCTTCAATGCATTCCACGATGTTTAATTTAGGATTTTGAATCAATTTACTCAATAGTTCAATTCTTGATAATAAATCATACCAAAATAAAAAACTTAACACACAAATTTAAATGTTTCAATTTTTCTTCCTGTCTCCGACGGTATCTACAATTAAAGCACTTAATGCTGTAATAATTTTTTAGATCTTGTTTAAGAGGTCTAATAGCATTGATATGACCTTTACTCCTTGTTTTTCTTAATGGTTTTAAAGTTAGCCTTTTCACGTGTTTATTTTGGTAAATACCATCGATACGAAGACGCAGAAAAGTAATTACATACCTCTTGTACCATATTAAAAAAAAAATAGAAACTTCACCAATGGAGCTGGCAGTGTCATTAATGACGAGATTTAATGTATGAGCCGCACACAACACACACACGTACATACAATAGAAAGTGAGGTGGCGTTTCTTTTCTTTTATCAATGCAACGTTGATTCTGATGTAGTAAAAAATATATCTCGTTTTTTAATGACTGTATATTTGCTGGTAAATATTGAAATGGACTATAGCTAGTAATATTAAGAGTGCCTTTGTACGATATTTCGATTAAAAATCCTTAATAAAGAAATCCATTTAAAATTCACAAAAAAAAATTTTTTTTTCTCTTCTCTACGTTGATTTAAAGTGATTTTTCGTAGATTGATAAAAGTCACATTTTTTTTAACATACCAGCAGAGGTAAAAATAATAAAACTAAGAAAATGATTTTAAATAATTTTTCAATAGAAATCCATTTTTGTTGCAAATTGCCGTTAAATATGGAAAGAAAATTTTTAAACTTAAACACTAAATAGTATATCTAAAATATGTTGAAATAATTTTAAAAAAAAGTTGACTGTATAAACAGATTATTTCCTACATATATATATATTTATAGCCAATTTCTAAATGCGGAAAAACAAATGTTTTAAAATTATTCTTAAAAAATATATATTTTTTTAAACCTGTTGTATGAATAAATATATCTGAAATTCTTAGAGCAACAATAAAATAAAAGAATGATCTGGCCGTATACCAAAACCGACAGTAATAGACAATTTTGATACTTAATTTATAAATGAATGTATCAGATGAAATATTTAGAAACAATTCTCAACACGGCTTCCTCAATTCAGTCTTAAATATAATGCATACAGGAGATGTTTTGAAGAACAAGTGTGGTTTCTATATTATTGTGAACATTTATAAATCTCACAAAGTATCACACGAGGGATTACAAAAGTAAGAACGAAGCACACATCACAAAGGCCTTCCTTTGTGATGTGTGCTTCGTTCTTACTTTTCTAGTCCCTCGTGTGATACTTTGTGGTGCACCAGATTTATAAACGATCACAATGCAAACATCCAGGTCTTCCGGGGATACCAACACAAGTCCTACGGCACCGCTGTCAACGTCACTAACCACTATACCGGATGGACGAATATGTATCGATAAATTCTGCTAATATAGAGGAAATAGTAAACAAGGTGACACTGTAAGGGGCTAAGTCGGTGTTTCTCTAACTGTGGGGCACGGTCTCCTGGGGGGCGGGCGTAATAACTCTATGAGGAGGGGGGAGGTGCGCAAGCATATTAAAAAGTCGAAAACAAAAGATTATTAAAAAAAATTTTTTTTTAATTAACTGAAAGTAAACAAACCATATACATTTTGACATAATAAAAAATAAAACACATTTGCACTGTTATAATACATTTATAAATGTATTAAGACTGCATGTATGTATTTTATAATTAATTTAATAATACTAAAGTAAGAACAGATTTAATAATTACAAGTGACCCTGTGACGGACTCACGCGTCTTTTCTTTAACATGTCCTTTGGGTTCTTTGGGGCCAGAATTAATGGCAACTCTTTTCCAACCAAATCCAAGAAGTGAAGCGTGAAAAAAAGAAGCAAATTAGGAAGCTTTTAAGTATCAGAAGTTAGAGTAAGCGTGGTGGCAATTTGAGGAATGTAAACATAATCCGTGGTTCAAGCGTGAAGAAGTTTTGGAAAACGTTACGTGGCGACAAACAGAAATCATACGTGATAGAATTCCATTGAGTCAAAGTGCATACCATTGCACTCGAGTAATTACAAGGCTTCATCTAAGATGGTTGTGATCGTTACTTCAAGCTACAGTAAGGTAGGATCGACTCTTTAATATTAGGATCTGTGATAGTATTGGAATTGAGTTTAGGCGAGTCAGTTATTGATAGTGGTCCGGGTTAGGTTAATTCGTTATTATATAAATTGTGTGTTTTGCCACCGTAGATTCTCTCACATATATATCATTATAATCTAATTTGTTAAAGGATTAAGTTAAATATCTTAATACAGCCATATTAAGATAATGTATGCGTCTAGTTTTTTCGTTAATCCTGCACCTCTAGCTCACGCTGACAATCCAAAAGATGTTCACCCGAGGGGGGGATATCACAACCCAATGGGCTTGTCACATAAAATTACTTACAAAAAAACCCCTCTTATCTTGATAACGGTTTCTAATGAATCCCTTCACTGCCGATTCAAAGGGACGCTCCTCAATGCTCCACATAGGCACACGTATGCGATGTATTTCGGGGTGGATAGAAAAGGGGAATGCATAAGCAAATTATCTGGAATAAGTAAATCCTTCGCAAACACTTTCAAGATCCTTTTAATGCATTCCAAAGCCTTTGGAATAATTTTATGGATAGCAGTGCACAGAAAAGATAGTACTTCAGAAAGACGTATATATAGGTCCGTGGAAATTAACGTTTTGGTAGAGCGAGACGTTTATATACGCCAGTGGCCCTTAAGAGGTTTAAGTCGTATTGTAGCTTTAACGTCAAAGTATAGTGTTAAGGAATTCAAAACATTGTTATTGCATAGAGGGAGGATGAAAATGATGATTGAATACTGGGTTGCAAAGATTGAAAGTTTGAGAAGCACTCAACTACGGAATTAAATATAAATTTCGAGCCTTTTTTGTATTAAAATGTTTCGTTTCACATAGGGGCATAGTTAACGGGAAACTTTTTTGGAAAACAAATAATCATTTATTATTATTTATTACTTTTAAGACAAAATTTAGTGGAATAATTACCTGTGCAAAATAGCCATGGCTCGACGGTGCGAAGTGAGTCAGAAAAATGTTTGTTGTGACTACAAATTCCTGACTGCTCGTTTCGAACAAAAACAACCACACAAGAGGCAAATCTTTTCACAGATTTTTTTTAAAATTAGAAGTAAAAGCATGTTTACGCAAGGTGGTCGTGGGGGAGTGAAAGAATGTTAACATCGCACTATTCAGCTACTCGACGGCTTTTGGCAAAGGACCTCGGAAGTTTGAACCATTGTCAAAGGTAATCGTGGGAAAAATGCGCTGATGTATGCAAAAGTTTAAGCTCTAGTGCTTCTATCTATTATCTCCTTCTATGAAATCTATAGTGTACAAATGCACGCATCATTTACTTCAAAAAAAAAGGTGCAAAAACGTGATTGTTTCCTGTGTTTCTCAAAACAATGGTGGCTGCCCCTCCCTTTCTCATTTTTTTTTCTTTAGTGCGTTCTCACAACACCAATACGATCAATCTTCAAACTGTTCCACGTAGACTTGGTGTTCAACCAAGCATATCCGGGAACTCCACAAGTCAAAATAAAAATTCGAAAAGAAAAAATAAACATGTATGCAAAATAGATTAATGTCCTCTATGGGGTTTATATAATCACTAGAATACCTAAAATCGTGTTTCCCAAAGAGAGTCCCACGAGGGAATTTAAAACACAAATTCAGCACCGGACAGCCTCTTTTTTTCAATAATTTCTTGCAGTTTTTATTATAACATAATGAAAAATATTAAAACATTTTTCCTTTATATGTACTACCTAGATTATAAGTATTCTGCTGCTTACGATCTAGGGTTCCACAAAATTATCTTATACTCGCCAGTGCAATGTTTTGCACATCCAACACCCGTAAAGTAATATTTCTCAGGGAGAAAACTAAGCTAGAATGCATAAATCAGAAGACTTGCCAATGAAGGGAAGAGAATAATTTATCGACAATCAACTAATTCGACGTTAAAACTTACAATTAAACAGGAGCAGCTTCTAAATTTTGAGATTGCGAAATTTGCAGAATGCATAGAAGTTCCACACACAGTTATAAACATTTAAATGCCATTTTGAGCAACTTATTTATGCTATAAAAATTTCTCTCGACGCATGTGGCAACAAAAACAAAATGCAAAAACAAATTGACTAATAATATTTTATGATTAATTTAACAATACTATAAGTTAAGAACAAGTTTAACAATTACAAGTGACCCGATGGGCTTGCCATATATAAAATTATAAACACAAATAAGCTCTAATCTTGATAAATTGTACGCTTTCTAAAATGAATCCCTTCACTGCCGATTCACTCCCCAATGCCTCTCTTTTCCGATTGGCGTGTGATGTATGGGGGGGAGGGGAAAAAGAAATAAAAATAAGCAAATCCCCCTCTGAAATAAGTAAATCCTTCGCAAACACTATCAAAGTCCTTTTATTGCATTCCAAAGCCTTTGGAATAATGTTATGGTTAGCAGTGCACAAAAAATATCGTACTTCGGAAAGACGTATATATACGTTCGGGGAAGTTAACGCTTTGGTTGAGCGAGACGTTTATAAACGTCAGTGACACTTAGGAGGTTTAAGTTGCATTGTAACTTTAACGTCAAAGTATAGTGTTTTTGAATTCAATACATTGTTATTGAATGGTGGGAAAGGGGGAGACGATGAAAATGATGATTAAATATTGGGTCGCAAACGTTTAAGAAGTACTGGGCTGAGTGGATAAGATTACACTTCATTACTCTTCAACCAGGAGATGGGGTATACATATAAGTTGTCAGTTCTATGTGCAGTGAAAATCGTTTAACACGAAACTGAAAGGACTGAAGTATTTTTAGTGTTAAAGAATTTCGTGGTAAAGAATATTGCAAAAAAAGACATATATTCAACAAAATGAAGCTTATTAAAGTACATTTTATTTACATAGATGTGTATATATGTATGTATTTAATAAAAATCAATGAAAAAACCTTTCACAAGAACTTAATGAAATTTAATATGCAAAATTTTCAAGTTTTTTGAAAAACAACATTTATTGAGTTTTTGGAAAATAATCTGATATTTTTCCTTGAATTGTCTTTTTCTATTATCAAACTGTCCAGAAATTGTTCGATGTCATCCATTTTGACATTCATTTCACCAATAGAATGTGCGTCTAAATAACTGCTCATACTTTTTTCATGATGTTCCTCATTTCGGATGACTTAGGAACAGGAGAAGTATTATTCATTTCATTTTTCCCGATGAAATTTGTATCAATGATATTTTTTGAGCTCTGAACACACTCCAAAATGTCTTTGCCTGTCATGATTCGGGCTGCACACACATTATCATCATGTACTGCGACGAATTCTTGCGATGCTACAGTAGGACAGTCCAATAATACAGAAAAGTAATGCTGTCTTTCATTTCACACCCCTCTGAAATCTCTGGAGCTTTCCATATTTTGTTCATTCCCAGAAGAAAAATCTTTTCGTGTTAAGATGAAAAACAAAACCTATTTCTATTGCGGTACAGCCAGACCTGTCACAAACTTTGCTATCAAATGAAGGATGTACGAAAAAAGTAGCCATTATTGTGTGTAAACCAACACACCGTGCACTAACATTTTGTTTTTCTTTAACTGTGCTTTGCCATCGGGAAATCGAGACTTACTTTCATATATTTCAAAAAGTATTTCAAATTCAGCCTATTGAACTTATTAGAAGATTTATTTTGAGGAATTGCACAAAATTTTGCTTGATTGATAGAACTCTATGCGGCCGCCCCTTGTTTCGGCCTCCTTCGTGGGGGGCACTCCTGCTAGCATCGGCCCTGTACATACATGAAACTCGAGGCACCTGCAACTGAATTCTATGAAGCTAATTATAATTGTTTTCTTATCAAAAGCTTTTTGATTCAACCTTTCTCAAAGGTCTCCCTTTTGTTTCTTTCAAATCACACCAGAGAAAAGCTCTGCATTCTGGACATAAATGAGCAATCCAATGTACGAGAAATGTGTATACATCATTTTATGTAATCCGAAAAGAATATTAGTATTTTCAAATGAAAATTTTAAAAGCTAAAAAAAGCATTCAAAAAATATATATATTCCACTCATCCTTTATAGGGATTTGAAATGATTCATTGTGGGAAGTAGACGAGCAGACAATAGCTGTATCATTCGGGATTTAAATGGAAGCAAAACAATCAATAAATCGTCGCAGGAAAGTGTCAAGTTTATGATATCCAACATTCCTGTTAAAGTCGAATAATTTACGAAACAATTTTTGAATTCGTTGTAAAATATAATTTACCAGAAAATATTTTTTTCTTCATTTATTTAAAAAATATATATTAAAACAAATAATTATTTAAAAAATATTCAGTTATTAATTTTAATGATGGTACTTTTTTCCGCGGCGAAAGTTTACACACACACATATATATAGTAGCGAACACAAGGGAGAGAGGTTCCCTGGGTCAGGACACTCCCCACTACAGTCCTTGATTCTTTTTCGATTGATTATAATCCTATGTACATAGTACGTGAAATTTAATTAAGTATTAGTTATTAATTAATCTTATTATTAATGTTAATTAATCATCCAATAATTAATTTTTAATTGTTTTTTGTTCCCGAAAATCGACAAAATCTAAAGAATAAGTTGGGTAGCTTATTGAAGCAATGTGAATACGAGAATGGTGAGCTTTCGACCCTGCCCCTCCCCCCACCTGAAAAATTCTCGTGCGCGTTTAAAGCAAATTTACAATTCAATGCACAATTTCAAAGGGGAAAAAAGGAGGGAAAAAAACAAAGAAAAAAAATTTAAAAAAAAATGTTTACATATACATTATAAAAATTTGTTAACTCGATTTTTATGTACGAGATAATTTTTCATGTTTCTTACTGTGTTTACCAATCAATCAATATTAATTTATATTTTCCAAAAATGCACAAGAAATCCGAATAAATATCTTACATACCAAACTCTAATACTATAGATATTTTATATAAACGGTTATTGAATATTTTAGAGTCTTCAATTCTGTACAATTATCTACTAATAAAAATCCGAAATTATCGATTATCGAAATTATCGTTAGTCCAATTATTATATCTTGCTCTTTTTTTACATACTTCTTATTTTAAAACAAAACTTCAGTAAAAAATCAATTTTTTCCAGCTAACACAATCGGGTTTATTTGTTACTCCCCTTTCTCACTATTTTCTTTGGCCGCGGTAGCCGAGTGGTATGGGTATCGAATCGTGGCTTCCCTTGTCCCGAGTTCGAACCCAGTACCATTAAAGACCGGCTGTGTAGGGAAGCGATGCACGTTAAATCTATCGAGAGCTGAAATGTCCTCCCGTTGGTGTGGTGTGGTAGTTAGGAGAGGGTGGTGCCAGCTCAGGTGTCGTCCACGTCACTTGACCATGGTTCAAAATTACGTGATCCGTCGCCAAAAGCTCTCGTGGAGCTGAACAGTGCGATGTTAATATTCAGTTATTTAATCAATCAATTCTCACTATATACTGCCTATTTTTACACCAAACGCATACACACAGAAAAAGAAGCAAAGAAAATATAAATAGAGCATTAATGTAGCTTAAAATTTTATGCTAATATATTTTTTGCAAGTTTATGAAGTCTTTTAATTGATAATAAGGATTTTTTTCTTTAATAGCATAAACTAGAATTTTAATCACAATTTTATGACACTTTTTTTTTCGCTGAGTTCCAATCTAAATTCCAGAAAACGAAATGCATTGTATTTGTTCATATTCTTTGTCATTTTACAAACATTATGGCAAAAATATTTTATAAATAGCAGTTAAACAGCTTTATGATACGAGTTTCTTAGTCATAGCAATAGCATCAAATTATACCTATATATTTTCATTATAAACAAGAAAACTATATCAAATAAGATTTGGAAATTAACTTTAAAATAAATATCCGTAGAGAGGATCTCAAACGAACATTAACAATATCACTGGTTAGAGTTTAACCTGATCCTAATATTTTTACCCAAATCATTTTATAGCATTATTGGATTATTTACTAATTTTTTTAAAAAATTGGAAACAAAATGTATTGCAAAAAATAGATAGAAAGCAGTGTCTCACGCAAGAATTTTTTAAGAGGGTCGAAAGTTCTCCATTCTAGTATCATGCTTCAGTACGCCGCCCTAAATATCCTTTTGATTTTGTCGATTTTCGGGAACAAAAAACAGTAAAAAAATAAATGATTGAATAAATGATTAACAATAATTATAAAATAAATTATTAATAACAATACTTAATTAAATTTTACGTACTAAAAACATAGGATTATGATCAATCGAAAATAAAATTGAGGATTAAGGTTAGGTGGTGGAGTCGGACCTGTGGACCTCCCTCTACCACTTGTGTGCGCCACTGATAGAAAGCATATGGTTGGATTCAAATAAAAGATACGAAAATATAATAAACCAATAATAGGCAAGCTTTGAACCGACCAGAAATTCTTTCTGGCCTGCAGCAAATCTTGAAACATTAGTTAAGACACTTTTCGCTCCTTAAAAATTCTTTTGAGAGAGTGCTTTTTTTACAAATGGGAAAAATTTTAATACACACTTGAATATATATATATATATATATTGTGCATATGTAAAAAAAGGTTTGGAGAATTTAACTGGAAATTATATATATATATATATATATATATATATATATTATATATATTTTGAAGCTTTTGCTTGAACAAAAAACAGAACTCGTCCAAATAAATATGAATATAGTCATTATAGAATATTCTTATTTGTTTTTATATATTTATCACACATTTGTGTAATAAAGAATATTCAGTGCATGCTGTTATTTAGTTTTATTGCGGGTTATAATAAATTATACTGTAGTGCAAAGGCGTAGCTACCACCGTATCAATGATACGGGTCCCCCAAGCTACAGGGGTCCTAAAATGCGTAAGCGAAAAAACCACAAAATGTTATGCGGCCAAAATAGCTCCCAAGTAGTTTTGATAAAGGGCCTACTCAGGACTAGTTACGCCACTGTCGTAGCGACACATTTTTTTCTTTTGGCTCTTTTCTAAAAACGTTTCTTCCAGTTTATGTGTATGTGGGGGAGGTGTGGAAGTTTAGAGAGTGATTTGCCAGCTCAGGTGTCATCCTTGTCATTTGATCGAGGTTTTAAAAATACGAGGTCCGTCGCCAATAAATCTGTTCGTTGTGTGCTTTAGAATGTGACGTTAATAAAAAATTAAAATCCAATCAAAACTCCATTCCTGTGGTAAGCAACGAATTACAATGTCGGAAATATACGGAAATTTACTTACCATGACAGTTTCTGAGTTATAGCAAGTTGACATAATAAGCGATAAAATTATTTTCTCTAAGCGCTGCAGATTATTTTCAGTTTTATTCTTTATATATTCTTTTATTTTCAGAACTGAAGTAACTCTTGAAATGAGGGGCGCACACAAACGGGGGAGGGGGGTCCGGCCCCCCATCCTAAAGCCCTTGATTTTTTTCCGATTGATTATAATTCTAAGTATATAGTACGTAAAATTTAATTAAGTATTTGTTATTAATGATTAATTTTATTAATTAATGCTAATTATTTATTCAATAATTAGTTTTTTTCTGCGTTTTGTTCTCGAAAATCGACAAAATCAAAAGGAGCGTGATACAAGAATGGTAAACTTTAGATCCCGGACCCCCTTCCCCCCTTGAAAAATTTCTGTGTGCGCTACCGCTTGAAATTATACTTTAATGTACTTATTATACTTCAAAATACTATTGAATTCCTATATTTCCTATAGTACCAGATTTTTAAAAGACTACTTTAAGTATGGCAATTATAGTTATGCTAAGAAGAGAGTTTTCAGTCATGCATCATTAAAATTTAAAATTATTCTAGCAATATGTTATTATCATTTAAATGTTTTAATTTAATATTATGTGTTAATCTCTCAGTTTCATAGTATAAATTATTTTTAACAGAAGGCTTGTTTTATTTTGAAATAATGAGAAAAATTGTATGCTGTTTAATAATCTATTTTCAATTGTTTAAATTCTAAGTGTGGATTGACTCGATATTTTTATATACCAAAACAGTTTGATTCGAGCATAATTTCGTTACATAAAGAATAACAACTATTCTCCGCTGTGTGTGTGTGATTTCCTTTTTTATAACTACAGGAGGAAGAATTTTAAAAAAAGCTAAAGCTTTCCTTTATATTTTCTTTTAATGCTAAAAAATAAGTTTATAAAATTAAATGGCTATTTTATGCATTTAAAAGAAACTTTGATTACAATAAATTAAACTCAAATTTAAAAAAATGGGACAGAAAATTACACTAAATTTAGTCATTTCACAAAAATGATTTTTTTTTAAAAAAAACCCTACATATTTTTCACATAGTTCTACAACTAAGCGGGGATGCTACTTATTTGTATTTCTTTAATTCAATGGTCTTCAATAAAGTGTGTTTGGGGGAAACCCCATTCCAGCATTCACACACTCTTTCTCTCACTTAGAAGAATATATCTTAAGATATATTCTTCTAATTCTTCAGCGATATAAAGGCTTAAGATATATTCTTCTAATTCTTCAGCGATATAAAGGCAGTGCTCCGCAACCTTTATATCGCTGCGGACCGGTCAACATTTGATAATTTTACCGCGGCCCGCTAAAGGGTTGGACACGTTGCTTGTTCATATTTTAGATTGTTTTGATTTAACAATTTTAATTTAATTACATTTAAATATGTCTTCAGAATAAAATATAGTTACACCAAAAATGAATAAAAAAGTGCTTTAATGTGAAATATAAAGTGATTTCCGTGGAAAGTTGTGCAAATCCGAGAGAAATGCACCACTTTAAATAAAATGACAATAGTTTAATGTTCTTTAGGTGGATCGGCACCCTTTGATCCGCGGATCGGTACCAGTACGTGGGTTGCGGATCACTGGTATAAGGTACTTCAAGTAGAGACAATTAAAGAAAAGTACTGTATTTGTTATCAAAACATTTTTATATACTGTTAATATAATTTACATACGTTATAATTAATAATATTATTATTAATAATACTATTATATTATTAATAATATTATTAACCAACACATACATTATAATTAATAACTGGGATATCAACTTACACTTTTTTTAAAGAAATTGTTTAAGTCTAGGTTTATTGAAAGTTTTTGAAGGAATGCATTTTAACATAGAATCAGTTGATAGTTTTATCACTAATAAATGCTGATTTTGATTGAAATATTGAAACAGATTTTTAATCCAGTTCATAAGGAACATGAATCTATTTTGCATACACATTCATAATTTTCATATCGATTTTTTTTATTTTGACTCGTGAAACCCCAGAGTTCCGTGGGACATAGGTTGAAGATCACTGTTTTAATTAATTTCTGAATAATAAAACTTTTTCTTTTATAATTCCGAAAAAAATATGATATATTTTATTCATAAATTCATAAAGTAAAAAAAAATGCAACAGAATTTTTTTTACAATTGCTCTTTTTAGTCTATAGCTTAATACGCGTCCCATATGAAATCTTATTACTATTTTTATTCCACTTACAACAGTATATTCAAAGAAAAATTAACATGATCACGAAATTTCTCACGAATTCTTTAAAATGAATAGATTCGTAGGTCTCTCGTTATTACCTGAAGCGATAAAGCGCCAAATAATACAACCTGTTCGATCTTCTCTCAAAAGTTTTTACATCACCAATCCATCACTTTTTCGGCCAATCTTTGACCTTCTTTCGTACGGTTCTCCCACACCTCAACATCTAAGGCATGAGACAAGGCCTGTGATTGGCTTAAAGTTAATGACAATGTTTGATGCCCGCTGAGAGAAGTAATGGGCTGTTTGACAGATAGATTTATTCTGTTATTAGATAGTAGCAAAAAAAAAAAAAAAACTAAAAAAGCAGCGTGTTTCTTTACTCGAGGGAGGGAAAAGAAACTTACTTTCGGAAGAAAAACGCATTCTTTCTGTCTTTGTGAGTCTGTTGTATTGTTTATTTAAAGACAACGGAATCAAATTTGAAAATATGTCATTATTAAGAAATTACTTTGTGTAGTAGTATCGTTTAACGATTTGTTTTTGTTTTGTTTTTTAAATGAAAATCAATAAGATTATTCTTATGTCATCATAAAAAAAACAGCAAAAAGTGTTTCTCTTTAGTTTGGTCTTTTTCATTGAAAGTTTTTCATATGATTTAAGCTATAAATACACAAAATAATGAAAACAAAAACATTTATAGAGATACGAAAAGGAAAATGAAACGAAAAATTGCAAATCTGATTATTTCACTGAAATTACACAGTTGAATTAATTGATTATTTGCACTCTATTTCTTAAACCCGACTTTTTGGCTGGAATCGGATTGGCTAGGCAGAGCCAGCCCAGTGTCATGTGTGATGAATTATTTTCTGTACATTTTCTTACTTTCTTTACTTTAAATTTCGCAATATTCAATAAAACTCATCAGTTTTTTACATAATTTTAACACTGGTTAAAAGTAGATTACGCATTGCTGTCGTCAGGGCCGCACCGTCGCGCATATGCATTGGCGATATTGGAGGAAAGTGTCTCAAGATGAACACTTGAAATGAATTTTTTTCACTTAAACATAAAAAGAAATTTTTTTTAAATATTCCAATTTATCTTTATTTATTTTTTTTAATGCGTAAACATTCTGAATTTGGTTATGTGAGTGAGTGATTATTTACCGCCCACTGTTCAGCTACACGATGACTTTTGGCAACGGACCTCACAATTTTGAACCCTGGTCAAGTGACGAGGACGACATCTGAGCTGGCACTCCTCTCCTAACTACCACACCACTCCAACGGAAGGACGTTTGAGCTCTCGACAGATTTAACGTGCGTTAACAAAGCTTATAGGTATCATACATATAATAAATTTGAACGATTCTAAACAAAATTTTCAAGTTTAGGTAAGAGTTAAATTATAGAAATGAAACTTTTCGGGCTTCTCTTTTAGTAAATTGGTTCATAATTAAAAATACGTATACAGTCGGATCCCGACACAAATTTATTGGGACGGAATATTTTGTTCGTTAATTCGAAATTATTCTTTACATCGGGATTCAAACAAAATACAATTTTTTTTGCACTTACCTTTTGGAAATTCTATAATAAGCAACTACACAAAAAAATATCCATATTTAGAAATTGTACGTTTTTTATTCAACAGAGCTAAAAATACTATTAGTGAATTACCAATTAATTGAAAATACTGACCAATAGATGTTTAAAAATCTTTTTGATTCCTGACTCGAAGGAGTGCTTTCTCGACTTTATGCATAGAACAGTGTTTTTCAAACTTTCAATCCTGGTGACCCAATTTTCAATCATAATTTTTGTCCCCGTACAACAATAATGTATTTACTGCAATAAAAATGCACTTTGATGCGAAAGCTACAATGCGATCTCAATTATAAACTTTATAAGTATTAAATTTTGTATATGTTGCTTTTAAGTCATATATATATTTTAAGAAAATTACTTAAAATATATATATATATTACTTACTTATTATTATGTTATTTTTCTTTCTCTAATTTAATTTGGAACAGATCGCAAAATGATGTACTTAATTAAAGATTTATTTCCTTCAGCATCCATTTCTAAAAGTACAAATGTCATTAGAAAAATAGTCTAGTCTATGTTGCTAAAATAGTCTAAAATAGTCTCTATCATATCCATCACATCTGGCATTATAGGGTACATTTGCCTGAGTCTGCGCAAAACATGTAAAAATGCTTTTCCTCGTACAATTTCAGTCAGTTTTGGTCGACTCGATACTTCTATAGCTAACGAATCTAGCTTGAATGTACATTTTATAATTTGCTCGTTAGTTATAATTCACGGTAATTAAGTATTTACGGCAGTTGATTAAAACGAAATCATACAAACATTTTTAAGTCGTAAGCGAACATTCGACGATAATAAAGGATCAACAAGTACACAGACGAGCATGGTTCCGAAAATTAAATCAAGGAAATATTCTCAAAAATACTTAAATTTTGTATTTACCACTACTGAAGTAAATGATGAAAAAAAAAAAAAGAAAAAAAAAGCCCCAGCTCGTTATGTGTTAAAACTTACAAATCTGAAGAACAACATGTGAAAGTTGTTTTTAAAACCATGTAAAATCATTTATCTATGTTGGCAAAGAATTTTAAAATGTATTTTCTTGACGAGGACGACTTGGTAGCAAGTTACGAGTGGATTAGGGATCTTTTTCAATGTACTCCAGAAGGGCTCTCAACTTCCGAAGAAGAAATCTTCATAAATTTCACATCCAGTGAAAAATTAAAAGGCAATTTTGTAATAAATCGCCCTTTGAATTTTGGGTAGAGGTGGATGATAAATTTTCTGCACTGAAAACAAAAGCACTTCGTATACTATTACCATTTTCAACATCCCTATCTTTGTTAAACCGGATTTTCTGCGGTGGCTGCTTTGAAGACAAAATATAGATCTCGGCTAAATATAGAAAAATAACTCAGAGTGTCAATTTCTGATGTTAAATCTTCCTTTGAAAAATCTTGCTCTACAAGGCAAGCCCATGGAAGTCACTAACAATTATTAAACTTGTTCTTAATTTAGTGTTAAGAAATTATTTATAAAATACCTTCTTCAGTACTGATACATTAAACGTATACTGGCTGAAGTACCGGCTCTTCGCACGAGTTCATTTTTTTAAAAAAAATAAAACACTATTCTTGATATAATAGCTGAACTGTAAGGAGAGTAAAACTGTGTGCACAACATAGTACACAAAAAAGTAAAATGATTTTTTTTAGATAAATGGTAAAATTGTAAATAGTTCTAAAAGAAATGTAATTTTAAACCTCACAGAATTAGTATTTAGAATTAATGTTAAATAATGAAAAAGAATATAAAATTCCGATAAAGAATAATTGTGTTACTTTTTAATATTCAAAGAGTGAAGACTTCAAGTTGTTTTAACCCGGGAGCAGGCGCACACTCGATACTAACGCTATTGGTAGTGCGGGCGGACTCAGTCACCCCAATCATTTGTTTATAATTATTTTTACTGTACACGAGATAAAAATCGGAATTCCAGTGAATAATTAAATTAAGAGAAAGTATACTCACCGGCTTTCCAGGACTTTTCAATTTTTCTTTGATAATTTGAGAAAAAATCCAATAAAACTGAACTAAAATGATTCAAAAGTGCAAGACCTTAATAAAGGACGCAAATCAGAGACACTTTTCACTAATATTACAGGAATGTTATTTGCTGGCAAAGCTGTCATATTTTGTTCAAGTTATTGTAGTTTTAATGAGCTTTCATGATCGAGTGAGTGAATATTAACGTCACACTGTTCAGCTACACAAGGGCTTTTGGAGACGGAACTCGTAATTTTGAACCATGGTCAAGTAACGAGGACGACACTTGAGCTGGCCTCTTTTAACTACCACACCACTCCAACGAGAGGACGTTTGAGCTCTCGACAGATTTAATGTGCATCTCTCCCCTAGACAGCGGGTCTTTAGTGGTACTGGGCTCGAACTCGTGACACCTTTGGTGATCAACAAATAGCAAGTTGAACTTTTTCTTTCTTGTGTCTTTTTGATGATGCGAACTGAACTTTGTGGTACACTTATGGCTTCATATTTTAGTTGATGGAGTTCTTTAGGAAGCATTTGAAAATTTTCCTTTCGTTTCTTGCTCATCGCATTTCTCAATCAAGAATAATATGCATTCTTTTAGCAGGTTCTTCCTTTGCTTGATCAGATTCAACTTCCTTCAATAGAGATCACAAATGCCCCGCACCACCGCACCCGGGTTAAAAGTGTATTCAGAATAAAAAATATGGATGTTCTAAAGGGAACTATGACGTTTTTCACTATGCTTTATATGTTTGAGAATACTCATAAAAATAAATCTTGGCCAAATAATCCTTCAAATCAATCAATCCTTTTCCAAATATCATAAAACTCTTTATTATTTACAATTTCCCTAAGCGAAAAACAAACACATAAAAGATGGGATGGAACTAATGTAGAACTAACCATACCAATAAGGTGAAAGGTCAATCAAATGATCAGCAAATGTATTATGCTGCCTGGCTGAAAAGGGAATCATGTCTTCCTTTTCTTTCTACAACTAATATACAGTATTTCAATAATAATTACAGTGATGAATTTTTTTATCTTCCTAGAATTTTTCTCAGGGTCTGGGTTTCGTTTTTTCTTATAACGAGTAATATTTTAGGTTTAAAAAGAAAACGTAATAAAAAAATCTTTCATCGAGGAATTACAGCAAATTAAACAAAACGCTTGTTCTTTTTTTAAAATTTTGTTTTGGGATCAAAGATAACTATTTGATGACGGAAAAACGCCAGATGATAAACATAAATTATATCAGTGTTGTGTATTTTTTTATTATGGAAAAAAGTGTTTTGTTTTACTTCTTTCCGGTTATTTTTTTAAAAAATCTTTAAATTTTCGATATGCGCGTGCCCCCCTTGTAGGGCTATCATGCCTCCCCAGGGGGCACGCCCCACACTTTGAGAAATGCTGGCATAGAAGAAAGCACTGAGCCATTTATATCCTGCTGTATAAGGTAGGTTTTCACAGTTTTTAAAGAGTGTAAAGCGTTAGAAAATGCAGCAGTTTTGATAGGAGTTTCATTATCAATTCAGAATCGCTATTCATTGGCTACGACAAATGAACAATTTCTTCAATTTTAGTTGCATGACATCAATTGTAAAACAATAGATAAAATCTTAAAATATTTCCTGTACTGTGGAGTGGGATGAGATAAGAAAGGAATTTCTTGTACTATTCAAAACTCACATGATAGGTTACCCTCATGACCAGTAGCGCACACAGGAATTTTTCAAGGGGGATCCGGGGTTGAAAGTTCACCATTCTTATATCATGCTCCTTTTGATTTTGTCGATTTTTGGGAACAAAACACAGTAAAAAACTAATTATTGAATAAATAATTAGCATTAATTAATAACATTAATCATTAATAACAAATAATTAATTAAATTTTACGTACTATATACTTAAAATTATAATGAATCGGAAAAAAAACAAAGGCTTTGGGTGGTCTGGACCCCCAGGATCCCCCTTGTGTGCGCCACTGCTCATGACTCATCTACACCTGTAAAGTATAATAATGGTCTGCACCCTTTCCCGTCGAAAAATTTGCTGTTTACAAGAAAAATATGCTTCTCTTCCGGACAAATAGGGTACGTCACTTAAAAAAGTATTGCTCTAAAAACATTTTCTAAATACAAACGAATTTTAAAAAAAAATCAGCTGTTGAAACTCTTCTTACTCTTCCAAAATCGATTGATCAAGCCTTCTTTTTACGTAAGTCGCCTTGTACATGCTCCCTTGTAAATAAAGGTATGATACATTACAGGGATATTCGTACTGATTTCAAATGGGTATGAAATATTATATATTTAACAAATATTTATTTATTTATTGATTGGATATTCTTCAAGTAATTAATGTCTTCTTTTTTGTCCTGTGTAGTCAATTTGATCCTCATTGGTATTCATGTTCGTTCCTCCTTAACCATAGAAAATAAATGTTTTTTATCATAAAAAAAGGATATAATTGAATGTTTGCGACCATAGCTTTTGTCATTTACAAATGGTTTGAATGTTTCATTGCTGTTTTTTTTTTTTCCTTTCTATTTCTATTTCTATTTATTGTGTTTAAGCCACTGAATAATATACTTTTGTGTCAAGCTGTTTGACGCCAAACATCTTTGGCTAAAGAGTTGAATGTGACATTTAAATATTACACTGACAAACATTAACATTTAGAGCTGCAGTCAAGACAATTATTTAGCATTACAACAATCAATGGGGACATAGGTTCTACTAGATGCTCGTGTCTCAACAGCAGCCTCCTTACTGACGGTTTTTGGAATTGTCTGCTAGAGGTTGCTGGTAATAGGTTTGTTACATTTTCATAAAATGAAACACGTGCCTTAACGAAAAATTATGCACAAATGGGGGAGGGGACGCTTGGACAAAAAAGACCCGTGTAATGTTTTCCTGAGTTAACTGCATATTATAATCAGGGGTGTAGCCACCGCCGTATCAGCCGCATCAATGATTCGGGACCCCAAGCTACAGGGGCCCCAACATGTGTAACTACAGTCCACTAACAAGGCTTCCATATCTAAAAAAAAAGCCCCGTAAGAATTGTGATACAGGGCCCCCTCAAAGCCAGTGTGATTATAACGTTCACCTGATAGAGTTTATTTATAGAAAAGCAAGCAACGAATAGAACAACAAAACTAAATGTATGGGTCAGTTATTAAAAAAATGCATTAACATCTATTAAAACTTTTGCAATACATGATTATTTATTTGCAAAGCTTCATATAGATGTTTTTAAAATTCCGACCAGAACGAAAACGCTTGCATACATTGTTGCTTAACTGCACTTTTATCATTAAAAGCGCTGTAAAGCTTCCACAGCGCTGATAAAATTACCAAAACAAAAGTTGGAAGGTTATGCGTATTAAATATGATAACAACATTCTCATAATCCCGTGAATTAAAACTTCAAACAACATACAATAAAAAAAAGTTTTTGTAAAATTATATAACATTTACACATATGATGTTAATCAAGAAACACATAACATATCAAAACAAATGTTTTTATCCGCAATATATTGCATATTATAGCGCTTCAATAATTTAATTTTTCATGTAATTATCAGACTTTGATGTTCAAAACTGAATTAGAAATTATTGATTTAAAGTCAAAGTTTTTTTTACTAACTTAGTATGCCATTAGCATGATTGTGACAAATGCCACCCTGCTAGTGGCGCCCATGTCATGTTCCCTGCTTGCCGTATTCTAGATATACCACAGAATCTACCGATTTTCATCTTATTCGAAAAATTCCTTAATCCGTCTGTTTTTGTTTGTAAAAAAGTGGTCTTCATACACAGTATACGATCCTTATATATTTCTTTATTAATGAAGCGAACAGGATTGCCGTGCTGCCATCTATACGAACTGAATGAAATTCTATACTCACGCCACCACGAAATCCCGAGCGTAATGTTAATTCTATGGAGTTTCTTATTCTTCTAGGCATTCACATTCCTGCAATAAAATGCACTTCAAAGAGCGAAAAAAATGAATATTTCTCTGGTTTTCGATTATTTTTCTGATTTTACAAGTATTTTTAAATATTTATTAAACATCTGAAAATTCACATCCGGTGCATTCAACTGATAATAAAATATTTTCGATAACGGAATAAAAGAAGTAATACCAGGGAAACCATTTTTTTATGCTATTTCAAATCTATATGTACTTTAAAATTTTTAAATTAATTTTCTAGTGAGCGATTAGAAACGTCAGTATTGCATATTTGGAAAGAGGGGAAAGAAAACATGAAACTCTTCCTTTTTACGGAACGATACATGAAATTTCCCCTATATACCATTGAGAAATGTTGATTTATGAAACATTTGTTGGGTTGTGTACGAGAAAATATTTTTCTAAGAATTTTGTAGTGGTATTTAGAGGATAACAGAAAAAACATTTTGCTTAAAATCCCGTCGTTCATTAGAACATTTGATTAGTTTCTTACGTAAATACCTTGGTCATCCACAGTGTTTAAAACGCACTGCAGATATATTCGGGTTTTCGCATTATTTGAACTAAAAAATATTTATAAAACTCTCTAAGCAAATTAAGGTCTATTAACTACTAAAGACAGCAGTGAGTATTTTATTGTAAATATTTTTGAGGGGATATAATAAAAAGGTTTTTAAATTGCTAAATTGTAATTTTCTATAATTAAACTATAAGGCAAAATGTGAACTACAGGAAAGAAATATTGCTTAAAATATATAAAAGTTCCAAGTCATTATTTGCTTGATTTTATAAAACTGACATTGTTAACTTATTTTTCGATTCAATTAATATGCATATAAATATTATAAAATATAACAATGTACACCTATAGAATAGAATTTAAAAACTTTATTCATTGTATGTTCCAAGTCGTAACAAAGATTTGCTTTTTGAAAATAACATAACTATGAGGAAAATTAATCCTTTTTTTATTAAAAATTAATTCATCTATAGCAGAGCCTTTAGGGATCAACGTGCCATTTTTTTCTGAAGAAATGTTTAATAAGGTCAAATAATTTTGACTTGTAGTTATTGAGAAAACTACATAAAACTAAATACTAACAACTCAAAATTCTTTATTTACTACGGACACACAAATACATTTTGCATTGTATTGTTGTAAATGTTTTAGTTATACGTGTCATTCAAATTAAAGTAATTAATGCGATTTCCGTTGCTGTAGATTAGATGACAAATCACTTGTGTTCGGATGGCGAGACAACAACAAACGAGTGGGCCCCCCCTTCCCAACACTAGGAATCCTTCTCGTTGGTTCATACTTCATAGTGAACTTTTTGATTTGGAACAAAAGTGCTAACAATCGATGGCGTGCCCAAAATATTGTGTCGTGGGCCTTCAATGGCACCCCTGCCATTGGTTCGCCATCCCTGATCTAAATAGATTGATTAAAAAAAAACATAAGTAATTTCTAAGGAGATTAATAATTTTTTATAGATAATAATGTGACGAAAAATAAATGATCGAGTTGAAATTATTATTTTTTAACATTAAAATAACTTTCAAACACTAAATATATTCTTCTTAATATTGATCCTTTTAAATCTGATACTTTTTTTTTGTTAAATTTTTGGGCTTTACTTCTTTCTTTTTGCAAGGAAGTTTGTTGACGAAATTGATTCATACAGTCCTCGAAAAGAAGTCAAAATTAAATTATTTCGTTTTTAAATATTTTAAAAAATTATATACTTTACATAATTATTCCCCAAACCGTCAAATGTTGCCTAAGATGTATAAAATGTCAGGCTTGAAATTTCGTAACTCTTTGAATTTGTGCTATCAAACCCCTCAAACACTGTTTCCAATACACATTTGGGAACTCTTCCTTCAGCAGTGCTGCTTTTCATGTAGGTTTCCAAATTTCATTTTTTATCAAATTTTAAAAATTTCGTTTTCACTTCTTATACATTTGAATGAATTGGGCTTAACTTGTTAAAATCATATATAAATATGACTTAGTATTAATAAAACCTCAGTGGAGAAAAAACTTTCAGCATTTTTAAGAGTAATGTTTTCTTTGCGGTTTCGATTTTCCTTGATACTTGTAAATCTATCAAGTGTAAAACTTTATTATAAGGCATTAATTAAACTTCTGCAAATTGTCATAAAAAAGAAAGTTTTTACATGAAAAAAAACTTAAATATACCAAGTTTATCAAAATTTATACAAAATCTGGAATTGCAGAAACTTAAAGATCTATCTATAGGGGATCTTTTACGATAAAATGTACTTTTCGTCATATTGACAACGATAGGAATATTGTCAAGTTTTCATGCACAAAAGTACATTATTTTAGTTCTTGGTCATGTTGGGGCCCACTTTATCGCGGGACCCCGTTGTATAGCTTCCGCTGCACACTTCTGATGGCTGGCCCTGCTCCACTCCACTGTGCGTTGGGCCAAACTTGGTCTAAAGCCTTTTTGACATAAAAAAAAAACACTCCTGGTAATGATTTTCCTGTTGAAACATGTGGTGTCATGTTTGTAATCCAAGGGAGTTAATCCAGTGTAGAGCAGCATGTCAAACTCATATTATAGGCCATATGATCTATTTTACATTAAATTAGAGGCCGCATGTTTTCAATGCTTAAAAATTTAATAAAATACTATTTTTAGTATGATTATACTGGTTGATTCAAAATTAGTGTGACAATTTTAAAAGCATATAACTATTTACGGTGAATTTCTATCATTTTACTACCGGTTTTATTTTAAAAATGAAACATTTAATTTACTATTCTAACCATTTTTATTAGTGTAAGTAAATTATAGTACTGAAATTAAATCCTTAAACCCGAAACGAAATTTTATAGCTTTTGAAGGATGCTTGTTCAATTTCTGTTATAAATAAAGCATTTAAAAAATCAAAAAAAGACATTTTTCTATTCTATTACTATCAAACTTCAAAAAGAAATAAAATTTGACTCGCAATTAAAAGCTCCAGGAAAAAATGTGAACGAAAGGAAGCCTTTAAAGAAAAAGGAAGTTGAAAAGAATTATCGCTGTAGAAATTCCTTTGCCTCAAAGAACTATGGCAAAGAAACTACAGGTATAGTAATCGACAATTTATCGTCAGATAAAGAAAATAAGCTATAAAAAAGTAAATTTTCCAGTCTGTCTTCAGATGTCTGTTAGCGTAGAAAAACGAAGAAAACGTTCTTGGCCTCTGTATTTAATGTTACGCAAAGGTAGATATAAAACATGGATAACTTCGGATGAAGCACTGCTTCATCTATCATTCATAACTAGTAAAACGAAGATACAAAAAACTTCTCGCTAAAGGCGTCGCAAAGACGCACCTGTTCTGCAAAAGGCAAGTTGGCCATCAGGTGTTATGGTATGGATGGGAATGTCCTCTAAAGGCTTAACAAAACCATTTTTTGTAGAACCAAAGTCTAAAATGAAAGCTTCAAAATACTTCATCAGAGAAAGTAAACGTCTATACTCTCTCAATGAAATTTTGTTTTGCCCCAATATTGTGCACCAAACCATACTAAGCTATATCAAACAAATCAGCATTCAGATTTTTTATTCAGAAGATGAAATAAAGAGTGTTTTTTTTTCCAGGTATAGAAGTTTAAGTTGGCATTACTTTTCAAGATGGCGACTGATTTAACAGCTGTCAAGTGATTTATTCTCAGTTTGGTTTGGCAATTCATCAAAACGATCATCAAGCAAGGCGTAGATTCGTCGAATGGGCCCAAAACGAGATTGCCGTTGTTCCCGATTTTCATAAGCGAATTTTGTTTAGCGATGAAGCGCACTTCTGGATGAATGGCTACGTCAGCAAACAAAACTGCCGCATTTGGAGTGAAGCTAATCCACAAGTGTATGTCGAAACACCGTTAAATCCAGAAAAACTGACTGTTTGGTGCGCTTTATGGGCTGGTGGAATCCTTCTTTGACTGCTTTCTAATTTTTATGTACTTCAACAAATTGTTCTCTGTTAAATTTATTCTGATGAGTGGATAATAGAGTTTTCTCTAAGGTTCCACGTAAATGTATAACCGTTACCGTTACCGAATCCTTCTTCAAAAACGATGAAGGCCACAACGTTACAGTCAATGGTGATCGGTATAGAGCCATGATTACTAACTTTTTCATTCCTGAATTGAACAATCATGATGTCCAGGAGCTGTGGTTCCAACAAGACGGCGCAACATGTCACACAGCTCGTGCCACAATCGATTTATTGAAAGACACGTTTGGTGACCGCCTAATTTCACGTTTTGGACCTGTGAATTGGCCTCCAAGATCTTGTGATTTAACACCGCTAGACTATTTTCTTTAGGCTATGTAAAGTCATTGGTCTATGCGGATAAGCCACAAACGTTTGACCATTTGGAAGACAACATTCGGCGTGTTATTGCTGATATACGGCCACAAATGTTGGAAAAAGTCATCGAAAATTGGACGTCCAGATTGGACTACATCCGAGCCAGCCGTGGCAGTCATATGCCAGAAATCATATTTAAAATGTAATGCCACAAGATTATCTTTCAAATAAAAAAAATTCATGTCAGTCGAACAATACATCGTTGTTTTATTGCAATTTAAAGTTCTATACCTCTAAAAATACACCCTTTATTTTGACATCAACTAACTTGTTAATACTTGTTAGTATTTTATGGGATAATAGCCTTTGTCGCTCCATATCCCACACCAATATATAAACTGTAACTGAAGCGTAGTAAATTATATCGAATCACAAAAAAGGGTCTGATTTTCAATTTTGCGGAGAAAGGTTGTTGCCGGTTGCAAACATTTCAAGCGGATTCGAGGCGGTGAGATCGTTTTGATTAAGTTTTTTTTTTTAATTTATTTAGTACTAGCTGGTATACCCGTTCTTCGCAGGGATGAATTTAAAAATTAAAAAATACAGACTGAAGGATAAAGAAGTTTTTAATGAGTTAATTTTACGTGAATTGTATAAATTAAACACACACAAAAAAAAGCTTTTTACATAACTCAGCTGAACGAAAAAACCATGCTTTCTAAATTTTAAGTCTTTAGATATAATTGCTGATTTTTTTATTATTGTTATTATTATTTATGACGCCCCGTAACTTTCTTGTGGGACGATTTTTGAAAACACCTACCTGCTCAGCAAAAGTAACACATTGTTACAAATTTTGTGTAATAAACGCTAAAAATAGTGTAAATAATTTTTATCTGGATGTGTAATACGTTAATATTACTTTCTGATGCATTTATTTTATGTTAAATAGCTGTTACCCGTGACTTCGTCCACGTGGAATTTAACAAAAAAGTGTTTATTCACTTCTCAGAGTTTACGAAAACTTTTCTTCTACTTTGTGATTCTATGTTTCTTTTTTGTTTTATTTTTTCTTCCCTTTGCTTTTTGTTGAGCAAGGGGTGAAAGGGACGCATGACCTTTGACACTGTCGATGGGTGAGGACTAAAATCTTTAGGATCAAAATAGGTATAAGTAGCAAGTAGGGTGAAACGCGAACACAAACGAAGCCGCAAGGAAGGGGGTGAAAGGGACGCATGACCTTTGACAATGCAGTTAAGAACTGTAAAATAATTATGATCAAGACATGAATGGGAAATGTGGTGAATGGCAGCAACCAAATCAAAGAAAAAAGCTTGAAATAACTGCTAGCAATCGTTGAGACAGAAGGCTCGCGAAATAAAATAATTCCTATTAAATAAAAATAATCCCTATTGAATAAAAATAGTCCCTATTGAAATAAATAATCCCTATTTGAATCGGATATTGCTCACTATTTCATTGGTTTTAATTTTATTTCCCCGGAATCCTAATTTTTAAAAAAAAAATAAAAGTAGCCTAAATTATTTCTTATAACACTAGCTATCTGCCAGTGAAAGTTTCGTCAAAATTGGTCCAGCCGTTTCAGAGATTAGCCCAAACAAACAGACGGACAGAAAGACAGACAGACAAAAATTTTAAAAATTGATTTTTTCATATAAGTATCGCATATACTTTTAAATGCATTTAGTAAAAAGCTGTTAATTTCAAATTACAAACAAACACTTCATTTTTATTTATATATGTATAGATAATTTTTCATCTATCTTCGGATAAGATCTTTTAATTTTAGTATTTATATATATACACAAGTTAGTGTATTAATACAAAATAGAGTGTTGGAGTAGGGAAGAAAAAATGGGTGATTACCCTCACCCAGAAAATAAAAGTGGAAGTTGAAAATATAGGTTCTAACTTATCATTAAATAAATATAGATGTAATTTAACAGATATGGAATTGTTAGCCACACACAGGTTTGAGGAAAAACAAAATCTAAATACGAGTCCGAATATTACGATTTTCTTAAAATCAGAAAATATATTTCAGAGTGGTAATCCACTTAAATTAAAAAAAGTAATAATGAAAGCGTTCACAATTAAAGCAAAACAAGAAATAACGAGATTATAATCAAAACAAATGGTTACGAGACCGCCAAAGAAGCATTAAAAATTAAAGAAATAAATGGAGTAAAAATGAGTGCAAGATTGTCCTTTATTGGCCTAACCAGTAGTTACATTTTACAAGGAATAGATGCGGAATATACAATAGACGACATAAAATCACAATTAGAAAACAACAATTATGCAATTTCGGACATTTACGTTTTACCAAAAAAACAGAATCTGGATTCAAACCTATTGTAACGACTTCGATTGGGGTGAACCCCACCCTTCTATTCACGTCAAGTTCTATGACTCAGACCAGATGTTTAAGTGACCAGTGCACGTAGTCGTGGGGTCATTGTTTATTGTTTGATCTCGGGGAAGCGACGACACCCAGACTGGCAATCATAATGGTCAAAGGAGAGTCGGCACCGCATTGACAATAGGCGAAGCCTGTCTAAAAGAATCCTGTCGCCTCGGCCGATGCCGAGAGAATGGGATAATAGAACAAAGGTGTGTGATGGACAAGTGTGTCCAGATATTGGACAAGAATCATAGCGCCCTTGATTTCCAGACGGAGTGGGAGTGTATTTGAGTGTTACGCACGAATAGGACTAGGGAGGCCGAGAGGGCAGACTTTTGTGGCCTGCCAATGAGAAGGGACGAGGAGCGTGGTGTGGACCCTCCATGGTGTTTAAAAAGATTTTTTTTTATGAGACGGCAGGAGAGCCCTGGATGGAGAGAACTTGAGGAGAGCCCTGAGAAAAAAGGGACTTGGACGGTGGAGGATAGAGATTGGAGTGGAAAGAGAGGAGAGACGCCGAACGCCGGTGGAGTTGGAGAACGAGTGACCAAGAACGCCGGTGGCGTTGGAGGACTGGAATCCATGGTTTAGAGAGATTTGTCCTTTCGGACAAAGGATTGGTCTCCCGAGATATAGACCGAATGCACCGTCTTGGCGTATAATTTGGACTTTATTGCTTCATTTATAGTAACCTGAGAAGCAAATAAATAAAACTTTTATTTTAAAACCAGGCTGTGACAAATTTTTGTTTGTTATCTACTCACGACGTTACACTACCAAACAATCAGAGTTACCCAAATTGGATGCATTATATCCGAAAGAGTCGCAATAGGGTTCGAAATGTTTAAAACTAATCTATACTTTGAAAAACCTAACACATTCAAAATTTTTTCCGAAGCTCAGTAAAATGCCGAATGTGCTTACTAAACCACTCCGAAAAAGAATGTAAAGAAACTGTAATAAAAAAAATTAACTCTTGTGGAGAAGTGCATGAGTGAGTGAATATTAATGTCGCACTGTTTAGCTACACGACAGCTTATGGCGACGGACCACGTAATTTTGAACCATGGTCAAGTGACCATGAATCATTGCACGACACCTCAGCTGGCACCCCCTCTCCTAACTACCACACCACACCAACGGGAAGACGTTTCAGCTCTCGACAGATTTAGCGTGCATCGCTGCCCTACACGGCGGGTCTTTAGTGGTACTGGGATCGAACTCGTGACAAAGCAAGCCATGATCCGATGCCTATACCACTCGGCTACCGCGGCCTCAATATTCTTTGAAAAAATGTTTGAAAACCGGGAGGAGGGTTTCTGTTATCTCGTTCGTTTCTCATCAAGTAACTAAATAAATCAATTCCATTGCTTCTATATTCTGTTTTCCCGTCTTTTTGCAATTCGTTCATTTCATTAAATGTGTAATTGACGTCTCTAAGTTTTTCCAAAATGGGTATGATGTATTTCTTTCTCGATTTTGGAATAGTATATGCAATAAATTTTGCAATCATATTTGTCATGGATATCATAGGAGGGAGTGTTTGTTCTTGTTCAACCTCTGTTTCTTGTAAAAGTTCCTTAGGAATTGCAAATGGCTTTGGAGGAGGGGGAGGTTGCATCAAGCGCTGATATTTCGGGATCCAATGAGATAAAAGTTTCGCTTTCACATCATCTGACTTTTCCTCGTCATGTAAGAGGTTTGAAATATTATCTTCAACTCGTATTTCTGGTTTGTTTAGTTGATAATATTTTGACACTAGTTCTTTTGGAACCAAAGCCATTTTTCGAGCCATTTTTTTTTAAAATTCGTTTGCCTATAGCTTTCCCTACAAGACCTCCAACCAGACTAAGGACAGCTGGAAGAACGAGAGGTAAGAAACCGCCTGTTTGGTTTGTCAATAACTTGCGTTTTCGGGCGATGGGGATATTTCGGTCAGCTAACTGGCGGATAACTTTCTTATAGCGACACAACTGTCGAACCTTCGCTTTTGACACGTTTCCCTCTAATACATTCTGACATATTTCGCAAAATGTTTTTATCTGTTCGTTCGTGGCACTTTTTAATATTGCATTTCTTTGTTGCGGATTCGCAGAGGATAAGACATGCAACAAGTGCACAAGTCGTTTAATTCGATTCATTTTTTTTATTCTGGCACATAAACCCAATTAAGCCCTCTTTGATCGGGAAAGAGCGATTGTCGCAATCTCAACTCTTCATATGTAGTTGGAAAACAGTCCACTAGTAGATATTGATATTTTTCCGCTGTCGCCTTTTTATAGGCGTCCATGAAAAATTTAGAGCGATCAGGAAACACCTGTCGACCGAAACATGCAATTTGCGATCGGTCTCTATTATTTCGAAAAAGAATTATGTAATGAGCATTCAAGCTTATATCTCTTGCTACTCGAATACGGGGAAAGAGATTTTGAGTGATCAAAATTATGCTGAAATTTTTATGATGAGATCCAACCGTAAACATTTGTACTATATCATTTGTTAGCGAATTCATAAGATCATCAATAATTAAAAGTTGTAAATTTTCGTCTTCCGTTGGCAATCCTGCTATGAATTTAATATTTTTCTCTTCGTGAAACCACTGTTGAAATATTTTGTAACACCAGACTGTTTTTTTTATTGGAACTTCATACACTTGCCCTGAAATAAGTTTCCGGACTAAATGTGTCTTTCCACTCTGGCTGGGGCCATTGATTATCATTGTCGAAGGAAATTTGAGTTGTAGAGACATGACTGAAAAAACAATTCAGCACACTTTGCAAACTTTTCTGAATTCTTGCTTTGTTAATTGCACACCTAAAATCTCTGGAATAGGATTGACTGTGCGGTTAGAGAAAAAATATCGAATATTAAATATCTCTTGTTTGTTTTTCATACAGATGTGAAGAAAGATTTTTCGACCGATGTGCTTCGAGACAAAACAAGTAGAGCTGGAAATATTTAATTTTTTCAGATGGTTCGATTGTTGTTTGCGTTTGGAAATAAATTGTAAAAACTATGAATTCAACAATAATAACACTCAGTAAAAGAGCAATGTGAAATAACGTTTTGCTCGAAATATTTTTCATTTTCAGAGCGAAAAATATTTGCACGGGTCTTTATATACTTGCTCGTAAAACGGAGAGCGTATTTAATCTCTACCCCGAAAGTTTGATGACTGTCTTTTATTTTAAACGAAATATTTTAAAACTCTGCTTTTATACATTCCGAAAACCCCCGTTTCCCCCCTCATTTTCCATATATTATTTTAAATAAATAAAGCTTTTTTATTCTTCATTTTTCTGTATACTTTTCGAGTAAGGATCGAACCTATAACCATCGAAAAAGAATCGATGGCAAAGAAGTTACGAGTAATTTTTCTTTGTCATCGACTCTCTAACGCCTTTCCTCAAATTAGAGTTTACATAACTTTCATTGAAACAATTTTCTCAGTTCTGACCTTGCCTTTTTCTATTCCTCCCAATTCAGCCAGCTCCGTTCTTCCTTTCGGGCACTACGGGGAGTAGGGGCGATCATTCGATCGCTCGTGCTCATTTCCAAGCGCTCCAAACTCTTTTCATCTCTGTGAGCTTAAAACCTTCACTGACAAAAAGTGAGCTCACTTTTGTCAGTAATATACTACTAACATTGTCCTTTCGTTTACCCACGGTTCGGTTACGACAGTGCGTCTGAAAACTTATAATGTGCACCTAGACATCGGTGCCCATGGGGCTAGAGATGAAATGGGCTGAGACCATCAGGGGCGGCAAAAGAACAAGACATCAAGGGAGCCAAGACCGACAGGGGTGGCAAAAGAACAAGACATCACAGAATATTTTAGAGAGAGTCGTTGTGAAGCTCCTCCAGCGAAAGACTAGATTTTTGAGGGAGCCCTTGTGAGGTCCCTTCAGTGATAGAGCGAAACGATAGGGAGACCGCGAAGTACTGTGGAATCCGAACTGAGGAGATCCGGGAACGGTTTGAGTCCCGATCAGCGATAGGAAAGCGATACTGAGTCCGCGAAGTGAGGCGAATTTGGAGCCAGCGAACTCACCCGACTCGGTGTGGAATTACCGAGAGGGAATTACTTCATTATTTTATCCGAGAGAGATGAGATATTGCAGCGAAAGAGACTCGAAATTCGTGGACCCTTTTACTAATCAATTGTGCTAAAATATTTTGTGATGATTTACGTATTGAAATAAATAGTTTATCCCAGAGCTGTGTGAAGTCATTACAACTGAAGTACTTGCTGATTCCGTAGAAAATTAATTCAAAATTAAATAAGATTGTAAACCCTGCAAAAGACAGAAAAATCACACATATCGTTAACAACTTCATTACTAACACTACCTTTCAAACTGACCATGTTACCCCCCCCAACTCGCATCAAAGATTGTTAACTACATTAAAAGATCAAAGTTAAAAAGTCCCCTGGTAGAGATATGGTCACAAATAAAATGTTAAAGAACCTACCTATTTTACCGATTTTTACTATAACTAACATCATTGAAAATATGTTTAAACTCTTACTTTCCAAACGCCTGGAAAACGCGACAAATGTTGAAAAATTATAGACCTATCTCACTGCTACCTATCCTCAGCAAAGTAGCTAAAAATTATCTTCAATAGAATAAATGACCATATTCTTACTAACAACCTTCTCATCCCGGAGCAGCACGGCTTCCGAGCTGAGTTCTCCACATCGCACCAACTACTCAGAACAATTGAGTACATCAAATATGAAAAAAGAGGAGGTAAGCACACTAATGCGATCTTCCTCGACATCCAGAAAGCGTTTGACAGAGTCTGGCGTACTGGCCTACTCTACAAACTTATTAACTATGACTTTTCTCCCCCACTTATCCTCCTGATTAACTCCTATCATACTAACAAAAATTTCGCAGTTAAAATAAATAACAATATCTTTAACCTAAGATTTATAAACTGTGGTGTTGCACAAGGGGCAATTTTGGCCCCGACCCTATTTAATCTTTATGTTAACGGCATTCCACAAACAGAAAACACAATTCTCTGTATTTATGCTGATGACACAGCGGTAATAAGTCAAAGTCAAAACCCTACACTGATTCCACATTACCTCAACATACACATTGCTCTCCTGGAAGAATGGTATAACGACTGAAAAATTGCAATAAATGCATCAAAAACTGAACAGATCTTCTTTTCTAACATTAAAAAGCTCCCCAAAATTTATGTAATTGATCTACTTATACCCGGTTGCGTGGTAGTTGCGGACACTCCGAAACGTATCGTGGTATTTGCGGACACATTTTCCCACCATCTTTGAACAGATAAAAGGTGCAGATAAATAAGGAAATAAATACTTTTAAAAATCACAAATATAATTTTCAACAGTATTTTAAGTGGCAAATCTCTTTCACCGGGATAACGTTTTTCTTTTTTTTTACCGAAGTTTTCTGTTTTTACACTCCATTATCGAATTACAAGGATAAATACATTTTTGCTGATCAAATTTAATTATTTATATTGAATTAAGATAGTATAGTGTGAAGGCATTTTAAACATAGCGAAATTTAATAAAAATAAACACTTTCAGAGAAATATTTAAAAATTAACAGTAAGTAACAGAATATTGAAAGGTATGAACAAATTTCAGGAATTTTGTGGAAACTTGTATTTTAGAGTAAAATAAATATTAGAAGAAGTACAATTGCCATAAAATTAACTAATTTCATTAAAATTAACTAATTTTTAAGTAAAGATAAATACTAGAAGTAAAATATATGAAACAGATACAAGTAAATAAATACTAATTAACCTTTATTATAAAGGCATAAATATCATTTACCATTGGATTTAGTCAAAGCTATCTAGAAAAGAGTAAGCCCTGACACTGGACTGATCTGAAAGTGGTCACGTGTCTAAAGGAGGGACGAAGGATTTGGCTGAAGAAACGATTACATTCACACTTCCATCTTGTATGCTGAAATTGTTGATAGATTATATCCCACGTGTATTTATATTCATTACTCAGGATAAATTGACTGGATTTTCTGGGAAAAGGATTAATCAGGATTTCTTTATTAACCTTAAAGAAAAAGGTATGATATTTATAATACTGTATAACTTTATTCTTGTCATTGAATTTTTTTCTTTTGAGTTTTGAGAACACGATATAATAAATTGACGCATGTATACCAACATATATCCTTGATTATTTGTAAAAAAAGATATTTTGTTTTATAAGAGAAATTAGTGTTTAAATGTGAAATTAGTGTTTTGTTTATTCTGTCACACACAAATCTTAATTAACTGAAAAATATTACTAATAACTTAACCTAAAGCTGCACACATTTCATAATCATGCCTCGTTACTGTTGTGTACCAAATTGTTCCTCTAATAAACCGGGGCAGCCGTACGTTTCTGTGTTTCGTTTCCCAAAAGATGAACAATTGTTACAAACTTGGAAAAAGAAAATTCCTAGGGATTTTAAAAATACTAACAATAGTGTAGTGTGCATTAAAGATTTCCCGGAATCTTTCATTGTAAGAAAAGATAAAATAACAGACAAAACTGGTACTGTTATAGAAATACCTAGAGTGTATCCAAAGTTATCAGAGAATGCATATCCTTGCAATTTCCCCCTGGTTTTGTCCATCCTACTTGAATGAAAAAATTAAAGAACGCTCGGTGACAATTAAACGAAAGGAAGAAATGAAACAATTAGACGAACATCTGTTTACTAATTTCATTAAGAAAGACGAAATTACCAGTTTTGAATGTTTAAAAGAAAATCTGCTAATGCGAGAAAATCCTATATCTGATTTCTTATCTAAAAATACTTCGATTAGCAAACCACGCGCTATTCGTCGATTTAAAATCCGATTCACTCGCTTTTCCTCAACACCAAATCCGGTCTAGCCTCCGTGCTTCCAAACCAAGGGACTCTCTCTCCCCTACCCATCCTGCTCGAGGGTCAGTCACCTTTTCACTCATAAAAACAGCAACCTCTCTTCGAAAACCGTGCAGAATAGCGCCAACATTCCATAATCACCCGCCAACAGTAGCCAGGCACTACACTCATCATTAGGATTTTGAGTGACTGTGATGTTACGACTCTTGCCCTTTGTTAAATAAAATTACTTTAAAAGTAAATTAGACTTTATATAGATTAAAAAATTAATCAGAATCAAGTCAAAGTTTTACAGGAAAGATTTAATAGACGAACTTAAAATTTTTGGCATGTCTTCCCGACATCACATAGATGATTTTATGCGTGGCCGAATTATTGGAAAGATCGAAAAAGGGCGAAAAATAACAGATGTTGCCAGGGAGTTCGACATCGCTCACAGCGTTGTTTCACGGCTGTGGAAGTCATTTAAAACTACTGGAATGTGTAGTAGACGGCACGGGGGAGGTCGTGTTAGAAGTACGACGTCTGCAGAAGACAGATATATCGTCCTATCAGCAAAAAGGAACAGGTGCATCACAGCTCAGCAGGTGGCAAATCAGTTTCTTGCTGCCTCAGGAAAGAAGATCTCCCGAAAAACTGTTGCCAGACGTTTGAGGGGAGGAGGACTATACGCACGCAGACCTGTTGTGTGTGTCCCATTGACCAGACAGCACCGTACTGCCCGTTTGCAATGGTGTCGTGAGCATCACAATTGGACTGAACAGGACTGGGCATGCGTACTATTCTCAGGTGAGAGCAGGTTCAGTCTGTCATCGGATTGTAGACGCCAACTGATCTGGCGCGAGAGTGGTACTGCTTATCGTCCAGAAAATATCCAGGAAAAGGACTGATATCCGACATGCAGTATTATGGTGTGGGCCGGCATCATGATCAATGGCCGCACGCGCCTACATGTGGTTGCGAATGGGACTATGACGGGCCAACGATACATTGATGAAGTTCTACTTCCTCATGTTCGTCTTTTCCGTGGTGCTGTCGGTGATAAATTTGTTTTTATGGACGACAACGCAACATGTCATCGAACACTCGCTGTTCAGGATTGTCTAGACAGCGAGGGTATTCAACGTCTCGTATGGCCAGCGCGTTCTCCAAATCTAAACCCAATTGAAAATGTGTGGGATGCTTTGGGGAGGCAAGTTGCTGGTCGAAACTATCCTCCGACAAACAAGAACACCCTCATCCGTGCACTCACAGAGGAATGGGATAAATTGCCTCAACAGCTGCTGGATAATGTTGTGCAAAGTATGGTACGACGTGTGGAATGTTGCATCACACTCCACGGTGGACATATCCTGTACTGATACCTTTCTTTAAGGTGCCTGCTGACTTTTAGATGCATTGTTCCATTTCTCCGTACGCAGATCAAATGAACATTTTTTTTTTCTTTCAGATGTTTCACAGCTTTTGTACTTTCCAGAACAATAAATATTCTTTATTCTAATGTCTGAACAGTGTGGCAACTATATTTTATCCTACTAGGCCTCATGTCTCGCTTAATGTTATGCTACATAGCAATTTGTGATCCGTCCTTAGCAATTGTCCAGCAGTGTATAATTCTGTACTCTCTCACCAAAAATATTTTTTTATTCTTTCTTTTTTTTCCTTCAAAAAATTATTGATATGATGATTGAATTCGCATTTAAAATGGTTGGTCTTTTAATTTGTGAAAAGATTTACAATTCACATTTGTATGTGAATAGACAGGAGAAAATTGATGTCTTGACATTCTCTCAAAGTATACTCTTATTTCAATAGTTATGATCACAATATTGAATTAAAAGAGGCTTTATATTTGCAAATTGGTCAGAAAAATTATTAACGAATTTTTAAAACTTTATTGAGTTTTATTTGTTCTAAAAAAACTACAAAAGAAAAGTGTAAATTTTATTTCTCATTCTGAAACTACACTCATGTACATAAATTAAGGATAATAAAGTTCAGGCAAAAATAGTGACAGAAGCAAAACAAATTTGACTTATTTGTAAAGTCTATTTATTAAACAAAAGGTAAAGAGCAAAAAAGCTATATGTTTGACATAATTAATAAAAATTGCGATTTTTACTCCCTGGAGAAAATTTTAAAAAAGAACCTATTTACAAAGAACAGTATAACATGGTTAGTATGATGGTTAATACGGAGTATGTCTCCCGGTCGATGCAATACAGGCCTTACAACGCCTAGGCATTCTGAGTATCAAATTATCAATCTGATCTTGGGGAATATTACACCACTCATCAAGCAATGCCCTCCGAAGTTCCGGTAGACAGGTGGGAGGGGGTTGACGGGCTACAATTCGTCGGCCAAGCATATCCCACACATGCTCTATTGGATTCAAGTCCGGTGAGTATGCTGGTCAATCCATACGGGGGATATCCTCCGATTGAAGGCATTCGTCTACAATGCTTGCACGGTGAGGACGGGCGTTGTCATCCATAAACAGAAATTCAGCACCCATGGCGCCACGAAACAAACGTACATGTTGTTGCAGAATGACATCCCGATAGATGTGGCCTGTCATCGTTACACTCTGAACATGCAGGTCATTTCTGGAACCAAGAATAATTCTTCCCCAAGCGAGCCATCCTGCACCATCGTAACGGTGTCGTTCAATGGTGTTCTCTTGGTGGTAACGGGTACCTGGCGCTCTCCATATTATAGTCCGGCGAGAATCAGTCTGATTCTCGCCGGACTTTAATATGGAGAGACTAAACTAAACCTGGACTCGTCGGAAAACATCACACAAGACCACTGTTGTGGTGTCCACAATGCATGCTCTCTTCTCCAGGTTAATCGCAGGCGACAGTGAGTTGCAGTAAGTGGAACACATCCGACAGGCCTACGAGCATATAGACCAATGTGCCCTAAGCGTCTGTACACGGTCTGCCTTGAAACTGTCGTACCGGTAGCTGAAGAGAGCTGACGAGACAGGTCTGATGCTGTTCTCCGTCTGTTTCTTTTGGCAGTAACTGCCAAATACCGGTCCTCATTCGGCGTTTTAACTCGGGGGCGACCTGTGCTGTAACATCTACTCACATTACCATCATCTTGGAATCGTTGCCAAAGCCTGGAGATTACACTCTGGGCGATTCCGAGTTCCTCGGATACTTCCAGCTGGGTACGTCCACATTCCAGTCGTTCAATAATTTTACCACGTAAAAAATCATCCAAATGCTTCATTTGTGCCATAACTATGCGGTCATTGCACTGAAAGGCTTTTAAAGCGCTTGTGAACAATTTTACTTCTTTGCCACCATTCCTTATATACCCCTCTCTTACACTCTCGTCATTCTGACGTACTATCCGTGCCATCTGGTGGTTTCCTGTAATTTGCATATTCTTGTTCAAGATGTGTGTGATAATTCTACAGGTGAAAATTTTATTTTAGAGTTCAATTTCTGTGTAATTCTGAATTATCCTTAATTTATGGACATGAGTGTAGAAGAAAGATTGCTTAGCTGTTTCTTCTAAGCATGATGAAGATGCCATTTATAAAGAAATTGTTTTTACACAATCCCCTAACACTTATTAAGGAGCAAGGCCAATTGTCAAATCCTCATCAGTCATGATACATTTAATATTTAAGTTAGATGTCCTTTCTTTTTCACTGTCGAATAAACAATACATAGTTCCTACATCTAATTTATTTGTATAGAAATAAGCAATTGGATAACATATATTGTATTTGTCAGTTACAGTAAAAATTAGCAAACAGAAATCATACTATTTAGTTTGGTGTGTTAAATCAATACAGACTACTTTAGAACAGCTCTTTTTATCATTGTTTCTTTTTATTCCTTTTATTGCCATGAAATTTTTTTGAGTTAGCTGGACGATTCACGTTTAGTTCTTAAAATCAATGTGTATAAACAGAATCTTCTAGCAAGCAAGTGTAATGTTTTTGTAATTGTTAGTTTTAAAAAAATGGTATCAAGGGTTTGACTAAAAAGCAGTTTTTTTAACAACTTGTGATACATTCTTTATTTTAAATCTATTAAGGCACATAATTTGTATTATGTAAATTATGAAATTGTTCTCATTCATTCCTGTTCTTTATTGTAGAATCATGAAAGAACAAAAGAAGATGCATGGTAAAATTGTTTGAAATAAAAATTGCTTGAAATCCCAGCCAATAGGATTCTTCGTCTACTTCACGAAAACAAGATGGCTGCCTCGACTTCATCACGCGTTTTCTCATCGTCAATGTTCTTGATGAAGTGGAATGAGATTATGGAGAGCTTTTTAATCGATGAGGTTGAAAAGCTCCCATATCTATGGAATCCAAAGCATCCTCATTTTGCGAAGAGGCTGAAAAAAAATTGGACTCCAGTAGATCGCCATGAGGATGAGCGAGAGATGGCCGGCACTCGAAGCTTTCCTAACGCTAGATAAATTTAGATATTTTTAACAATGCCTTTTTTCCTTTTACTTTCTTGTCAAACAATTGGTGTAACGTCTATTTCTTGTAGTATTTTAGAAATAATCGCTACTTCCGAGCAACAATGTCATATCTCAAAAAATGCCGAAATTCAGGTTATTTCATAAAAGGTTTCAAAATAGTGAATATTTTTTGTGCAGTAGTGTCAGAAGTGTAATTTTTAGAATGGCCGCTAGAGGGCCATTTTAGAAGTTACACTTCTGACACTACTGCACAAAAAATATTCACTATTTTGAAACCTTTTATGAAATAACCTGAATTTCGGCATTTTTTGAGATATGACACTGTTGCTCGGAAGTAGCGATATGTACTAATGTTCTGTAAGCAGATCTCATTGTTTTGATAAAATTTCGCCAAATTATCGCCGAAGCCAGTTTGGCATAGACAACAATGCTACAGCAACATGCTATGTATTGAAAAGTTTTTAAGTCAGTAATACAGACTCTTCTTATTCATTTTTATTTGGGAACTAATTTGATATCGGGGGTAATTGTGCTTAGCAGCGCTTGCTGTAGCTGGAATGGAATCCAATATGGCGCGACGTCCACTTAGGAATCGGGACGGAAAATAATTTGAATTGCATGATTTCCGACAATTTTAGATTTAACCAAAGAATAATGTTGATGAAAATCGTGAAAATTGCTAGTAAAATAGTGTACTTACCTTTTATGGATGTGGAGGAAAGGATGGAAAATTATAAGTACCAGGATTTTTTTTTTTTTTTGCAAAGAAAAGGAATATGAGGATTATGATAATTACGAAAGTTAATTTATTGAAGTTAAATGTAAAAAATGCATTTTTGAACTGGATGTAATATTGAAAATGAAGTTTTAAAAATTAAAAAAAGTGCAATGCTAGTTGTTGAAAATGTTACGAAAGGGTTATGAATTCAATTCTTCGACTCCCCCTCCCAAAACGATTCTCCATTCAGCCCAAATAATATTTCGAACTAGGTCAAGAAATTCAATGAATGGGTCCTTTTTGAGAGCGAAACAAATTTTCCTGAACATGTACCAGGCGATATATCCTTCAAATCTTCCTTTTCGATTATATTCAGGCAAGGAAGCTTTGTGAAGTGGCGCCAAGTAACTTCGATAGTATTAGTATGAGCGCCGGTCTCAGAATCAACGAATTCCAGCGAATGGTTAACTGTAAGGTGATGATAGCCTCTTCCGCTCAACCTTTCGTAAGATTTCCAGCAGTCAGAAACAACAGCCGTTCCTAGTTCGATCATGATTCAATAAGGCCGAGAAGTGTTTCTGCCGTCCTGTCGTGAACTGTAACCAGAAAGCAGCGTCCCGTCTCACGTTCTACGCCGCCCAAAACCCACTGTCTCTCAACGAAATGATCCTTATTATTTTTTCTTTTCCCAATTTTACTCTCGTCAATTTCAACCGTTTTACCCTCCCTCCCCAAGCTTCTCTATGTTAACGACAATATGTTCTATTAACACATCGGATGCATAGCTTCGCCAATCGGCAACAGCCTGCGAATAAATTCCGAGCTCCTTATGAATTTGAGCGAACGAGGAACATCTGAAGATTTATAAATCAAAAGTAGAATGGTTGAAATAAGCAATTTGCTTCCTGAAAAAAAAGAATTAAATCTTATGGATTTCTTACTATGGCAGCGAGAATTTCCGCAGCGAAATATTCGACTGTCCCGTTTTTTCGATGTATCCGGAGCAACCTTCATGTCGCGGCCACATTTCTAGCATTGGACCGCGTTCGAAATCATTGAAATTTTCGAAAGGAACGAGAAAAGATAATCATTATTTTTTAAAAACAAAGTTGACCAAAAGTGTGAATTCGGAACACCTTTAGGACCAAAGAAATTAAAAGAAGAGCCATGATATTCCTTGGAAAAAAATCCTGGTACTCACCAATAACTGTGTAAAAATCCATTTTCTTGACAAACACAAAAAAATAGTACAGAAAAGCAGCAGGTGACTGAAAATGATAGCATTTGCAAAGAATTCGAATTAAAAACATCTGCAATGAAAATTTTGACCACGCAATAAAAAGAAACCAATAAGAATGAAACATTTAGTATTAAAATCGACTGAAATTAAAAGGATTAGCGCGTGCAAAAAAAACAAACAATTAGAATGAACTACAAGAAACTTCATCTCCATGGCAACCACATCACCAAAGGAAAGAAATTTCAAGGCACCCATATTTCAATTTTATCGCCCATGTTGGCGAACATAAACAACAACTTGGCGCTATTACCCCCGATATCAAAACTAGCATCTTTATTTGTTATGCATTTGAATTATCTTTAGCAGTACTTGCAAAGTGTTTCATTTTAACCATCTGCGCTATATGTATTATTAATGTCGGAGTAAAATGTTTGAAATACACGTATATGTATGTGTATGTATTTATAAATTTTCCAAAGTTACATTACATAGTAGCAATTTCAAACAGCAATTAATAAATTTACCGTGTACTTCAATTAATAACAAAAATATATAACAAAAAGTATTGTTTGTCAAAAAATTTAGTACAGCTTTCTAGTGTCCAAGTTACCTTTTCTCTGTCCATCCTGTTATCAAAATGGGCAATTTATTGCACAAGGAAGGAATATTACATTCAAAACTTTTTCGATTCATGGAACCCTCATACCTATAAAGTGTTTTCGGGGAACCCCATTCAACACATTTAAAAGAATATGCCTTAAAAATATATTTAAAGTGCATTAACATATGCTAGGTACTGTATGTAAAGACAAAAAAGTATTGTATATGGAATCCAGGATAGTAAACAACAGAAAATTCAGTTATGTACTAATTCAATTAAAATTCTTATTATTTTCAGAAATATGCATTGCGAAGTTTCAGAATCTCCACACCTACTACCGCAACGAAAAAAAGAAACTGTCGTCTTTTAGAAGTGGAACAGGTGCAAGATATTTTGTTCCCAAGTGGGAACACTTTGCTCGTCTCCAGTTCCTTGATGATACGATTAAACCACTTGATAGTACCTCAATTTTAGACTATATAGAGCTGGAAATTAATGCAGTATGTATTCCCCCCCTGATGTTATTTTTTTTTCTTTTCAAATGTATACTACTTCTAATTCTTTCATGTATTACAGACTCCATTGAATGTCAGCGCTGAGGATTTATTTGAGAGAGAGAGAGAATGTTGAGGAACCTCCTCCCATTCCATGCAGGAAATCTCAAAGTGAGCAGCCCCAAGGGACAAGGGTGTCCACCTCAACACCTGGAGCGAAAAAAAGAAAAGTTGCCAGCAGTCATGAAGATTTCTCTAAAAGAATGCAAAACTGCTCGGGGGCTGTAGGCAAGAAAACAATCAATGAGACTTTTGCTGCTTTCATAGCCTCCGAGCTTGATAATTTGCCCTGCCCAAAGCAGCAGGCAGCAATACGTCACAAACTAGCTATACACTCTTTGATTATTTAGAATAAAATATATTTCTTACCATTTTAGCAATATTTTTCTTTTATAAAATTATTCTATATAAGCTAGAATGATTAGAATCGACTTAATTTTAAAAATAAATTATTTATATACATAATCATGTTTGCTTTATGTAGTTCATTACCCCACTTGTTGTAGAGATGAGATTTTTTCCAAAGAAACCTCTTAATTTACATCCAGCTTTTATATTCATGGTGACACTCAAACATATCTGGACAGCACAACACAAAAATACTTGTGCGTTTTATATGTTGACGAAGAAAAGGAGTGGGAAGTATTCAAATAATAAAGTTTTTAAGTACAGGTTTTTAGATAAAGTTTGTAAAAATGCATCATAAAAATACAGTCACATGTCTAGGCGAAGAGGATATTAAATCGTATTTAGTAAGGTACATGAAAGCAATTAATAATCTTGTTCTTCTTGGAATTACCAGTAAATATAAAAAATTCAAGGTCTAAGGCAGGGGTGGCACACGAAGACTTTTTGAAAATATAGTAAAAAATAACAATTTTTTTTTAAATGCACTTAATTCAATTAACTCAAACTGAGCCTGCCCATGAGGGCCAGGGCCTACTGTGCACCTCCCAGTATACGTGACCATTGGGCACTGAGGCGCATGAACTTAATTGAATTACAATAGAAAATTATCGTGTAAGGAATACTCCGTCGCTGTGTGCGCTGACTTTCGAAAGAAAGTGCATTCGTGAGATTTTGTAATTTGTGGGATTGTAATGTGTTGTAAATATCTACTAAAGTTAAAAATGCTCCAAGCTAAAATAGATTTGAAAATTTAATATTCATTTTCGAGATTGCATTCAGTGCTACATTAGATAAGAAAATGCTTATCTTTTCATAAATCCTCTTTCAATTTCTCTACAAAATGTTTATTGTTATCCACAAGATCTGCCTGTCAGATATTATTGTAGTTTTGGATCAACATTTTTTTGTGAACAAATATTTTTTAATACAAACATAATATAAATCGGCATAGTTAAAAATAAACCAATATACACCTAAAACCATTTGTTTTGGTTAATTTCTTGCAGAACTGATCTTAATATAGAATGATTTGGTAAAAAAATTACAAATTCAAAAGCCACATTAAGGAAGTATTGACTATATAAATTACACAATTAAATGTTTAAAGTTAATTATTTTTATTTTATATCTAAAAAGTTTATTTTCAATAAAATTCAAGTATTTATTATGTTTTCCCTACTCAGACTTACCCTAAGAAATATGCTATTTGGGTGAAAATCTCATTAGTCAATATGTTAGTAACTCTTTACGTCTTTTTGTTTGTTGTAAAAGTCAGAAGTAGCACTCTTACCAAAAAAGGTTGGTCACCCCTGGTCTAAAGAATCAGTAATAAATATACCAACATAATGTTTTGGAAAAAGATTGAGAGCCGTGTTTCAAAATAGGATTTATGAATTAGATGTTAATAATAAAGGAGATTCGAATTATGAGTAGATATCAATGTAAGTTATTACATATATATAATATTTTGCTGCTTGCTTGTACCACATAAAAAGTAAAGTTGTATATTGTTTTAACTTCATTTTTATTGACTTATGTTATATATGTAGGATTTTCCCTTCGAAACATTTGTAAAAAGGTTGAGTCATATCCTTTTCAGAGGACCATAAATCTCAATTTTATTTATTACTGCATTCCGAAGCAGCGCCATCTAGTGAGTAGCGTCTCTTAACTGCAAGTAAAATGGCTCAGTCTACTGAAGAGCAGGTGGAACGAGAAGGAGGGCTTGGTGAAGTAGGGATTAGGGAAAAAATGTTATCCCGCCAAAATCGAATGTTCTAGAAAAATCATAGCGTGTATATATAATCAATTTCGAGCGCCATTTTCCGGTCTGGCGATTTGGAATATTTACTCTAACTGAGCCGGATTTTTTTCAATTACTTTTGTTAAAAAATGGTTGATAACCATTGCCTGGAACAACAGCCCTTTTCAGGGCTATCGGAGAAAGAGATTGTAGTTAATGCTGGGAAACATGTCTGCGCGATTTGTGATGAAATGTTTAGAACATTGAAAGAATTGAAGAAACATTACGAAGTATCTCACGATGAAATAGAACTGAAACAAGAAGAACATGTGTTTAATACTGATGAAAGTTTTCAAAAATGGAAAAAGGAAGAAGAAGTAAGAACGAAGTCTTTATTTGTGAAAAATGGTGGTGTCAGGAAAAGTGCAAAGAACAAGCAATTTTCGTATTATATTTGTAACAGGAGCGGTATTGCAAAGTTAAAATCGGAAAGAAAACGCATGGAGAAAATAGGAGGATCTGTTAAATGTGGAAAGACATGTCCTGCCTTTATGACGGCCATCCGAGAACAAAAAGAAGAGGCAATTAAAATAACTGTACAGTACCAATCTGTGCATGCTGGTCATGAAATGCAGGTTGGTAAACTGAGACTTTACGAGGAAGATAGAAGAAATTTAGCAGCTCTCCTAAAAGTTGGGATGCCATATACTAACATTATAGAAAATATCCAAAAGAAATGCCCCCCTACTGAACGATTAGGACTTTTAACCAAAAAGGATCTTCATAATGTAAGTCGGGATTTTAAAGTGGATAAAAGTATTTTACATGATGAGGATTCAAATCGTTTGAGGAGGGAAAAGGAAGCAATCTTAAAAGAAAAGTCTGTTGTACATGAGGAACCTACAGAGTTAGTTTATGAACAAGTAAAAAGAAATATGCAGTTGTTAAACAATGCAATAAATATAGCAAATGCAGAACAAATTAAACGAATTGATCAAGATGTGAAAAACTTACATCAGTTTATGGATATTTCACCATTTTGCTCATCTCTACCAAATATTCAACATTTTCCAGCAAATAAAAATATTGTTCAACAGCGTGTTAAGCATAAATCCAGATATTTCAAAAAGCAAAAGCTAACCAATGATACGTAAGTAGACCTTATAAGCATTTACTCTCGCATCATTTTATGTCATTGCAATTCTTGAGATGCATCGCTAAATGATGAAATGTCTTTCTTGCAGAACTCGTCAAGAAGATTACAACTGCGAGAAAAGAGGGAGTCCTTACAGAGAGATGCCACCGTACCATGTAAGTATGCAAGCTTACACCCTCGATACATCTGCCATTGAAAATTCTTGAGATGCATAGGTAATTGAAATATATAACTAGTTTTTTACGGAATAGTGAAATGTACAAGAAACTGTTGATTATGCCGCATATATTCATAGTTAAAAAGTGAATTGCTAGCTACTTTCTATACTTAAAAAGGAAATTTTTCTAAAATTGTACTGTGGTTATGTTTATCTGCGAAGTTAAGACTATTTTTGAAATGAACAGCTCTGTTCCTTTCATTTACAGGTAATTGTGTTTTTGTCTCTTACTTTTTAAAAGTATTCTGTAACTTAATGTTCTGTTAACAGTGATACTTCACAAAGCATTTCCACAATGTTAAACCATGATTTATTTTTGAGGATTATTTTTAAAGAGATGCACCAAGTCAGTGTTTAATTCTTTTACTTGTGCAATTTTTACTTAAGATTGTCTTTATCAGATGTACAAAAGCCTAATATAAATGCAGAGCACATTTTTAGCCAAAAAAATATTGCAACTTGGAACTATATAATTCATATACCTGTTTACAATAAAGCATTTTTAAAATTTCAAAATATTCCATAAATACTTAATTTCTGCTTTTAACATATAAGAAGATAGCTCATTTAGCATTATTATCTTGTAGAGGGAGAATGTGAAGCACATTTAATACCAGAAAAATGGATTGATAAAATATGCCACTTTATATAGGATAGCAAAGCCATAATATTTTTCAGTTCTTTTATATGTGAGAAAACATTCCTAATTAGGATCTTATTTTTAACTTAAAGCAAATATAGCATTAAAGTAATGCATAACTAGTACCATGGTTTGTATTAAATACTTCCGATTTAGTTTTGGAATAAACTAATGTAAACACACTGCATTAGAAGCAGGATTCAAATTGAAAAATTATTTTTCTAATGATTTTGTGACAAATGACCCTTATTTTAAATGAAGTATATGGTATAAATTTTTTATGTTTCTGTTTATTTCAGTTATTGTATTTTTATCACTCTTTAGGTGGTTAACTATCATTATTTTGGATAATTAGGCTTAAAAGAAAGTTAGCCACGCTTTGCATATGAAATAGACATAAAGGTATGTTTTAGTGCTCCGCTTATATTATGTAATAAATTAAAACCTGAAATTTTATTTCTTACTCATTACATTTTCATAAAATGTAATTGTTCAGTTGGGATATTTTACATTAATAACATGTAACTTTCAAATCAACTTGGCTCTGTTTATTTTTAAACCATTGAATTTGAATTAAAAATCTGGTGGATAGAAACTTACTTTCAGGGAACTCACTGAAATTGTAGGTATATCCTACTGTCTTTTAAGAGATAAGAGCAACACAGCTCAAACATTTTATTAAACCAATTTCTGAAGTTTTGTTTTAATACTGCTACTAACATGTCCTAAAGTTGAAATTACCAATGTAAACAAGTTTCACAAAACTTGCAGTAAACAAAAAAACTACTGATGCCAGTTCACTTATACTGTGAATTTACTGCTTCTTATATATTATGAAATACTGTCTCCTGACAACATATTTTAAAATTCAGCTGCAAGTGATAATTCTTTGACATTGTTTATAAATATGTGCATTTTATTTCAAAAAGATTTGAAAAGTTGATTGAATGCTATTTTTGTGTAATGCTTTTTCTTGATGTAATGGAAAATAATAGTTAAATGTTATATTGGGAATTTAATTTTAAATCTATAGTATAATTATCCTTATATATATATATATATATATATATATATATATATATATATATATATATATATATATATATATTTGTGGGTGAAGGTGTAATTCAAAATGACTATTTTTTTGTTACAGCTGTATTGTTCAACCTGATATATTTTGCAACTACACCTTTATAATGGTGTTTACTGTAGGTGAAGCTATTACCGGAATTAACTATCTTATTGCTTCTGTTTTCTACCAGCTGTATCCTCCACCAGCATCTTATTTCAGGAATCTCAAGTTTTAAGAAAGATGAGTAATTTTTTTTTCACATCATTTATGTTAATGTATTTTTGTATATTCATAGATAAATGATAATAATCAAGAATATATTTCTTTGCGGGTACTCAACCGGGCCAATTAACTAATTGTTCAGAAATGTCTTGCAAATTATTTTTTAAAATATTTTTATATTATAAACTTTTTTTATTTCTCATTTTTATTTATATTATGAAAAAAATGACATTGTATTTAATTAGATTAATTCGTTTATTTAATTTATTAAATTTAATTTTTGTTAGTTATATTACTATTTTTTTAGCATGAAATCTTAAATTTTTTTGTAAACTACCGTATTTTCCTGTATATAATCCGCAAAGCCTTTTTTTATTAAAAAAAAGACTTATAATCCACAATTTTTACATCAAATAATCCAAAATACATACTGTTGATAATGTGAGAGATAAATAAAAAAATACACAATATGATCAAAATTATATGTAATGAGTTGTACAGAACAAAATTTTTTTTGTAAAATTATTTTCTCCATCGGACATCCATTGTTCCCATAATTACCGAACTTTCGATTTAAATATCTAGTTATTCCGACATCTAAAGGCTGTAATTTCTTTGTCAGTCTTACAGGTATTAGTCGCAGGTGCTGACTTCAGGCCATTTTTAACATTCTCCCTAAGGTGTGCTTCATAGAGTCCATAATTATAAAGATTTTGTTTGCATTTTTCAAAATCAGCCTTGTTTTTTTCTCCATAATTGAATATTTCGTTCATCAATGTTGAACAATCTTGCAGTTTCCCGATTTCCTCCTTCGGTAGCCTTTTCTTTTATGTTTAGTTCAAAGCCAGTACTAATTCTTTCAAAACTTTATCAGCTTTTCTGATGGAGAATGTTTTTTATCACATTATCTGCGACGGCGTATAATACACGCACAACAAAATTTTAAACACATAATCGCACACACACATAATCACAATTCACGTAATCCTCGGATTATATATACGCAGGAAAATATGGTACGTTTAATGTCGCGTAAGGAAATATACCTACTGGGGAACCCGCCTTTCCTATTTGGATAAAAGGGGTAATGCATCGCGGCACCATACCTCATGGGAGATGCGGAAATTGGAGCGAATAAACTAAATTCATGCAACATCATGTGCTACATTTTATTACATTATATTTTAGAACATTTCTGCGTAGTCATTATTATATGTCAAAATAGTGTACAACCAAGAAAGCTGTATATCCAAACGTTCATTCATTGTACATAAAAGAAGAAAAATAAAAGTATACAAGCTGTATATAATCCTCTACTCAAAATAGTGGTTGTTCATCTTAAGTGAATTTTGTTTACTTCATTGTCTCCCTCCCTAAGAAATTTGCTCCTGTCACAATTTGCAAACTCATGCATGCATATGTATTAATATTGTGAACACCACCTCAGTCAACTGATTTAAATACCTATAGATCATATTTGGAGAGAGCTTGAAGTTAGATTACGAAGACAAAAACAAAATGTGAACATAATAAGGTGTCACAATACAATTTTTATTAGTAAAACATTACTTTTGAATATTTATTACTGTTACAAATCAGGTAGATAGAAAGTTACTTTCAGGGAACACATTTAAAGTGCATATACATGACTTAGTCTTTTGATCATTATCAGCAAAAACAATAGCTCATAAGTACATCAGTTTATGAATTTTAATCTTTTATTGTAATGAGGACAATTTTCTAAGAGTGGAAATATATTTAAAATTATGTTATGATTTCCACTCAAGTGTACAAAACTTGAAATTACCTGTGTAAATAAGTTGACCAAACCTTTAGTAAGCATGAAAGCTAATGATGCCAGTTGCCTTATAGAAATGCAAAATGTATTCTGTGTCAGTTTTTTCTTTTGTATTGTATTTTTGCTGAATCCTCAGCATTAAAAATAATTTTACAAAAAAGAATTTGACTGTTATTGGAGCTTGTTTTTTTATCTGGTGTACTTAGTTTTAAGCGTTGATCTAGAAAAAATTGGGTATCTCCCATCATTGTTATTGTGTTCCAATGTGCTCAGGGATGTTTTCCACTATTGGCTGAATATTGTGGCATTTGGCAGTCTTTTAAATTGATGATATTGGTTACCGGTTTATGTAAGTAAATAAAAGTATATTGTATGTATTTATGTTTAATACATATTATAAAACAACACTTAATATCAGCCTATCAACTTTTTTTGATTTAGCAAAAACAAACCACCAAATGCTGCAATGTACAGTCAAAAATGGTAAAATTTTCCCGTGCATGTGCTTAAGGAATAAGTTGTCTCACCTTTTTTCAAGTTTATTTCAGAAATTATTAAAACTTGGTACCTTCTAATAAAGAGAATTGTATTTTTTTATTTCTATTTGAATTTATTTAAAAATTGAGATACTGAAAAAAATTTTGTTACTTAACTAAAATTTAAATTTGTATCGTTACTGTTTTCAGTTATATTATAAGTGAGAACATTTCTTCATTGCCATACATTAAAATGGTGTAAAATATGGTGAATGGGATTCCAGACAAAAAAAATTAAGAATCAGATTAATTATAACAAATTTTATTTTTGTGTTTGTATTGCTATGTTTTAACAAGTAACATTTATGGCAAAAAAAAAAAAAAAATGATGTATTGAAACATTCATTATTGAAAAGAAAAACATACGAATCATGCATGTTTTACCATCCAACATACTAGTGGTAGTACTTTTTTCATCATGCAAGTGTATTTTGTTTACTTCATTGCGTCTTTTTTCCCAAAGAATTCTGCTGATTAAATTATGTTCATATGAAAATTTGCAAACTCGCAAATAAAACTTTACAAAATCTAAAATTTTGAATTACTTGCATTGAACACATATCTTGAATTCAAAAAATGTTATTTATGCACCTTTAGTTGATGTTCAAGGACCAGAAGATGTTTCTTTTGGGCATATTAGCAATACTAAAAATTTTTTTGCCTTTTCACAAAAATTTGACTGGGGTTAAGAAATCTGTATATGATATTACTTGTTTACCATGTACTCTCAATGTAGTTTACTGCCAGCATTGGACCAAAACATTACACAACTTTCTGTTATCTTTATTTGGAAAGAGTATGAGTAAGTATCTTAAGAGTATGTATCTTACCTTCTGTACACTTATCCAGCAGAGGTTTTGTTAACAGTTTCAAGGATACGAGTTTTAAGGTATTGATAATTTTATTTTATAGGAAACAAAACGAATAGGCTATATTTATTATGACACTTCAGGAGAGAACAAATATTTTAGTATTAAATGTTTTTGCAGATATTTAATAATATATTCATTTTGAAATTAATACTATTAATGCGAATGGTACTGTATTTAATTAAAAATGCGAGTTTTAAGGCATAAACATTTATTGTGACTGCTTTGTGCAGTGTCAAGAGAATGTACAAGTATGGGTGGGGGTGACGATATCGCAGCGCCAACGAATACCTAAGTGTTCTTATCCTTAATAAAACTCCATTACAGTTTATTTCATCATTTTTCTTTTTTTTTTTTTTTTTGTTCTCATAATAGAGAAAAAAACCAACTCTCTGTTTTATAACTTACATGAATTAATCTGTATAAAGTAATTCCCTATTCTACATTAGAAAATATAAAACAGCCATCGAAATATGCACATGAGAAAAGAAAAAAATGTTTTTATCGCTTTTATGTCAATGTTACATTAACTAATATATAAAGAAATGGATTTTCCTTCAACTACAACAAAGATTTGTACTCCACTGAATAATTAAATGCTTACACATCAAGCTTAAAAAAAGAGTTCACATGCTGTTGGTCTTGTCTCAGTTTTTGCTGAGATAATAGCCAGCAGAGTCCCTTTTCCTCATTTGGTTTTGACTGACAGAATGAAACTTATACATTGAAATCAATGAACTACACTACTTGGAAAATATATTTTACTTCACGGGGAGAAAATAATAAAATTTAATTTCTTTTATTAGCTAAGGTTAACCCTTTCACTTTTCTAAAAATGCATACATGATACATATAGATATACACTAGTTGAAATGCCTGTTCTTTGCACGGGTTAAGAATGAAAAATATTAAGATCACCTAATGTAGCAATTACAGTATTTTTAGGGAGGGTAAAACCATGTTTAAGGCAGTTGTTGTTGTTACTTATGCCGCCTGATCAACGGCAACATCAGATCACGGCCCAGGAAATTCATCGTGGCAAGTAGTATTTCTGTCGTTAGCCATAGTTTTGAGCACACTACATTTGGCTCGGTTCCACCTCAGTCCAACTAACTACCTCACCATGCCACAAAGGCAGTATACATTTACAAACATCCATGCCTTCCCCTGGATTCGAACCCAGGCCCTATGGCATAGCAGTCAGCGTCACTAACCACTATACCGGATGGGTAGCACGTATAAAGCAGTACAATAAAAATTAAACATATTTTTTAAATGAATGTTCGCATTGTAAATCATCTTAAACTAACTGAAATTTGAGAAAGTAAAGAAAATTTATCAAATATATATATACATACACTAGCTGCATGGCCCAACATTGCACAGGCTTTCTCTGCTTTTATAAATTTTCGCTTCATTTCACAAAATCACCACTTGCATTATTCTTTTTCGAGGTGCCATCCTCGTCACTTGACAATGGTTTAAAATTTCGAGGTGTGTTGCCAAAAGCTCTTGAGTAGGTGAACAGAGCGGCTTTTAAATTCTCTCACTCACTTTGCAATTTTTTAATCCTTGTAAACGAAAATGTATCCTTTTTAAAATTAGTTGTAGATTGAAGAAAGACAGAAAAAAGTAGAAATTTTTCAATTTACAAAATTCCACAACTAAATGCTTAACATATGTGTGTTAAAAAGACACTATGGGGGAAAGCCTACTTATATGTTTACATTCACTAAAAAAAAATTCAAAAAGGAAATATTACTACCTGATAAAAACATTTTAGTATTTTATTTTTATAGTTTTTCATTCCTCTGTGTTGAATAAATAATTTAAATACTTATCTGATGAAAAAGTATGTTATACAGAACTAACATATTTTCATTATTTTAAAAATAATTTCCTTCTTGGGTTTTGAAATAAAAAAATTGATTAAAAATCTTCATTTAGCAATTAATTGTGACATACTGTTTGCTTAAGTGGCAGTAAGAGATAAAATATTGTTTATTGATAAAGACTTATTAAATATTTAAAAAATTATAAAATAAGAGCTGGTTTACCCATTCTTTGAACGAGTGAATTTAAAAGTTAAACAATACAGAAGTTTTTAATGAGTATTTTTACATGAATCGCAAATTAAACAAAAAAAAGCTCATTGTATCTCAGCTTAACAAAAAAAAACCATGTTTGTTAAATTGTAAGTCTGTAAATCTAATATAGCTGATATAAAAAAAAAAAAAGATTATTTGTATTAATAACTCCCTGTAACTCTCTTATGGGTCAGTTTTTGAAAACACCTTCCTAAGCTGATCTCTGCTCAGCAAAAGTAACATTGCTGACTTTTTTACATTACAACTTTTGTATAATGAATGCTTAAAATACTATATATAAATAATTTATATCTAGGAGTGTAATACGTTAATATTACTTTATCTTGTATTTATTTTATGTTAAAATTGTTATCTGCCTCACGCTCCGCCTGTTCAAACCTTCGCAGTTCTGATTGTGGAAACGTTTCATTAGGTTTAGCTACTTTCATAGCTCGAACTTTGAGAAAGATTAGACTTACGTTTTCGCAGCATAATTCTTAGTAGGTACTTTTTCTACTCTTACAAAAAATATCTATGGTAGTTACTATTTTTATACTTAAAAAATGCAATACCTGCCTATTCAATTAAAATTATAGTGTTAAAAATTAACTACTAACCACTACAAATTATGCATGTTTGTCAAAATGATGTAGTGGGGGAAAAAAAGACAAAGTTTATCTACTTTAAAAACAAGAAGCGATAAAGTATTTATTTTGATATAAGGATCAATTTATTAATACCATATGTGCATAACAAAATTTTAAAAAAGGGCATAGAAATAAGTTATCAATTTTTACTGTGCTCTTTTGGCAAAAGCACACGGCCCGGTGTAGACAAAAAATAGGTAGAGTTTTGCTTCACACATAAAAGATAGATGTATGCTGTCGCCAAATTTTGAGAAATTGCCAATTTGGCATGCTTTTGCGTAATGTGTTTTGGAGTAGCAACCTTTCCACAACATTCAACCTTTTCCTTGACATAAAAAACATTCAGGTGGGTTACCATATTTGGTGCATTTATCAATTTTGCAAGAAAAACTGTGGTGGGATATTTCTACTTACTTGACAATTAGTTATATTTTGGACACTTCACTCAATATCTTTATAAATTATAGCCTATGTGTTATTCTGATGTATAAGCTATATTATTGTAAAGTTTCATTAAAACCCATTCTCTCAGTTGTTTTTGTGTGAAAGAGTAACAAACATCTCCATCCATATATACATCCAAACTTTTGCATTCATAATATTAATAAGGATAGTTTTAGTTATTTATTGGATATATCCTGGTAATATGGATTTGTAACTGTTCTGAGGTGTTGACAACACAGACATTAGCAATACCCAAAATGATACAGTCAGCACAAGCACTGAAACAGAACAGAACTTCACCTGTTCCTCACTGTGTTTGGCTTCATAGTCCCTATAATCACTAAGTACCAATACATATATACAAGCATAAACCTGCAGTAAGCTTTTATAACAAGAAAAGGGAGTTTTTCTTTAAGTATTTAACTACTGTCTCTCAGCCCTATATATAATGAACTCCTATTTTACTACTTTTTCCTAGATCTAGTTTATAAAGTATATTATAGAAAGATGAATGTAATGAATTTTTCCTACATCAAGGGTGGCCAACCTTATAGCTATGGTGCGCCAAACAAATCTACAGCATGCCACATCATAGGGAATATTTGAAACAATTCAATTCCGGTGGCAATACATATAGATTTAAAGATATTAATAATAACATAAAAATAAGCTCTACACATAAAATATATATATTTATATTCCTTTAACATAGGTAAAAATTCAGATTGTACATATAAATACGCATCTTGTAAAAAAAATTGATTAAAATAAAAAATAACAAATATAAATATTTCAGCAATATAATTAGTATACCTTCAATAAAATTTTTAATTTAAATATGAAACTTGTCCCTGCAAAGCTCTATTTAATATCGCAATATAAGTGGAATAATTTGTAACTTACAATCTGATTCGCACATCATTCTGAATGTTCAACTATTAAACAATTTCTTTATGGACTCAAAATATATTTCATAAGAGAAATAAATTTCTTCATATATATATATATATATATATATATGGAACCAAAAGCGGAAAGCAGAGTGCATGCAATTTTCTTCAAACAATTAAATCACTCTGAAAATGACATGCAGCAGTCAAAAATAGATGTCAATTTATTGATAGTTACTGTGCAGAGATTTTTTCATAATTCAGTAAATACTGCTTTAAATAATTCTGAATCTTTCTTTTCAGGATGCAGTAAGAAGTGATGTTTCATTTTAAAAGTATTACACCATCTTTTTGACATGATGTGAATATTTAATGAGTCATTTAAACAGAGGATGTTAGTGTTTTTTTCACATAAACCATTTACATACATAAACATTTTTACAAACAACATTTTTACCTCACAACCTTTTGTTACTTTTTAAATGTACAATAATATACTTCTATTCTTTAAAAACTACTGCTATTCAAATGTATGTACATATTAGATTTTATTTTTAATTAAATACATATTTCAAACAAATTGCAAAACACTTTCATATACAAATCTTTTTATTCTGATCATCAGACCTAATGAGAACTTGATACATGATTAAGAGAATGCTGCTAAAATTCTTAAGAAACAATACACATGCAATGAAGCAATTTATTATTTTACCATTATTGCATTAAAATAATAATTTAAATATAATGTACAATTACTTTCCCCATTCATTTTAACACAAATACAATTTTAAAATAATGGAGAAATTATTCCAAATAAATTTTCTTTCTGTGGAACTTTTCCCAACCATGGGATTATTGTGATGTGAAATAACTCATTATTTCGAATCACATAATTCCTTTCAAACCAAACTTTTAATTTCTACACTATTGCTAATTCATTTTTTTTTTTAAAAAAATTGCATTGCATGTACTGCTCTTTCTTCCAGGAGAGACAGATTCATACTTCTCAATAAAATAACTTTAAAAAAATAATCGTTGCAAGGAATGTTTTTATAGAAAACCGCTTTTTTAATGTTAGGGAAAAATCTCCTGTAACTGAGAAATTCTTCCCTTAAACTGACATACTTTTCCCTCCAACAAACTGCAAGAATTTACCTTACCCTACCAATCTCTAAAATAGAATAGTCCATTTCTGGCAGTCTGGAGACACTAGTCCATCTAAGAAGTATTCGTGTTTTAATGACTTAGATTCATTTAATTCATCACTCACCCTTAAATACTTACCCCTAGACAAACTACCTACGCCAATCTAAAATCCCGCCTTCTGAAGAGTCTGATTTTTATTCGAAGATTTATTCGGACTCCCACAGAAATAATTGGGGGATCGCCTGGGATTTGATTTCGAAAATCTTCTCTAAATAATAAGTTGATAACCTTCTAACCCTCTTCTTCGTTAAAAAAAACATTTTTGGCTGCAAGCCTAATTTATAAACGGACTGAATCGAAAATGCGGATTGCCTCTCATAACATACTAACATTTAGGTGCTTCAAGTTATTTTCTGCCGTGTACAACTACAAGAGTTTCACGAGTCCAGTGAACACATCCAGGAGCCTTTGAAGTTTGTTTTCAAGTAATTAATCACACGTCGTCAACTGTATCAGGTACTTTTTATGTTGTTCTTCAAAAGGAAAAAAATCTAAAAGAATACGTGAGTCACCGTTAATTTGATTATGAAAAAATTGTTGTAGTCGATTTCATGAAGTAATTTATATTTTTAAATATCATGTGTGTTTTTCTGAAATACTACTTTTCTATTTGTGTATAGAAATTGTATCAATTAAAATTTTCTACAAGTATATCTTTTAAAATATTAAGAAAGTCGTACGTAAAATATTCATGTTTTTATCTAATTTAATAAGGAACTGCATTTCATATGAAAAGTTTGCGTTTCTTCAGTTACGTCATCGACCTTGAACTAAGAGATTAATGTCTTCCCATCCCTAAACATTACCGTTTCGAAGCGATCGTAATTTCGATGACTCATATAGTTTAACATTTCTCTTGCAGCTGTTTAGTAATTAATTATTTTTTACGAGTATTCGAGAAATATATTTTGAAAGAAATATGCTATGTTCTTAGAATTGATGAAGGATCGTGTATAATCTTATTTTAATGTTGTGTATTTTATCGTTTAATATATAAGTATTTTGAGTTCATTTTGACAGAATTATTATGCTGAAACATGTGTTCATCCTTAGAATGTTCTGAAGAGATACTAAAAGATTTTATTTTTATTGGTGTAACAAAATATATATATGAGATTTTTCTTTAAGTGACTAACTTCTAATTGTTTGCTTTTTTCAGCAAAGAACACTCTCTCTTTAAATGACTAACTTTTTCATGTCACAATAAATTTAATCACTGTTTCTAAACAAGATTTATATATTAATTTATTTTTTCTTTCAAATTCTTTTTGCATTTGTTATAACAAAATGAGATAACTGATATATCAAATGGTTTAAAAATATTAAAAAAAAAAGGTTTTGTTTTCAGTTGAAATTAATGATTTGACTACTTTAAATTAAGCATTACGTATTTTAGCTCGCATTGTTGTCTTTACACGTTACTGGTTTAAAATATTTCTAAATGAATAGAATTTGAATATATTTCAATGTATATTTAGTGTATTTTGATGCAATATCATTTTAACTTGAGAATTTTTGTAAATGCAAACGAGAATTGCCAATAGCAACATCATTATTTTTGTTTGAACGCGTAACAATTTTGTTTATTCCTTTGGTTACTATCTAAACTTAAATTTAAATTTTAAAATGGCGTATCTTGGCAAAGGTCGATGCGAAGATTTATTTGTCTTAGCCACGGAATTAAATTTAAAATTCGATAAATCTATGACCATCGCCACACTTAAAGATCTAATTATTGGTAGTGAAGATTATGACGAAGAACTGACCAAAAACATACATTCAACGATTGTTGAGGATCGCAAAGCCAGAGAAGAAAAAATTTACGCATTGAAGAGCAAAAAAGAAAAATTACGCATTGAAGAACGAGAAAAAATTACGCTTCGAACAATTGAGGTTAGATGAGCAAAAAACGCAAATATGAATTTGAGTTGGAAAAGTTAAGAATCCAAACACAATCCAAGTTAGGCGCTGATACATCCAAAGAAAGTGATACTAAATTTCTCGTCAAAGAAGTTTCAAAGTTTATACATCGTTTTGATTTGAAAGAAGACATCAGTCTTTATCTAAAATTATTTGGACGTCAAGCGCAGAGATTGAATATTGATCAAGAAAACTGGGTTTCTCATCTGTTAGGCTTGTTACCGACGGAAGTATCTCACATCATAGCGAGAGAGCCTGACGATAAAGCCAACTCTTACGAACACGTTAAAGATTTACTGCTGAAACGCTTTAAACTAACTCCAGAAAAGTTTCGACAACTATTTGTCACTCGCCAAAAAGCACCTGAAAGAACATGGATTGATTTTTACCATGAGTTAAACACTTACTTCAATGGATGGATAGATGGATTGAAGATAGATACTTTCAACAAGTTATCAGATCTAATCATAACAGATCAACTCAAACGAAAAACTCCTTTTGAATTTAAAGAATATTATCTTGACGAATGGGCAAATATGAGAACTCCCCTGTTCAATTAGCAGAAAAACTAGAAGAATTCGAAGACTTTAAAAGGACTCTGAAACAAAAATCTAGCAGTCCATTTGTGAAGAAACAAGAATTCAGATTCACAGAAAAGAATCGCAGATATGAAGCTCCACGAAAATTCGAGTATAATAGGAAAGATAAGAAGTTTCCAGCGTCAACGAATTACAACAAACATTACGAAGCCCCTGTTACCAAGAACGAATCTGTTCAAAGATATCAAGACAGCGCGCAGAAAGGGTATTACAACAAAAATTACGAGAAACACTCAAATCACAATTCTTCCAAGCATATATATATGCTCAGACGAACTATTCCAAATCGCAGAAATTCAAAGAACCTCCAAAAGAAACTTGCACACTCATCGTTAAGGAAGGTTTACGTACTAAAGAGGTATTTTTTGAAAAGGTGAAAATCACGGCGCTCATAGACAGTGGTAGTACCGTAAGTTTGCTTCGAGAAAACACAAGCAGAAGAATAATGGATCCAACAAAATTATCGAAGAACAAGATGCTTCTCACAGGTATTGGTGAAGCACAAGTGACAACTATCGGTTCCTTTGAACATGAGTTCAAAATAATGATGAAAATTACTCGTTAACTTGGCATGTTGTACCGACCAATAAATTAAAATTCGAAGCAGTTATTGGATCAGATCTTTTGGAACAAGCATCGATAAGTTTTACTAAAGAAGGAGTTAAATTCAACAAATATGAGAATCACGCACAGCTTATGCAAATATCTGCTGAAAATCTTCAAGAAGAACTAGACCTACGTCATGTTGAAAATCGTCAAATCAAGAAGGAACTTGAAAAGTTAATTCAAGACTTCAAGCCAGAAAAAACAGCATCTACTGACGTCACAATGAGAATTATTTTAAAAGACGAAGATCCAGTCTGTCAACCTCCTCGTCGACTAGCTTTCACAGAAAGACAAGAAGTAAATAAACAGATAGAAGAATTTCTCAACGAAGGCATTATACATCCGAGTTCTGCGGAATATGCAAGTCCAATCGTAATGGTAAAAAAGAAAGATGGATCTTCGAGAATGTGCATTGACTACAGAAAAATTGAATCAGAAGCTTGTGAAAGATAAATTTCCGTTACCTATCATCGAAGATGTTTTAGACACTTTGCAAGAAGCAAAGGTATATTCTACATTAGATTTACGCAATGGTTTCTTCCACGTCGATGTTGACGAAGATTGCAGAAAGTATACATCCTTTATCGTCCCAGATGGACAATTTGAATTCAACAAAGTTCATTTCGGACTAAGCACAAGTCCAGGAGTTTTCCAATGCTACGTATCAAGTATATTTAGAGATCTTACTCGGAAAGGAATTGTAATCAGTTATTTAGATGATCTCGTCATTCCAGCGAAAAACGAACAGGAAGGTCTCGAAAAACTTAAAATTATTTTTGAAGTCGCAAAGAAATACGGATTAGAAATTAAGTTCAAGAAGTGCCAATTCTAAAAAAAGAAAATTGAATTTCTAGGTCACATTGTAGAAAGCGGAACTATTAAACCATCTCCCACGAAGACACTAGCTGTCCGAAAATTTCCAGAACCAACAACAATAAAACAAGTACAAAGTTTTCTTGGTTTAACTGGATATTTCCGCAAGTACATCAAGGATTATTCAAAGATAGCTAAACCACTTAGCGATTTAACAAGAAAAAAAAACCTCTTTGTTTTCGGGATTCAACAAAAAGAAGCATTTGAAAAATTGAAGAAAATCCTGTCCGAAGGCCCAATCTTGCACCTCTACAAGTATGGAAGAAAAACAGAACTGCATACAGACGCCTGTAAGCAAGGGTACGGCGCAATTTTGTTACAAGAAGCAGAAGATGGAAAGTTACATCCCCGACAAAAAAGACAAAATACAGCAGAAGAAAAGTATGACAGCTACGAATTAGAGGTACTAGCAATTATCAACGCATTAAAGAAGTTTCGTGTTTATCTTTTAGGACAACACTTTAAAATAGTAACTGACTGTTCAGCATTTCAGAAGACTATGCAAAAAAAGGAGCTAATTACTCGCATAGCCAGATGGGCGCTTCAATTAGAAGAATTCGATTATGAAATAGAGCACAGAGCTGGAAGTCGTATGAAGCACGTTGATGCTCTTAGCCGATATCCCGTAATGATGGTATGCAATGATACATTAACTTCAAAGCTTAAAAACGCACAAGAGGAAGATGACAACATCCAGAGACAGTGAAACCACTTCTAGAGAAGCAAGAATCAGAGTGAGTGAGTGAGTTAAGATTAACGTCGCACTGTTCAGCTACACGAGGGCTTTTGGCGACGGACCACGTAATTTTGAACCATGGTCAAGTGACGTGGACGACACCTGAGCTGGCACCCCCTCTCCTAACTACCACACCACACCACACCAACGGGAGGACGTTTCAGCTCTCGACAGATTTAGCGTGCATCGCTGCCCTACACGGCCGGTCTTTAGTGGTACTGGGCTCGAACTCGTGACAAAGCCAGCCACGATCCGATGCCTATACCACTCGGCTACCGCGGCCAGCAAGAATCAGAAGAATTTTTTGAGCGAAATGGTATACTCTACAAGTACTTAAATGGTCGAGAATTAATTGTAACCCCTAAAGCAATGCAAGCTGAACTAATTAAATCGATTCACGGAACTGGTCATTTCTCAGTAGGAAAAACCGAAGAAATTGTGAAACAGGAATTTTTTATCCCAAATTTATCCAACGTCGTTAAAGAAGTAATAGTTAATTGTGTTCCATGTATCTTGGCTAATAAGAAAACTGGCAAAAAGGAAGGGTTTTTGTGAATCCTATTTCTAAGGAAAGCATTCCTTTAAGTACGTACCATGTTGACTTCATTGGTCCTTTACCCTCCACAACCAAAAATTATCAACACATTTTCACCGTAGTAGACGCATTTACCAAATTTACTTGGCTATATCCCGTCAAAACTGTGTCTGCTGAAAGTGCCCTCGAAAAACTAAAACAACAGCAGAAGACCTTTGGTAACCCCATCAGAATTATCTCTGATAGAGGTTCAGCGTTCACTTCAAAATTATTCAACGACTACTGTGATGAAGAGAACATTCAACATCTACAAAGAACATCCACGAGGAAACGGACAAGTTGAACGAATTCATCGAACTTTGATTCCAGTTCTTACCAAACTATCATTAGACGACTCAACGAAATGGTACAAATACGTCGACAGATTACAGAGAATACTAAATAGTACTATAAGTCGCAGTACAAAAATGGACACCATTCGGACTATTAGTGGGAATCAAAATGCGTAACAAGGAAGACATCCTAATCAAAGACTTACTTCTAGAAGAAATGGCGAAAGAATTACTAGAACAACGCGAATTTTTAAGAAACGATGCAAAAAAGAACATCGAAACCCTGCAGTCTGAAAATAGAAAGACGTATAACAGAAGAAGAAAGAAAGCTTCGTTATATATATACAAAGAAGGTGATTTAGTTGCCATCCAAAGAACCCAATTTGAGCTGGACTGAAACTAAGACCAAAAGTTCTTAGGCCCTTACAAAGTAACAAAAGTTAATTCCAAGGATAGGTATGAAGTGGAAAAGGTTGGTCAGCACGAAGGACCGAACTCAACCACCACCTCAGCTGATTTGATGAAACATTTTTATGCTTAATTGAATTTTTTTATTTGTTATTATTTTTAATTTTTCTCATATCCCTCTTGAGAAATTAATAGATGTTCTATGGTAACACTCGTTTCCATTAATCACTTTATATTCACTTGTAATATTTATTATATTTTCGTATTATTCATTATCTTTCTATTGATGCGAAGGATTTTTTTATGGTTTAGTTAATTGTAGATCACAACATAGAATATTTTGTTTTAATATGCTTTATTTTAGGTCCGGAATTGTGAATATTAGGTATACATCTTTTCATCTGTAATATTTTATTTTATTATCTTTAAGAATCGTATTATTTGTCTTTATTGCGTCCACATTCCAATAATCATTAAATTTATAGTTGTAACTAAAAATAGTTTGTATTTGAAGTACTTAAGCTCTCAACATTTTGTAAGAGCTGAGAGACCAGCTCTGTCAGGAGAGGGTGATTCTGTAGGATTTTCCCTTCGAAACATTTGTAAAAAGGTTGAGTCATATCCTTTTCAGAGGACCATAAATCTCAATTTTATTTATTACTGCATTCCGAAGCAGCGCCATCTAGTGAGCTTTCGTAGCTCCGGCTTGAATAATTTTTCGGCAGAGGCCAACTAACCATTGTTTGTACAACACGTCGCGTCTTTACCGCATTTCCGCGCCCAGCGCGGCACCGCCAGTCCTAACGTCCAATAATGAGAAAGGTTCATTTCCCCGTCTTCTAAAGGTATTACTCAACTTTTAATTAACTTAATTCCTGCATTTCTTTCTATTTGTAATTATCTTTTTTTGTAAATATTTTCCTTTAACTTTAAATAAATTCTCTTTTTTACTTAAAAGAAGTATTCGTGTTTTAATGACTTAGATTCATTTAATTCATCACTCACCCTTAAATACTTACCCCTAGACAAACCACCTACGCCAATCTAAAATCCCGCCTTCTGAAGAGTGATTTTTATTCGAAGATTTATTCGGACTCCCACATATATATTACAAAAATTATATTTTGCATTACATCTTCAGATATTTAAAATGTGAGTTTTGTTTTTATGACACAATAAGGCAATGCATATTACTGTAAATGGTTCAACACAATGTTTATTAATAGTTCCTTTTCGACAGTGATAACACAACAGAATATCTTTTTAATGGAAAAAAATTTTAATGGAAGGTGATGGTTTTTTTAACAGGGGTGGGCAACGTTTTAGCTTTGGCGTGTGAAACCAATCTAGCAATATGATTCAGCGTGCCACACAGTAGAATATTTTTGAAACAATTTGATTTCTGCTATAATGCATGTAGAATTTAAAAAAATCGAAGTCAATAATATAGATTTACAGTTTTATTATACATTAATTTTGCATCATTTAAAGATATTTCTTTACATAAAAATAAACAGCATAAAACATAACTTTTTTTATCAACAAAAATTTTTAAAAATTAAAATTTTACTTATGTATTTTTTAAACATAAGAAAAAAACATAAAATTCAAGTATTTCTCTTCATTACAGTTAAATAAAAAGATAAATAACTATGCATTGCATTAATATATTATAATAAACAAATTTATTAAAAAAATATTGATGCAATGTATAATTATTATCTTGCCATTATTATCCAAGCGCAAGAATCACTTGATCGTCAGACGCCATATCTGTTCTTGACTGTCAATAAAAGCTCGAGCGGTATAAAAAAATTAATAATGGATGGTTGTTTCTCCGAAGCAGAAAAATCGGCGAGTAACATTTCAATGTGGTGAAAGAGCGGCGATGATGTCAGAGCATGTCGTTTTATTTACGGCAACCCTTCACCCTCAGCAGGACAAAAAATTGTACCAAAAATCTACGTGTGATACGGTGAGTGAATATTAACGACGAGAAAGCTACAGGAGGGTTTTTGGCAACGGACCTCGTAATTTTGAACCATGGTCAAGTGACGTGGACGACACCTGAGTTGGCACCCCCTCTCATAACTACCACACCAACGGTAGGGCATTTGAGATCTCGACAGATTTAACGTGCATCGCTGCCCTACACGACGAGTGTTTAGTAGTACTGGGCTCGAATAATGACACGCCAGCTACGATTCAACGCCTTGACCAACAGGCTCTCAATCTTTGTCGTTGTCTAGCAACACCTGGTGGAGAGTGGCACAAGCTACTGGATTGATTGATTGATTGAATATTAACGTCGCACTGTTCAGCTACACGAGGGCTTTTGGCGACGGACCACGTAATTTTGAACCATGGTCAAGTGACGTGGACGACACCTGAGCTGGCACCCCCCTCTCCTAACTACCACACCACACCAACGGGAGGACGTTTCAGCTCTCGACAGATTTAACGTGCATCGCACAAGCTACTGGAAAACATATTTTTACTAACTCATATTTCCTTAAAATCACGCTTTTTTTCATTGAAATTGTATTCGTATAAATCATCTCAATCTATCCCAGCAGATAAATCTTATAAATAACTTTTTTTTATAAAAGAACATACTGAAAAGAGTTGGTATTTAAGAAAGGTGAGGAGTGTTACCTATCTCCGAAAAGATGAGATGGTAATTTTGAAAGCTTCCATGCATAATGTTGTTTGTCACTGATAAAATCCTCTGTGTACATCTTGTTTAGCCATCATACTACATCCCAAACTCGCTCGCAACGCCACTTATCTTAAGATATATTGCTTGAAAGGTGTATATATGTATGTATAATAGGAGTATTTTTGCCCCTCTCCTCTCTCTTTCAATTGTGATACATGAACTATCCATCTTTTGTAGGTTTTTCGACTTATGTTTGATTTTTCGAAAACACTGGAAGAGTTAAGCAGACCAAAGCGTAACATGAAACTTCAATTTTCATATCTTGTGTGTTATATAAATGTCTTTTATTACTCATGATTGCAACGAATCCATCTGTACGTTAAAAAGTATTTTCTAACATCAAGTCCATCAATATCATATGCCAGTTTGCATGAAGTTTATGCGGAGATTTCTTACAATATACTTAATGAATCGAGCTCATTTAAAGAGAAATATGTTTAATAAGAAAAAAAGAAAAAAAATACAAACACGAATGCCTATTCATGGACATATAATGTGTTAATCCTATTTATAGATGGCGCTGCCACAGTGAACCGAAACAATTTTTACACTCACATACATATATATGTATTTGCAAGGCCGGATCTACGTATGGGCTAAATGGGCTGCAGCCCCGGGTTCTAGGGGGCCCCATTTCACTTTGAAGATAGCAAACAGAAAAAAGATGCTTGCAATCAAAATAGTAAAAAAAATAATAAACAAGTAAAAAATACAAATCAAAAATAAAATACCCAAAATACTTTATGTATTTTTTTTTTTTTTTAGAGAGCAAGAGCAATTTACTTTTGTTCTTCCACCCTACCATCGAATACGCGGAAATTAATAATTAATAGACAGAGGCTGTATCATAGAAAGCGGCGCCGACGAGCATCAAGCATTTATACAAACGTAGTGGCACTATTTCTGTATCCATTTATTTTTGTGCAATAATAATTCTAAGTTACAATAATATACTGATTTGGTGCAGTTTCCTGTGCATAATACCTGCAAATAAAACATTGATTGATTGATTGAATATTAACGTCGCACTGTTCAGCTACACGAGGGCTTTTGGCGACGGCCCACGTAATTTTGAACCATGGTCAAGTGACGTGGACGACACCTGAGCAGGCACCCCTCTCCTTTTCAGCTCTCGATAGATTTAACGTGCATCGCTTCCCTACACAGCCGGTCTTTAATGGTACTGGGTTCGAACCCGTGACAAAGCAAGCCACGGTCCGATACCTATACCACTCGGCTACCGCGGCCACGCAAATAAAACATACTGAGGTACCTATTTATTCAAGTAAAAAGTAAGTACTAATACACATTTCTAAATTATTTAAGTGGGAAGATATTGAAGTCACCTGATTAAGCATTTTCTCTGTATTTTCAATTTTTCAAGAATTGAAAACATCAGAATTTCCCATAAATATGTATGTTTTCTTATAATTTGTGATGAGTAACTTAATAACTTCTAAGGAATGGAAACAAATAATCATTTTATGTGGATTACGGAGATTTCCCGCGAATGTTATGTATAAATGTAAAATAGTCTTGATTTTTGTAATAAGTCGGCTTTTTTAAGTATAAGTAGTAACAACAAACAATGGATGACAGCAGAAAAACAATATTTATTTAAAGTAGGGTAAATAAGTCTAAAGTTTATTTTTATAAAATTCCATTTAAACTGTGATGGGTCAATAAATAATAATAATCAGCGTTTTAGGTTTTAGCGAGTATTGACAAGGATTTTTTTTAATTAATTATAGGTACTTTTTTTCAATTATCTCAGAAATATACTATATTTTTTTGTAAAAAATTGTTAGAACATTTTAAGTTTATTAAGCACAGTCGGCTGTGTTATCGTAATTTTATAACCTAAACTTTTTAACTATTTTCAGGAAAACTTCTAAACTATTTTCAGGAAAATCAAGTACTTAGTTAACAATATAAATATGTCTAGCAGAAAATATAAAAGTGTAGCGGAAAAACGAAAATTACTGTTGAATCGAGAAAAAGAAAAAATTAAATGTGTCAAAATGTTAACTTTTTTTACAATGGAACAAAGTAACAAGAATATAACAAACGCAGATACATTACCAAGCAAAAGGGAAAGGAACTTATCCAAAGGAAACGGAGAAACACAACAAGCAAATATTAATGATGAAAATATGCAAGATCTCGATAAGCAGCAGCCTTCTGAAAAAGATATTGTTCAGCCAGGGGACATCAGTAATGCCCCGACCTAAAAGTGCTTAGAAAATGTTGCGTTTGAGTTTGAGAAAACGTTGACATAGGTTCGTGGCCAAATCTATTTTATCCTTTCACATGAAATGAGTTATTTTCAGATATATATATAAACAAGATTCTTATTTCAAGATCCAAACAATACATATTCTGTTTGGATAAGAGAAGACAAAGAACAAAAGAGATCATTTTTTGAATAATCATTTCATTAAAAATGGCCAAGTGCTGGAAAGATCTTGGCCATGTTATTCGACTACTGTTTGTAGTGTTTTTTGTTTGACCTGCAAACTTTTTTCTAAAACAAATTCTCAATGCACAACCGATTTTTCTGTTTGGAAACACATAAAAGGGATTAGAAATAGTTGTTTAGAAAATCAAACAAATTCTTTTGGACATAAAAATTCAGTCTTAGTTTGGTTGACACGAAAGGAAAATAAGGCTGTGTTAGAAAAACATTTAGAGAGTGAGTGAGGGAATATTAACGTCGCACTGTTCAGCTACACGAGGGTTTTTGACGACGGACCTCGTAATTTTGAACCATGGTTAAGTGACGAGGATGATACCTGAGCTGGCACCACCTCACCTAACTACCACATCACACCAACGGGAGAAATTACGTGGTCCGTCGCCAAAAGCCCTCGTGTAGCTGAACAGTGCGACGTTAATATTCAATCAATCAATCAATCAAACACCAACGGGAGACCGTTTGAGCTCTCAACAGATTTAACGTGCATCGCTCCCCTACGCGGTGGATCTTTAGTGGTACTAGGCTCGAACTCATGACATGCCTGCCATGATCCGATACCTTAACCACTGGGCTACCGCAACCCTAACAGTTACAGGAGCAACTAAGAAAAGAGACAGAATATTATCACAAAGTCCTCAAAAGGGGTTTTTCGGTAGTAAAGTATTCGTCTATAAGAGGTTTAGCAATGAGAGGTACCGAGAAAGTTTTAGGTTCTCTCTCTCCTCAATTGCTAATTTCATAAGTACCCTGGAATTGCTAGCAGAGTTTCTTCTGTGAACAGCGAGAACTACGACCAAAATCGTTAATATCGTACAGTATATGAGCAAATAATTGAGATCATGTACAAGAAAATCTTTAAAACAGTTACAACTTAAATAAATAACAATGACACGAAGTACTATTCAATTGTGATGGATTCAACACCAGATTTGTCCCACAATGACGAACTTTCTATTGTACTACGGTATTGTTTTCGGGGAAAAGTGTATAAAAGATGAATCTCATTAATTAAGATTAGTAGTCAGACTGGCTTATGCTGATTTAATTCTCTACAAGAATTCTTCGAAACAAAAGGACTGCTATTGAATAATTGTAAGGGACAGTCATTTGACAACGCTGCTAATATATACGGTCGATATAATGGTGTGCAAGCTCTTCTAAAAGAAAATAATAAATTCACACATACAAACTCTCTCTCTCTAATTATGCGCCGTGTGCTGCCCATTCTCTTAATATGGTTGCTTCTGAATATGTTAAAGTTGCAACTGAAATCGTGAGCTTCTTTGGTTTAGTGTAACAAGTATATGTTTTCTTTTCTGCTTCAAACCATAGGTGGACTAAAGTTTGATGATTCTAATCAATGGGCACGGAAGCAAAATAAAACCATGAGGTTTAAATTTTAAATATTAAAGTTTATTTTAAAGAAAAAACATTTAAAGAAAAACACTCAGTACACAATTAGCAACACTCGGCCACGACTTCCATCCTTCGTACCCAAAGACAGAATGAGATCTTTTCTCACCCCCAAAGGGGGAAGGGGCTATTCATCCTCTTTTTCAGCTGGTGCTCCCTTGAGCAGGGGGTCTTGAACCTTTCGACTCTATCCCAAAGGGGAAAAACTGACCATCCCCTTAGCAGGTGGTAATGGACCCTTCCACTCCTACACCTCCCCCCCTTAGAAAGCTCATCTATCATTCCAGGACGATGCAGCTGAAAAGAACCTATAAAAAATTAAACGCATACATACATACATGGCAAGAAACGAGATAACGAGAGAAATTTTTTTTTCCAGGTGTCACGTGAAAAGAGCTTTTGCTAATACAACTCCCACCAAAATAGTTTTGTAAATCCCATTAATATGCTAGAAAATTAATATCCATACAAGACAGAACCACGAATACTACTCAACAATATTAAAATATGAAAGACAAGTCACTAAAAATACAGCACGAAATCTAAAACAATTCTACAACATATATTAGCGAAGCCTATTTAGAAGCCAAAGTTTTAATCTTTAGCAGTTTTCAGAAATTACGGTACAGAAAATGGTAAGTAATCATTAGCTTATCTAATCAACGGGAGCAGGCAACCTGGAGAATTCATTACTTTCACTTGCTTATGCCTCCAACCAAACGTTAGTTCCAAATTGTACCAGATTTAAACATGTACAAAATTTCTCTTTTTCTTCCAATTTCTAAGTAGAATGAAAGTAAGAAAAATCATTCTCAATCCCAAAAGCAACAAAAAGCAACCAATGCATGTTATTGTCCATAAAATATCCACAGGAACCTTAAGTATTTTCAATCCTGCTTTCAACTCCAAATTAAAATACCTGTTATGAGATTACAAAAAAATTTCAGCAGGGTTGAGTCAATAAAATTAGAAATGCATTTCTTACGGGACCAACCACTCTTATTACTATACAGGCTTCCAATTTTAAATACACAAGTTGAAGTAACCTCACTCTTTGCAAGATTGACCTTTGGCAGAACACACATTATTTTCACAAGCGAATCCACACACATATTGGCGTTGTCCCCATAGTACTAACAACCCTAACACCATCGACAAAACTAAGGGTTTTTCGAATGATTACGAGAGAGAGAGAGAGAGAGAAGTCAGTAATATTTCCTCGTCGCTTCAGCGTAATCGCGATAATAGGCAAACTTGCACTAATTCCAAAAGTTAGAAACTGATTATTCACATGTTTGTCACCGTCGTCTAAAAATGGGATTACATTAGATTTCCAGCATTCTGCAACACTGCCAGAGAGAATAAATTTATTCTCAGAATCCAATGAATCAGCAGAAAGAGCAACCTTTCTCTTGCTTTCTTTTATACCTTGTCCATTTGTTTGGACATTCGATGCATTACTTTCCAACACAACCGAATTTTCATTTGGAGCATTCGATAAAGACTGTGTGTAAGTCTCAGGGCGTAGATCGATGACCACTTCTTGGCTGCAAACTGATTTTAAATCTGTTGAATTAATAATTCCTTCTTCCTTTGAAGGTTCTCGAAGTATCGCAGGATTGCGAATCAATTGCGAGTTTTCTATTAATCCTTCATAATCAGAGGAACAGATTAACATGTCGTAGACAAAATTTTTAAAGATAGGCACAACACCGTGCCTAGGGTCATTCATTTCCATGTTGGAACCTTTCAACTCACCCATTTCATGCTCCCCAAATACAGACGTTATTTGAATTGACCCTCTACTATCAATGCTTTGTCCTGCGACAACATCTGCTCTTACCACAGGCATCTGGGCACCTGTGTCTATGACAGAATTCACCCTTTCTCTTGCTCACCCTTGACCTTGACGTGAACAACCCTTAAATCGTCCATTCCCTTTTCTTCCTTGATAGGAGTAGTTACTGGTATCGTAGCTTCAGCCATAAAAACAGCAAGAGATGTTCCCTCACATGTTCCTCGGCCCTCCCGATACTAATTCGGTAATTTGAAGATCTCTTCTTAGGATCTTCTGCACAACTCGTCCGCCTAACATTTGACCGAATATTTTCGATCTCTAACCGCAGTTTATGCAATTCTGATTCCAAGCGCAGCTGTTCGATTGCGTGCTGCCTGGCGATTTTTTCCTCTGTCTCCCTTTCAAAGCGTTCCTCTGAAATAATGGATAAATAAGCTTTAACGAACTCTTCTTCGTAATCTTTGCTACCGATTATGATATTTTTCAAATCTATAACCGTCATTTTATCTGATACCCTGAGATCCAAATCCTCAGCCTACAAAATTAAATCCTGCTTTTCAGCTTTCTCCAAAAATGCCATTCAAATTTTTTTTCAATATACCGAAACTAAACAAATAATCAAATGAAAATAACACTAAAAGGGATTGCAAAAATTAAATACCACAAATATCTCTTTGATTAAAGCACACAACAATAATCACTTAAAATATTACCGATATGCACAACTTAATCTATTTCTGGCTGGAATAATAGAACACTACAAAATATATTCGGTAGTTTTTCCCCAATTTAAACTGATAATATTTTTTCACATAAAACCAAAAAATACCATGCGTACATAAACACAAAATAATTTTATTGGCATTAAATATAAGTATTATTCTTTAGCATTAATTCTTCAATAAACTCAATTGTTATTCACTGATGTGAATTTATTACTGTACATAAAAAAAAGTATCATAAAAAAAACATTCAATCTTTCCACGTTAATTTTCAACTATACAAACGGGTTCACATAACTAGTATATTTTACCGATATAATTTGCTTGTTGCATCAAAATAACTATTAAACATTAATCTTTCAATAAAACACAATCGGTATTCACTGACGTGAATTTATTACTGTACATTAAGAAAATGTAAAAATATCGTTTAAAAAACATACAATCTTTCCATATTAATTTTCAATTATAAAAACTGCTTCAAATAACTCGTATATTTTACCGATTTATATTGCTTAATGCATCAAAATATAAACACAATTAACAGATTAGCGTATTCAATTACGGCAACTTGGAATATATAGCTTAATAAATTTTCTAAAACACTCATAAAATACAATAAGTAATTCGGGTAGTTTCTTATCAACAACAATCTTATATAAAATTTTATAAAAAAAAATGTTAAATACACATATAAATCGTGAACTGATGTTCGAACTTTGTCTGTCCGAGTGTAACACAAATATCCTGAATGCAGGAATAAACAATCACAGTGTTTTTCTGACTAGAACTCATTTTCTAACCCTTACTAACAAAAATAATAAATTATACACTGATGTATAATAATTTTAATTTGAACTGGCGTTCATAAAACAATTGCATGGATATGGAATGAAATACACAGAGGAGTAAACGATTTTTAAGATTTCTGGTTTTTAGAACTGATGTTCTAAAACTCGTTCCATTGATATGGAACAAAAAAGTAAAAAATATACTATTACATAATAATTAAAATTTGAACTGGCGTTCAAAATTTTATGATTGCAATAGTATACTGAGGAATTAATGATTTTGAAGCTTTCCTGGATTTTTAGAACTGATGTTCTAAAACTTACTTTCCATTGATATGGAACAAGAATAATAAAATATATACTGATGTATGATAATTCAAAATTAAACTGGCGTTCAAAAATTTACAAGTGCATGGATATGCAGAGCAAAAAAAAAAAACCGTACACTGACGTATACAAAAATAAATTCAAAATTCGCTCTTAATAAAATGGATGTTAAACAGTATAATTTTAGAAATTTCCTTCGTTTTACATTTCAGGGAGTTGCAAGCAAAAACTCTTACCTGATTCATTTCCTCGCGGGAATCCAAAAACTCGAAATTTTAGGTTCTAATATTCCTGTGGGGTTTGCGCCACTAAGGTTCCATTACTATCGGCTGCGCCACTAAAGTTTGATTCTAATCAATAGGCATGGAAACAAAAAAAAACCCATGAGGTCTAAATTTTAAATATTAAAGTTTATTTTAAAGGAAAAAACATTTAAAGAAAAACACTCACTACACAATTAGCAACACTCGGGCACGACTTCCCTCCTTCGTACCCAAAGACAGAATGAATTCTTTTCTCACCCTCAAAGGGGGGAGGGGCTATTCATCCTCTTTTTCAGCTGGCGCTCCCTTGAGCAGGTGGTCTTGGACCTTTCGACTCTATCCCAAAGGGGGGAAACTGACCATCCCCTTTAGCAGGTGTTAATGGACCCTTCCACTCCTACAGGTGGGAACTTCTAAATCATGAAATTAAACTTAAATTCACCTTAAAAAGTTTAACTCTAGACCAGATGGTCTTGTCACTACGATGCTGTTGAAGTCTTTAAGATAATTATGATAATATCATGAATATTCTTTAGACATTTAGTGACAATCAAAATGAGAAAAATGATTGTCGAAAGGAGGCAGTAAATTCATTTAATAAATTAATAAAACTCGAAATTGCCCTTTTAATTATATTTTGGGAAGATATTTTAGAAAGATTTTTAATTCAGTTAACCAAAAATTATAGACACCTGGTTTGGACATCTGTGGAGGGAATAAGTTAATTATGTCATTAGAAACGTTCATAAGCAATATATGACATGAATCAGATCAAAATCTAAAGGAGTATCAAGACGCAGCAAAAAAATTAAGTCCTAGAGTAGGAAAAGAATATAGCGGTGTGAACAAGAGATAAGTTATTTCAAAATTTGCAGATAAATCCCCAGAAAAAGCTGTGTATGGGATAGAAAAATTTAAAAGAGACACGCTTTTTGTTGCGTTAGATAAGTGATTGAATAGAAGAAGCCAAGTATATGCAGAATATAGTAAGAAATTAAAATTTTTGATGGATTTGCGCGATCAAAGCAAGGAGAACGTTGACCTGAAGAGTGTACGCGCTATTGATTACTGTTCAGATGACGTAGATCATTTAATAAATGAAGGTGTTGAATTCAAAGCTTATCTAAAACAAACTGAGCTCCAGTCCTATACTTGTAGCAATATATTCAATTTGATTTTTGAAAAGAAACTTGTTGACGTTTTTCCAAATTTGTGTACCATTTTAAAGATTTTTCGAACGCTCCATATTACTAGTTGTGAAAGCGTGCGTTCTCTAAAATGTCCTGTATAGAAAAAAAAAAAGGACAACAATGACAAAAATACTAGGCTTAATATACTTTTTTCTAGTAGTACTGATCTCACTAAAGACTAAAAATGTGATGCGCAAATAAAAGAATTTGCAGCACAAAGGTGTAGAAAGTTTTTTTTTTTGTAAATTATGTAATTGTTTATAATGTATTTATATATAGATAGTATAAAATTTAAAAAAAACGTTAAGTTTCTCTCTCTCATATATTTTAAATTTTCTCGCACAAATTTTTTTGTAGGAAAATGGCAAAAATTTTAACTTTTTGGGGGGCTTCCTAGATATTGTTAGCCCATGACCCCAAAAGGTCACGGTCCGGCCCTGTGTATTTCTGTGGACCGAACCAGACCAAATTTTTCAAGCAGTTATTAAAAACTTAATGCAACAATTAAACTACTACAAGCTGGTTTTTTTTTTTTTACAATTTTTTAAATTATTACTGAGATTTAAAATTTTTGAATCTATTTTTAAAAATCAACCTTTTGTTTCATTGAATACTCATGTTTGATTTTTCGAAAACATTGGAAGAGTTCAGCTGACTAGAGCCCAACATGAAACTTCAATTTTCAAATCTTGTGTGTTATAAATGCCTTTTATTACTCATGATTGCAACGAATCCATCTGTACGGTAAAAAGTATTTTCTAACATCAAGTCCATCAATATCATTAACTAGTTTGCATTAAGCTTATGCGGAGATTTCTTACAATATACTTATTGAATCGGGCTCATTTTAAAGAAGAAAAATGTTTAGTAAGAAAAAAAGGAAAAAATACAAACACGTATGCCTATTCATGAACGTATAACGTGTTAATCCTATTCATAGATGGCGCTAGTGAACCGAAACAATTTTTACACTCACATATATATGTATTTGTGTGTACCGAACCAGACCAAATCTTTCAGGCAGTTATTAAAAACTTAATGCAATAATTAAACTACTACAAGCTGGGTTTTTTTTACAATTTTTAAAATTATTACTGAGATTTAAAATTTTTGAATCTATTTTTAAAAATCAGCCTTTTGTTTCATTGAATACTCATGTTTGATTTTTCGAAAACATTGGAAGAGTTCAGCTGACTAGAGCCCAACATGAAACTTCAATTTTCAAATCTTGTGAGTTATAAATGCCTTTTATTACTCATGATTGCAACGAATCCATCTGTACGTTAAAAAGTATTTTCTAACATCAAGTCCTTCAATCTCATTAGCCAGTTTGCATTAAGTTTATGCGGAGATTTCTTACACTATACTTAATGAATCGAGCTCGTTTTAAAGAAGAAAAATGTTTTTAATAAGAATAAAGAAGAAAATACAAACACGTATGCCTATTCATGGACATATAACGTGTTAATCCTATTTACAGATGGCGCTAGTGAACCGAAACAATTTTTACACTCACATATATATGTATTTGTGTGTACCGAACCAGACCAAATCTTTCAGGCAGTTATTAAAAACTTAATGCAATAATTAAACTACTACAAGCTGGGTTTTTTACAATTTTTTAAATTAGTACTGAGATTTAAAATTTTTAAATCAATTTTTAAAAATCAACCTTTTCTTTCATTGAATACAAATAATATTTCAAAAATCATATTTTCGTCATGGTAAACATGATTTTATTCATGTAACAATCTTTATACAAGAAATTGCTATGTTGCAAAAATATATTACATGAAAAATACATCTAAAAATTTTCCCCCGAGATATTATCAATTCATTTCCTGCAAGTTTTAACATAAATTCTTTTCTTCCTTCACCCAATTCGTTTACAAATTGAATAATATAATTTAGGAAACTAATGTTAAAATTTCAAACATTTCTCAAAATAATTCATTGATAAGAAATTTAAAAAAAATATGAGAGAAAGACGTCCCGTTTTATTCAAGACTTAAGTTTAATTTCCATTAAAAAAAGCCAAGTACTATAAAAAATTTAATTTTGAAGAATTATTTTCTTCATAGTTCCTAAGAACACAGAGCATTGTCTTCTATAAGATAACATACCACTTTAAATTGCGATCCCTGGTTTATAAGAAAATCCACCAATGTAGAAAGTGTTATTTTTTACCACTTTTTAATATACGAATTTTAGTTTATAATCAAGCATCTGGAAACTCACTTTGCCAATAAGGACACAGTGTTCGTCATATTCATAAAATCTCCCTCTGGGGAGATAATGATTTAAGTGAAGTCTTTCTTCCTCTCCTCTCCTTCGAGCGCGACAAGTGTCTACAGCTCGCACCCCGTTTAGGGCGAAAATTGCCGGCAATATGACCTATCGAATCCGCTTTGTACCCATTTACACGACGACCTGGCAAAATACCGGCTCGCAAGCCTATTTTTCGTACCCTCTTTCGACTAGGTATTTTGGGGGTAAAATCTTTCTAGAAAGATTTGCTAAAATGCGGAGTGTTTTTTTTCAATTCTCCCATGATGTATTGCGCCAGAGATTCATGTATTCAAGATGGCTGCTGTTTTAGATTGCGCGCGTTGGAGAAATGAAGTATTAATTAACCCTCATAAACATCTGGGGAGACCAAAGCACCCAACAACAATTGGATGGAACTGTCCGAGATTCGAAAGTATACAAAAAAATATGTGAGGAATTGCGAAAGAACGGATATGCTCGGACAGTTCCACAAATTCGTTCGAAAATAAAGCAGCTTTAAAGGGATTATCGTCTCCAAAAAGACGAATCGTTCTGGAGCAGTAAAATTCAAATTCTTTTTGGAGATGGATAAGATTCTTTCGTCCACGAATCCAAGTGAAATCTTGGAAACTGACGTTTCAGCATTGAATTTGAGCCGTAACTTCATACATTTGTATAGTTTAAAACTTACCTGATTAGAATAACATATTTCGAATGATAAAATGTACTGTTTTTCTACAAGTATTGAGTACACCAGTTAATGAATATGAATTATTTCGTAAAATTGTTAATATTATATAAAAACTACTACTTTTACTAAAGCTGTAAATACAAAGTAAATATTTTCACATTTAAAAAAGGGGATTTTTTTTTTTTTTTTAAGTACTAAGAAAGCTAAAACTGTTTTGAGTGATAGAAGTATTTTAACTGCAATACAAAATATTTTCTTCATTAAAAATCTGATTTTATGAAATATGAGAGAATTATTATAAATTTTTCTAATTTTCAAGTTCCATGATTTTACACTGATTTTTATTTACTCATTCTTTTTATTTAGTTTATCTTCTTTCCCAACATATTATATACAGTTTATACCAGTTGTTTAAGATTTTCTTTTTTTAAAAAAAGTACACACTTATCAAAATAATAGGAATTTGATATTCACAAGAAGAAAAGTGGTAAAATATTAGCCGAGTTTTAGTGATAGATTTCTTACAAATTTTTGCATACCCTGGAACTGTGAAAAAGTATTCTTTAAAATATTATTTTTAAATATTTATATCCACAGAACTAAAAACAGAAATAATAACTCATACCGTTTTTGCAATTACTTAAGAATTTTTGACTTGCCATTTCTTTTATAAAGATAGGTGGAACTTGGAGGATAAGATGTTGGAAGAAATCCAAGATGTGGAAGAAAGTTTCACAGAATTAGAAAATTGCTAAGTGTGTGCCTTCTTTATACTTTTATCTGTGTAAATTTTGATGTTAGACTTGTTTATTGCATGTTAACTTTAAAATGCAATTCTTTGAATTTGGTATCTTTTAAAGATAGTTGTAAGTAAATGTATTCATGTGCATTAGTAATGTACATGAATATTAATAAATTTGTTATGTTTCTTATATAAATAGCTTGCTTAAATAGGCCTTTCAACTTTTCAAAGCTTATTTTTCTCAAACACATTCTGAATAAAATTGAAACTACACATATTAAACCTTAGGCATAATTCATCTCATTTTTGCACATAATTTTATACTGTTTATATGTATGTATTTTTATGTGTTTCCTTCCTTACTTCTGAGGCTGAAAACAACAACAATAATCTTGAACCTGATGCTAGAGCATCTGGTTCAAGCTGCCAACAGGAAACACCATCTAGACAAGGTAACATTTGATCTGTATTTTTCATGTTTTCTTTATGATCAAAATGTAAATAATTTTTGGCAAATATACAAGTCCCTTCTATATTTCCAAAACTTAACAACAATTATTTTGATGTATTGTTTAATTTTTTTATAAGCAGCAGCAAATAAAGGAAAAACTAAGAAAAAACCAATCAGTGAGATATTAGAAGATAATATGAAACTTCATGTTGAAAAATTTCTAAAATTTGAAAGAGAAATGGAATAGAATTTTCTTCAAATCGAAAAAGAGCAGTTAGAGTTAGAAAGAGAGAAAGTAAATTTATTAAAACAATTTTTAAATAAATATTTCTTAAATATATAAATATATGTAATTAATAAATTTTTCCAATTATAATATTTTTTTTAAATATATGTAAATAATAAATTTGTAATTATAGTGTAAATGTTTTTGTTAAATAAATAAATATTTATAATACAAAAAACTGAGCTTTTTTGTAAGAACTCTTTTAATTCACAAACCTTTTTGTGTGTGTGTGTTTCAAATTTTGTTTACTTGCCTGGTAGCCCATAATTCCATTATATATTTTTTTGATAAGAAAATTCAGCTAAATGAAATGAATACCTGCAACATAAAAATGTGGAAGTGAGGTTTAGTGAATAGTTTAGAAAAAGATTTTTTTTTTATTTGCATTGCTAATTGTACTTGTTTTAAAAAAAAGTCATGTTGACACCCTACAGGCTATAAATATTTCTGCAACATCACCGATAAAAATGATATTCTATTCAAGTACAGGGAAGGATGTAAATAAATTTATATTTTGTATGCTCTGCATGTATGTTTCTAATATTTTAATAAGATAATACATATACTTTAAGACATTTTTCGAGTTTGATTTGAAATTATTACAATGTAATTCTTATGGATGTACACAATAAAATTGTATTTTTCTGTTATTTTTCCTGACTTATCTTATTGGTGTGTCTTATTGAGTGTTTATATATATAAGAAGAAGAAAGTAGTATTGTCTTATAATTAACTCCATATAGGTGTAAAAAAATATTTTTTTTACTTTAAAAATTAATTAAAATGTGATAAAACCAATAGAGTGAACTTTTTTATACTAATATTCACTAAAAACTTATGAGGATAAGAATTTAAAAGAAAATTTATTTTTAAAATCTTCAATTTTGATCCACTTTCACTCTTAAACATTTAATTTGTATTATTAAAGCAAACCATGATTTACTGTATCAAAAGATATTCCTTTATACACACATACCTACTGAATGGGCAGATAAAATATTGTCTTGTAAAAGTAGGCTAAGCCACAAGAAATGTTTTGTAGGAATTATTGTATACAGTTTCATTAGCAGGTGAAAATAATTTTGAAGTGACATCTGCTAAATATAACTGAATTCCTAAAAACTCTTGCATCATGTACAGATCCTAGCCATCCCACATTGATATTCATGAAATGAGAATTTCCATCAACAACAGCTTGCAAAATTAAGCTGTGGAATTGCTTTCTGCAGAAATAATCTTTTAATGTTCAGCGAAGGGGCCTTAATGGGTATATGGCACCCGTCTAGTGCACCCTGGCAGAGCTGACCGATCAAAACATTCAGTTGCTATTGCATCTAAATCCCTTTGCGTTGGAAATGTTATTTTAAATGTGTTGCACAAAGCTGTGCACACTTCTCTAACAATGATGCATGCTGTGCATCTTGCAATGCCAAATAAATTGGCCACTGTTCTTAATTCGCCTGATGATCCAAGCTTTACCAATGTAACAGCCACTCGTCTTTCAACAGGGATAGGTTTTCTGATAAAATGTCTTTTTATCTGTGGCTTTAACCTGTCACAAATGTGCTGAAATGTCCTCCTACAAGAAAAAGTTGGTTGTAGAAACAGCAATACTAACAATAAACGTAAAATATGTCATACTAAAAGGAAACTATTTACAGAACAATAAACTATTCATTTTGATACACAGTTTTGTAAAGAAGCCTTAAATCTACATTGAGTTAAAGATTTTTCAAATGGGGGGGGGGGATATAATAGTTATATTCTGAAGCTAATTTACAAAAAATTAAGTAAATGGTAAATTTATTAAAATCTTTTCTGAAAATATCCTCTCAGTTACTCATTTTAATACTGTTATCAAAATAAATTTAAAAAAACAAGTAATATAAAAAAAAATTTAAGTAAATTCCAACTTAGATCAACAAAGAAAAATTTTATTTTAGCTACTTTTTATTAAATGGTTACAATTAATATAAATATGTATATACATATGACAGAATTGCAGCATTAAGTGGTAATTGATTTTTATTAATTATCCTTAAAGTATCGTATTGTCGTCCAAAACAATCGTGTATATAAAATTTCAGTTCAACTGAAGACTTTAAAACACGAGAAAAACCTTTTCTAGTTTTGACATAAGTCTCCAACGTGGTTGTATTTGTAATTCTTTTGAATAATTAGTTTTATTAAATATAATTAAATTATTGTATTGTCATCCAAAATAAAATCATGTATGTAAAATTTCAGCTCAATTAAGCGCTTTAATCAACCCAGCTCTCATGCTCCTGGGGCCATCTATTGCGTGAACTTAGATCATCATTAATGTAAACATCTTTTTTTAATTTTATATTCCCCACACACACTTTTAACCTTGGATATTTTAAAATCAAGTCACAGAGATTTTTATTTTTGACATAATAAAGTTTGCAGGTTATCCCTTTAAATGAGATCACTGCAAGGTTTTTAAGAGAAATGTATGGTAAATAGAAACAGCTACTGAGAATAACTCGTTTTAATCAAAATACATATAATTAGAGAGCCTAATATTAAGGTGACCAATCTTCCTCCTTTTATATAGGTTCTGTCCTTTCTCAAAAAGTGTCCTCCTTTTCAATATTTTAAAACTGATCTATTAATCTCTATTCAGAGATGAACCAAACATGTTTCTCCAATATGTCGAAGAATGGTCTGAAACAAATATCACAGGAAATAACAGTTTTCAATGGTGTTTTTTGACTTCATCGCAAGTTAATTAGGCATATATAGAAAATTGTGTTGTTTTTATTGAAAGAAATGCCTGATATTATTATGACAATTGTCTGTTAAAAGAAATTAGAAGACAATGTATATTTAAATTCTGATAAATTGGAACAATTGGTAAATCAGCAGGCTGATATTAATAAAAGATGGGTGGATATACTTAACCATTTCAAAAATGAACACTTTCCAAATGATAATTTAGTTACTTTTTGGTTAATTTACGTTGTGCTGACCTGGCACTAATGCAGAAATTGAAAGTTTTTTCAGTTGGTGGATTTTTGGACAAGTGAGAAATTAAGATTAATGTTGATACTTTAACTGTAGCACTGACTGTGAAGCTCAATATAAAGGCTATTTTTTGCTCCAAAATTTCCAATGTATTAGAAAATGGTATATTGACAAAAAAAAATTCAATGGGAAAATACTTATTTAAGTAAATAACTAAAAGGAATGCAAGTGTAATTAGTGTATTTTTATTTAAATTAATATGTGTTCATATATTTACGTTGTAACTTTTTCTTAAATTTTTCGCTTGCGTCCTCTTTTTCATTGTAAAAAAACTGGACAACTTAATGATATCAAACACTTTTAGTAAATGATCATGAAAAATAAAATATTTGATTTCTTTTGCTGCATTTTTCATTATAAATTAAATATGATTATACATAAATGCACATTTATAATTATCACTGTATAATATTTTTCTGATCTAAATTTAGAAAAATATTAAAGTAAATAGTTACTTAAAAACATTCAAGGTGTTTTTCCAACATACAAAAATTCTGATATAATTATCATAAACGTGCACACTTATGTATGTCATATATTTGTCTTATAAAAGTTTATTATAAAATCTAATCAAACTTCATTGTTTATTTAAATATATATAGTTATGAATAGATTTATATGAATCTAAATTTAGAACAAAAAGTAAGTAATTATGTACTTTAGAAATTGTCAGATTCTTAAAAATTTCACTGAGAACCTTACCTTTTATAGAAATAAACTATTTTATATAATTATGTGAAAAAGTTACAAGCATGATTGGGTTATTAAAATATCTGTTAAAGTTTTGTTCTTTAGCCTTTCTATTTTTATCCATTTTGAAAATAACATATGATAATTAAATACTTAACATTTATCAAGGTATAAGTACTATCAAGTATTCTAACTTTCAAAAGCATTTCCTCTTTTTTACAAATGAAAAGAATTTATTACTGTTGAAAAAAATATAATCTTACGTTTATTTAAAGAATTTATTTTTAGGAACACGTAGGTAAATTGATAAATCTAATATATATTATAAATGTGAAAGTTTGTGAGGATGTTTGTGGGTCTTTCACGCAAAAACAACTGAATGGATTTTAATGAAACTTTACAGTAATATAGCTTATACATCAGAATAATACATAGGCTATAATTTATAGCATAGGCTACAATGTATAAAAATTTGTAAAAAGTGTCCAAAATATAACGATATTTGTCAAGTAAGTAGGAAAAAATTCTGGCATCCGCAAGCAAATCTGGCTTGCGCTGCAAAAAGCCCACCACACAGCATGTATCTATCTTTTGTTTGTGAAAAACTCTTTTTGTTTTGGCTACGCAAGGGGCTCGCTTCTAATTAATTCCTGTGATCAGAATAATGCCTATTTTTTTTATTTCAGAGTAAAAATAAGTTTTGAAGGGAGAGGTTGTTATAAATCTCTCTTTATTTTAATGTTTTTTTTTTTATGATTTTATTATGCATATTTAGTAGTAAGAAATTGATCTTTTTTCAAAATAAATGCTTTTATCGGTTCTGGTACTTAAAGTAAATAAATTTTCTCTTTGCCACTGCATCATTTGGACAAATTTTCAAAATTTGTTTGTGGTTAGTAGTTAATTATAAGGCTATAATTTTAATTGAATAGGCAGATATTGCGTTTTTAAGTATAAAAATAATTATAACTACTGTACTGTATTTTTTGGAGTGTGAGAGTGAGTGAATATTAACATCGCACTGTTCAGCTACACAAGGGCTTTTGGCAACGTATCACGTAATTTTGAACCATGGTCAAGTGACGTGGACGACACCTGAGCTGGCACCCCCTTCTCCTAACTACCACACCACACCAACTTAGAAGAAATATTCTACCACTACTTAGCAGAAATATTCTTTGAAATCCACTCTTCCAAGATATATGGCAGCACGGGTTCTATGATGAGTATTTTAGTGGGGAAGCCGAATAGTTTTATAGCAGATATTGCGTTTTCAGCTGACGGCGTTTTCAGCGGATTACAAAGATTATTATTTTTGTCCCGAAAAAATAGTTTATGTCAAAATTTAAGTGTCTTATGTTTTTGTATGTTAGTGAAGACCTTGGAAAGTGATTTGACTACTTATTTTAAGTGAACGGTGTATATAATCAATTTTACAGTGGAATATCTTTAATTAATTTATTAGCTCTAACGGATTAAATTTTCCAAAGTGGAGTATTTTGTTTATGTATATCCCTTAATTTTAAATGTAGTAATCCAAAAAAAAAGTTGTATGAAAAAACTGCAGTAAATCAATGCGGTTGAGTAAAGTATTAACGTGCATCGCACCCCTACACGGTGGGTCTTACAAAGCTCTAATAAAGCTCGAGTTACGAAAGTAGCTAAGCATTTGCCAGCTTAACTCTATCGAACATTTCGCTATGTTTTTCATTGAATCGCCATTATTATTTAAGAAACGGCGTTGCTTGCGAATATTACAATTTTAACATAAAATAAGTACTACAGAAAGTAATATTAATGTATTATACTTTCAGATAAAAATTATTTACACTATTTTAAGCGTTCATTACACAAAACTTTTAACAATGTGTTACTTTTTCTGAGCAGAGATCAGCTTAGGAAGGTATTTTCAAAAATCAACCCTCAAGAGTGTTACGAGGAATTATAAACAAAAAAATCCTTTTTATCAGTTATTAGATCTACATACTTAAAATTTAATAAAGGTGTTTTTTTTCTTACTTTCTTTCTTTTTTTGTTTAGTTGAGATATGCAAAAGGCTTTTTTTGTTTAATTTGCAATTCACATAAAATTAACTCATTAAAACATCAAAGCGATAATGTTTGTAAAAAGGTAACCCTTCGTTACTATAGCAACGGGGTGTGGTTAAGAAATTGACAGATAAAGTCGGTTTCAGAACGCATACGCAGTTGTAGAAAAAAAAAACTATTCAAAACCATAATCAAATGGTGAGGACAACGGGATGCAGTGTTAGTTGAATGGATGGAAAAGGGGGAAAAAAGTTTTGTAAAAAGTGCTGTACTGGCAATTCTAAAAGTCTTTTAGAATTGCCACGGAAATGGGTGTGCAGTCTTTTTTTTTTTTTTTTTTTTTTAATCCGTGCAAATGTTTTGGGATATCCACGAGTGAATGAACAAGTTTATAAATTTTCTTTGGTATCATAAACAATGCCCATAGGGTTAAGAATAAAGATGGAATTTAGAAAGGAGTTTTAATTTTGGAGGAAGGATTTGACAGACCTCTCCAGTTTTAACTTTTGGAGGAAGGATTTGATAGACCTCCAGTTTTATTTTTGTAGACATCTTTTTTATTTGTCTTAGCGTATTTATATATATATATAATTCAATTTTTTTGTTTGATAGGTATGTAATAAATTTCTTTCTGCTCATAGCTTAGATACAAATTGTATTTGAAATTGCTATGCAAGAATACTCATCAGGGAAATAATCATTTTCAATTTGAGTCTTTCACAAGAAAATGTCACTTTTCTAAGAAAAAACCTACAGCAATTTTTTTCACAAATAGTTTGTATAAGTCTGTTTTCAAACACATCTATTTCTTGTTTCACAAATTAATGTTATTATTTCCGGTACGAATGAAAATATGACAAAAATTTCACTAAATTACAGTCGTCGCTATACCTGATTAAAGGTCCGTTACTTGGAAAATTTCGTGAAATTGTGATTTATCTTTCAATATAATTTAAAAACCACTTAAAACAAATTTTAAATTCACATAACTATACATTATTATAAAATTAATTCCTTACACACCTTCTTTTTTGTAAGTTAATATCTATTTATTTTACACATCTTACCTATCAAAAAGAATTCGGCGGGGAAAAAAACAACTTTGTCAAGAAATACTCAGTATTTTCAACTTTAAAAAGTACTTTTGTATTATAATTAACGAATTTTAATAAAAATTTTTAATTTTAAGCCTACAAGTAATTTTAAACATGCGTATTTTATGAACAGTATTTAAGAATGCGTGTCTTTCAATTTAACTACTGGTTAAGTCTATTTATTTTGTTTTAAGTTTTTTGGTTTAAAAAAAATGTTTTCTCTCATTAGAAGCATCTTTGCACACAGAGTGCACGAGAGAGAAATACCTCATCAGACGTATTTTTTTCACACAATTCAACTCTAATCGTTTCAAATGATTTTACTTGCGCATTTCATCACACGAAGGTCCAGAAATATTTCAAAAACAGAGAGGAAAAAAATGGAATCCCAAAATAAAAATTTCGATGAATGGTAAATGCCCTTAACTATTTGGAGATTATGTGACGAAGAAAATCATTAAAAGTTCTTGGTTCCAGGAAAAAGTTCGCGAAATAGAGAAATTCACAAGATAGAGGTTCGCAAAATGGAGGGCCGACTATATTATATTCATCGAATTAATTTCCACACAAATTAAGCTTCCTTTTATTACACTTCCCTAAGTTGGTATGGAATTGAAAACCTGTTTCCTTGTTGAATTTTAATCATTGTTCTTATAGATAACCCGAGAAAAGGCATGAATATTGTTAAATTTGGAAACCTGGAAGAAATAAGAACATTTTTAAAATATTAACTTAAATGTTTTAAAAAACTAGCTAGAGAGTTCTCAGATCTAAATTTTTATAAAACTTTTATAGAACAGATATATATGTATAAGTATCTTCAAAAAATTTCAAGATTATCTTGAACAGAAAAACAATTTATATTGAATAGAAAACCTTTTCTTATCTTCCCAAATGAAAATCTGAGAAAAACACATTTAAAATTTGTAAAGGCATAAAACAGAAACTAATAATGTCTGTAAATCCCTAATTTTTTAATACGTTTTTTTCAAACTGAAGAAGGTTGTAAAATAGCTTGTAATTTTCTATGAGACGAAAATCGTTTTAACTTATAATTATATCATATAGGAGCTAATCTCTGGCTGCAATGTAATGGTATTAATAAAAATCATTATTATTGTTGTTACTAAAATCAATAACTGTATGAATCAAAACTTGAATTTTTTTTCTTTACATATGCTGCATAGAATAAGTCTAATTGTCATACATCACACACTACTTTGACACTATTGGTACTGCAATTCATGGTTAGCTGTTCTGTGATTGAATGATTTAATTTTGATAAGTATGTAATTATCTTTTTATGGATAATGTTTAAGAAAAAGGGTTTAAATTAATTATTTATAAGTTTTCATTTTTAAAATTGATCTTAATCACTTGAATTAATGAAATTATATACTGATGTATAAAATAACGCTTTGTTATTAGCAGATTTCAGCCTTTATTATTATATGTATTTTTATGTTACTAATAATTTTTGAAGTGTGCGTTCATTGAAGATATTTAATTAACATAGTAATTCTTTTATAAATCGATACAAATTATTCGATTTTAAAAATATGAAGCCAACGAGCTGATTCTTTGGGATGACAAAAAAGAAGAAAAACGAGTCCTTACAGTAGTCGCATATGATGTGTAACATCTGACATGTTATCGTGGTAAATACGCAATACTAACTTTTTACCTGAACAAAATATGAATCGGGTATGATTGGAAATAATTTTCTATCGAATAATTATATCTGAATTGACTCAACACAAAACACAACACTAGCAGTGGACTGTGATCTCTTTAATTCCTCTAACTCCGTACACTACCTCTCGGAGTGAGTGTTACACATATATACACTGACGGTTTTTATTTTACAAGCCGCTAGAGGGCACTGTTCATTAACAGAACTAACATACCGCCCCACATTGCACTGGTTTAGCCATGCAATCATTGTTACTAAATTAACATTCATATATTGGTTACATCTAGAACACTTTACACATTCAACACTTGACAATTCTCAAGAAATACAATTACATAAATCATTATATAAATTCAAGATTTCACAAATAACAATATTTTTTTTTTATACAAATACAAAATTACTTTACTAACAATGAGTAAATTTACACACCACCAATGGTACACTATATGAAAAATTCAAATTATATTTAAGGATCTTCCATTGGTAAAACACAAATTTTTGATATGGCTCTTTTACATGTACTATACTGAGTTTTAATTTTTACAACACGCACTTTTTTATCTTCGCCATAATACAATTCTATGATTCTACCTAATGCCCATTTATATGTTGGTAAATTTTCTTCAATTATTAAAACCAAGTCTCCAATTTTAACGTTATTTTTTTCAAACATCCATTTTCCTCTCTGTTGTAATTGATTCAAGTAATTACGACTCCAAAATTTCCACATTAATTGAACTATCCTAGTTATTTTTTTGCCACTTTTTGAGATTACTCTCTTTACATTTTGTCAAATTAGGCTCTTCTAGCGAATTTAAAGACCTATTAATTAAAAAATGAGCTGGTGTAAGCACTTGGAAATCATCATTGTTTGATAGGGGGCAAAGCGGTCGAGAATTTAAAATTCCCTCAATTTGTACTGTGACCGTAAGTAGTTCCTCGTACGTTAAATTAATTCCATTCACAACTCTTTTTAAGTGATATTTACATGACTTTATGGCCGCTTCCCAAAGACCTCCAAAATTGGGCGACCTCGCAGGAATAAATTTCCACTCTATTCCTTCTGCTGCTAAGTAATTAGCTAATTTTTCGTCTGGTTTTCTGACTATTTCAAGGAGTTTTTTAATTTCATTGCTAGCTCCGACGAAATTTTTACCATTGTCCGAAAACAGTTTTGCACATTTGCCTCTTCGAGACATAAACCTTTTCAACGCGGCAATGAAGGCTTGCGATGTTAAATCTGATACTAACTCAATATGTACCGCTTTAAACACAAAACACACAAAAATACAAATATACACTTTAAACAAATTTCCTTTACGTTGTCCTTTATTTTTAATGAAAAAAGGACCAGAGAAATCTACTCCTGAACAATTAAATGGATAATCAGTAATAAGTCTCTCTTTTGGCAAATTACCCATAATTTGAGTTGACACAATTGGTTTCGCTTTAAAACATACAATACATTTATATATAATTTTTCTGCACATTGACCTACCATTCAACGTCCAAAATTTTTCCCGAATATGATTCAGTAAAAATACAGTTGCCACATGTAAATATTTCTTATGAAAATATTCTATTATTATTAAAGTTAATCTGCTATTTTTTGGTAAAATTATCTGGTGCTTTTTATCGAAACTTAACTCTAAGTTACACAATCGTCCTCCTACTCTTAAGACACCGTTGTCATCTAAAAAGGGATTCAATGTCTTTAACTTACTGTTTGGTAGCACACTCCCCTTACTTTTAAGATGGTTAATGTTCAGTGTACGTATGTAAATGTAGAGCGCCCTCTAGCGCTCAGAGTGTCTAACGAATCTGTGTAACCTCTGACTCCATCGAGTAAGGAGTCAAATCGAGCGAGCTGAGCAAAAGTAATAAAAACTACAGTCCACTTACTGAGAGAGACTTTTCCTAGAGTTTTTACTTGTGTACCCAACATTCTGGTCCAGTCTCAACCGGAGAGACCTATGCATTGAAAATACGAGGTATGTGCTGTAGTTTTTTGACTTTCGTTAAAAAATCGAACTTTAAACTTTAACGATGTTTAAAGGAGCAAAAAAAGAAGACTTGAGGCGAATCGCTTCTGAATTAGAGTTGTGTGTGAGTGATAAATTAACTGTTTTAGACTTGATGGATCTTATAAAAAACTGTGATAGATACAAAAACGATCCTGATTCAGTGCATGAGTTAGCAAATTTAATTATCGAAGAAAGGAAGTATGACGAAAGTCAACAATTAGAGCTAGAAAAAATAAGAGAAAAGTCTAAGCTTGATTTAGAGATAGCGAGAATACGAGCAAATGATAAAGACAATAATACTGAAGTTAATTGTAATGATTCCTTTTCTGTGGATTCTTTAATTAAAAGTATCCGCACACTTACAGTGAAAATTCCCGACAAACCTGAGGGATGGAGTTTCTTTTTTTTATCATTAGAACGTGCATTTGCAGCCAAAAGTGTTACTGATAAATTTAAGCCTGAGATTTTGTTAAATTTATTAGGAGAAAAAGCTGCAAATATCATTATATATCTGAACGATGAGGATCTTCAAAATTATGATAAAATAAAGTCCATAATACTCCAAGAATTTGAGCCAACTCCTCAATCGGGTTTAGAGAATTTTAAGAAAGCAACACGGCAAAATTGTGAATCCCATGTCCAGTTTGCGAGTAGATTAACAACAAATTGGGAATACTATTTAAAATTGAGAAATGTTTCAAATTTCGAGGTATTAAAACAATTAATAGTTTCAGACAAAATATTTAGTACTTTAGATAAAGAAACCGCATCGCATATTAGTGTCAGACAAGCAGATAAATGGTTTGATCCTTTAACGTTGGGAAAAGAAATTGATTTATTTTATTCATCGCGAGGAAAACCACTGAGTGAGAATATTAATTATTGTCGCAAAAATCAAAATTCTAAAAATATGTCTAGAGTATTTTTCTCAGATGTCAAGGGAAAAAAAATGTGTTTTGTGTCAATCTGATAGTCATTTTTAAATAAATGTCCTCAATATAAGCAATTATCAGTAAATAAACGGGTAGAACTTGTTAAAAATAATTTCTTGTGTTTTAATTGTTTAAATTTGCATAGAGTCAAGTTTTGTAAATCTAGAGTTCTTTGTAAATGCTGCAAAAAAAAGCATCATTCTTCCTTGTGTTTCTCTGGAGACCCAAATTTTACGAGTGAAAGGGTCATTCAACCTTCTTCATTGGGGGGGCAGAAAGAGCCGGAAACAGAGGAATCCTCGATGAGTCAACTTTCAGCGAAGGCGTCTGTGTTCAAACCCATAAATTACATAGGGGAGATTTCGAAAGAGGTGTCTTCTCAGGGCTTAGATCTGTTTACTGCAACGAGTTACGTAAAATCGAAATCCGTTTTACTTGCAACCGCGATTTGTTTCATTAGAGATTCCTTTGGGAAAATGCAGGAAGTCAGAGCACTGTTGGACGGTGGTTCAACAAGCAATTTTATTTCGCAACAGTGTATAAATAGACTCAATTTAAAAAGAGAGAAAATAAACATTTTAGTTTCAGGATTAAATAATTCAGAGTTAACGATTAAATCGCGCGTTAATGCAACAATTGCAAATAGAGGAAATAGTTATGAAACTAATGCAGACTTTTTTGTAGTGCCGCGAATTACGGATATGATTCCTTCTCAACCATTTAACGTTAGTTTGGGTAATTTCAGTAGAGAGAAATTAGCGGATGAAAATTTCAACATTCCGAGAAATATTGATTTATTGTTGGGAGCAGAAATCTTTTATGAAATTCTTTTACCAGGACAAACAAATCTTTTAAATACAAAATTAATTTTTCAGAATACAGTCTTCGGCTATATTGCGAGTGGGAGTATTCCAGTTTCTAGTGAAAATAAACCTCACTGTGGGTTAATCAAAGATAATGTCGATTTAGAAAAGACAATGAGGAGATTTTGGGAAATCGAAAATGTTGAACCTGAGACAATAAAAATAAGGAAACGATAATTTGTGAGGAGCATTTTAAAAAAATCATACTAGAGATAGTACGGGAAGATACATAGTATCTATGCCATTTAAAAAGGATCCAAATTGTTTAGGCCAGTCAAAAGATATTGCCCTTAAAAATTAAATTCTTTATGGAATAGATTAAAGCGTGAGCCTAACTATTTAAAATTATATAGAGATTTTTTAAAAGAGTATAAAGAGCTAGGCCATATGCAAGAGGTAGACGAGAGAGAGGAGTGTGAATGTATTTCATACCACATCTTGGTGTTTATCGCTCTGATAAAAAAACAAGTAAATTGAGAGTAGTTTTTAATGCGTCGAGTGCAACTACAAACGGTTATTCTTTAAACTCTCTACAATACAATGGGGGAGTTGCTCAAAATGACCTTTTTTCAATAATGGTTCGCTTTAGAAAGCACATATTTGCATTCATTGCGGATGTGCAAAAAATGTATCGAATGATTTGGATTAATCCAGATCAGCGTAAACTTCAGCGCATTCTGTGGAGAGAAAACATGGACGAACCAATAAAAACGTTTGAGTTGTCAACTGTGACCTATGGAACAACGAGTGCACCATTTTTAGCGACACGTACGTTAAAACAATTAGCCCTAGATGAAGCAGGGAATTTTCTCCATTAGGGTCTTCAGTTGTGATGAGTGACATGTATACATTGATGATATACTTACCGGTGCAGAGACCTTATTAGAAGCAAAAGAACTGAAAAATCAACTGATCAATATCTTCGCTAAAGGAGGTATGGTTTTGCATAAGTGGTGCGGAAATAATACGGAATTGATCGAGGTTTCCGAAAATTATGATTTTTCAGATTCATCAGAGATAAAAGTGTTGGGTGTTTATTGGAACCCCAAGCATGATTGCTTCTCCTTCAGAGTAAAAATAGACTTGCACGAATTAAATAACAAACGGGATGTTTTGTCAACCATCGCCAGGATATATGATCCTCTAGGTCTTTTAGGTCCTGTGGTGGCGAAGGCGAAAATCTTTCTTCAAAAATTATGGATGCTAAAGATTGATTGGACAGATTTGCTTCCAGATACAATCAATAGAGAATGGCGACAATTTGTCGAATCACTTCAGGTAGTAAATGACATCAACATCAATCGATGCATTGTGGTAGAGCAACCGGAAGTGATCGAGCTGCATGGATTCTCCGACGCGTCCCAGTCAGCATATGGAGCTGTCGTCTACTGCAAATCCATAACCTCAAATGGAAAGATGCTTGTGCATCTTATTGCCAGTAAATCCCGAGTTGCGCCTACCAAGCAAACAACGATTCCCAGACTTGAGCTATGTGCCGCTGTGCTGTTAGCAAAATTAGTGCATCGTGTCAAGCAAGCTTTGAAATTAAATGTGACTAATACTTTTCTTTGGAGTGACTCCATGATAGTTTTGTCATGGATAAGGAAGGAGTCATATCAACTAAAAACCTTTGTGGCTAACAGGATTGCTACAATCCAGGAGATGACTTCCAGTGAGCAATGGCGTTATGTGGCAACAGAGGACAATCCTGCCGACTTCGTTTCCAGAGGAATGGATTCTCTAAAACTTAAAACCTGTGAGTTGTGGTGGAATGGTCCTAAATTTCTGATGAGCAACCAGTACCCACAACGACAAATTCCTGTTGCAGTGATCAAGGATCCAGGTGAACTTAAAAACTGTAGTGACTTTTCTAACTTTTTCTTGATTCTGCTACTAACTCTTTTGTAAATAATTTACTTAACCTTAGTAATGACTATTTTAAAATTATTCGTGTCTTAAGTTTTATTTGTAGATTTGTTTATAATTGTAAGAACAAAGAAAGCAAGAGAATTGGGCCTCTAGATTTAGGAGAATTAAAAAAGGCTGAACAGCTTTTATTGAAATTAGTACAAAAGGAAGAGTTTAAAGTAGAGATGAATGATATTCAAAATTCTGCCATGGTACCTTCCAACAGTCGAGTAAAAACACTCAATCCATTTATTGATAGTGAAGGGATTTTGAGAGTTGGAGGTCGATTGAGAAATAGTGATATTAATTATAACCAGAAATTTCCAATTCTTTTGCCTTCGAAACATAAATTGACTTATTTAATAGTTGAGTATTTTCATAAAAAGTTTTTACATAGTGGTCCACAATCCTTGTTGTATCAGATCAGGCAAAATTTTTGGATATTGAATGGCCGTAATATTTGTAGAAAAGTTGTTCATAATTGTGTAAATTGTTGTAAGGCCAATCCTACTTGCACTGATCAAATAATGGCTGACTTGCCAAAGGATAGAGTTATCAAAAATTATCCATTCAATGTGTCAGGTGTGGACTTCTGTGGCCCCTTTTACATTAAGTATAAAGGGCAGAGAAAAGGTGTATATAACAAAATCTATGTTTGTATATTTATATGTTTTGTTTCTAAAGCTGTGCACTTAGATATTGTGACTGATTTAACCTCTAATGCATTTATTGCTACACTTAAGCGTTTTATATTTAGAAGAGGTAAATGTGCTAAGTTGTATTCTGATAATGCAACAAATTTTGTGGGTGCAAATATAGAACTTAAAAAATGTTTAATTTGGTGTGTAAACCTGATGAGGCACTTGCAAGTTATATTGCCTCTGAAGGAATAGATTGGAAATTCCTCCCCCCTAGAGCCCCAAATTTTGGAGGTCTCTGGGAGGCAGGCGTTAAATCTTTTAAGTTCTATTTAAAGAGAGTAGTAGGTAACATTAGAGTAACATATGAAGAGTTTCTGACCGTGATTATCCAAATAGAGGGGATGTTAAATTCTCGTCCTCTTGTCCCATTATCTTCTGACTTAGATGATTTAAATGTATTGACTCCTTCTCATTTTTTGATAGGTAGATCAATTACATCAATTGTTGAGCCTGATTTAACTAATTTAAATGAAAATAGGTTGGATAATTGGCAGAAAATTACAAAAATAATTCAATTAATTTGGAAAAGATGGAGTGTAGACTATCTAAATAGTTTGCAGCAGAGAAATAAGTGGCATTTCGAGAAAAAGAATGCTAAAATTGGAGATATGGTTATAATAAAAGAGGATAATTTACCTTCATGTCAATGGTCATTAGGTAGAATCAACAATATTTATCCAGGAAAGGATTCTAAAGTAAGAGTAGTGGAAGTCAAAACCACTAGAGGTATATTTAAGAGACCCATTTCGAAACTGTGCATTCTACCAATTGAAACAGTGTGTGTGTGAAGTAGCATATATAACCCTTCAGATAGTAATGTTTGTGTGTAGAATAGTAATTTTTTTTAAAATTCTGTGTGATTTATCAATTGCTTTATACATTGTCTTCATTTGTATGTTGTTTTGTTTGTATTTTGAAGTATTGTATTTCTGTGTGTTATCTTTATGATTATGTTCTGTGTAAATCTTGCATGTTGAAAAACATTGCAAGGCCGGGCGGCATGTTCAGTGTACGTATGCAAATGTAGAGCGCCCTCTAGCGCTCAGAGTGTCTAACGAATCTGTGTAACCTCTGACTCCATCGAGTAAGGAGTCAAATCGAGCGAGCTGAGCAACAAGTAATAAAAACTACAGTCCACTTACTGAGAGAGACTTTTCCTAGAGTTTTTACTTGTCACCCAACAGTTAATATCACTGGAAAATTCTTGCTCTTGCACTTTTTTTACCAGAAATTTTTCAGCTTTCTCAAATTCTTTTGTTGTGAGTGGACCAGCCACTTTATTTATTCCCTTTAAATTTTCCACGAACCTGAAAATAAAACTTAATACACGTAAAATAGTTATATAATTACTGCTTAGATTAAGAAGGTCGTTTAAAAAATCATTAACATGAATATTAAGCACCGATTGAAAGTTTTCAATTTGTTCATTAACACAGTTTTTCAGTTCTGAATTATATTCATCTAGTTTCTCTCTACAGTTTATAGTTCGATTTGGATAGTCCTCATCACCTGAAAGAAATGTTGGTCCATTAAACCATAAGTTTTGTTGCAAAAGTTTATCAGGATCGACTCCTCGGGAGACTAAGTCTGCAGGATTTTGATCAGATGGTACGTATCTCCATAACTGATTAGGATAGAGTTCTTGTATCTTGGCAACCCTATTTTGAACAAAGGTCTTTAAGTCCATCGGTTCCTTTCGAAGCCACGCCAAGACGATCATCGAATCCGACCAAAGATATATTTCAGCAGTTTCTAGTTGTAAAGCAGCTACAACTCTTTTCACAAGTTTTGCCAATAGCACTGCAGCACACCATTCAAGTCTGGGAATTGTCAGGCTTTTAATAGGCGCTACTCTCGATTTGCTTGTGATTAACCGAACTAAAGTTTCACTCTTCAAATTTTTAGATTTGTAGTAAACTGCTGCACCGTAACACCGCTCTGAGGCATCAGCAAAGCCATGGATCTCAATAACTTCTGGAAAAGCGACAAGAATACGCCTTGGTATCTCTATATTGTTGATATTCTCTAAAGATACTAGGAATTGTTGCCATTCTCGATATTCTTCAGCTGGCAGAAGGTCATTCCATTCCAATTTGCTTCTCCACAAACGCTGGAGGAAAATCTTTGCTTTGGAAATTACTGGTGCCATCAGTCCAACAGGATCAAAGATCTTGGCAATAGTAGACAAGACGTCTCTTTTAGTATAAGAACTGTCCAAACAGACTTTCACTTTAATCAAAAAGCAATCTAGGTTCGGCTTCCACGACACTCCTAACGTTTTCGTCTCCGTTAAAGTTGCAAAATTGTAATTCTGTTTGGGATCCGGTGACAATTTCTCGTGATTGGCGCAAAGTTTATTCAACTCCATTCCAGCACTTTTCAAAATTCCTTTTAATTGTTGTCTGAGAACAATTGCCTCCTCTCTAACGTTGCAGCACCACAAAGGACATCGTCCATATACAAGTTGTTCCGTAAAACGGAAGCTGCTATAGGGAAGTTAGCCTCTTCATCCATCGACAATTGGGTTAAAGTTCTCTGTGCTAAGTAGGGAGCACTTACAGTGCCATAGATAACAGTCGAAAGTTCGTAAATTTTGGGTGATTCATGTTCACTTTCACACCAAACGATTCTCTGCAGATTACGCTGTTTAGGGTTAATTAATATAGTTCGATACATCATTTTAATGTCTGCTGTAAATGCATACGTGTAAGTTCTGAACCTGAGCATTTGAGCATATAAGTTCTCTTGTATCACTCCTCCATTATATTGAATGTCATTTAAAGATATTCCATTATCAGTTAACGAAGAACAGTTAAAGACAACTCTAAGTTTTGTTGTGGACTTTTCTGGACGATAAATTCCATGATGGGTAGCGTAATATGTGATATCTGGATCAGTTTCGTTAGTCACTTCCTTCATGTGACCCAGTCTTTCATAATCTCTTAAAAATTCACGATATAAATTTAAATAATTATCATCTCTAGCTAAGCGATTCCACAGCGATCCAAGTCGTTTGAGGGCTATGTTTTTCGAATTACCCAAACACGAGGGTTCCTTTTTTAAGGGCATAGATACTACATATTTACCTTCTTTAGTTCTAAAATGAGTATTCGCGTAATGTTCCTTAACAAATTAGCCTTTCTTTATTTTTAACTATTGGTTCCTCTATCTGCTCTAATTTCCAAAATCTTTCTAAATTTTTATTCAAGTCCTCATCACGAATCAAACCGCAGTGAACCTTAGTTTCATTTATTGAATCTAAATTACCCGTTACTATATAACCAAATACGCTGTTGACTAACAATAATTGCGAATCTTTTATTTTAATTCTTTCCGGTTTCAATAACTCATAAAATATATTTGCCCCTAATAATAAATCAATTTTGCCGGGAACATTAAAATTAGAATCCGCTAATTCCACAAAATTAGAAAAATCAGACTTTATCTCTAACGCTTTCTGCGGAATAAAATCAGTGATTTTTTTAACTACGAGCATATCCAATTCCCTTTCGAAAGATTTATTTTGATTAGAAATCGCCACTTTAACACACCCATTTACTACCATAGAAGCATCATTTAAACACGAGATTAATGTATTTATCCTTTCGGTTTTAAGTCGTAATTTCTTCGCGCACTCATTTGAAATTAGACAAGTTTCACTTCCCGAGTCTAACAAGACTCTAAATGTCTGCCATTCTGAATATTTATCTTTCACTAGAATTAAAGCAGTACTCAAAAGGCATTTGTTTTTAAAACATGCAGTTGCCACGATCTGTGTTTCGTCTACTTTCGGAACGAAAGATTCAGCATTTACACTCAAGGCGAATTGTGGCTCATCCTGGTTAACCTCTGTCATCGTCTCAAGGGGGAAGAAAGAATTTCCTTTCATTTCTCTGGGGTAATGTAATAATTTATTATGCGGCTTAGAGCAGAAACAATTTTTGGATCGGCATCTTCTAACGCTGCATTAAGGTAAAAAACATTTAAAACAAAGTCTATTATTTTTAACAAATTCTACTCTTTCGTTTACAGAAAACATTTTAAATTGTGGGCAAAATTCTAAAGCATGGACATTATTTTTACACAATACACATTTATCATTTTTTAACTCGGAAAAAAATACATTCGATGCATCTCGCGGTATTTTAGCATTAAATTTGTTTTGTTTATTACAACTGAAACGCTTGGCATTTTCACAAAAGGGCTTAGAAAATATCTCATTTTTAATTTTGCCTTTCGATGACAAATATATATCGCACTCACGCCCTAACTCTTGTGGTTTAAAATAGTTCTCTCCCTGTTTTATACTCATGTGATACAATAATTCTCTGTCGAGTGTGTTCATTATTTTATCCGATACAATTAACTCACACAATGATTTAAAATCATTCACACTGCGCAGCTGACAATAATACTCAAATGTCGCGCATAATCGTGATGCAAATTGCACATAACTCTCTGAACTTAATTTTTGCGCTTTCTGAAATCTATTATAGCATTCTTGTGGTGTGGGAGAAAATTCTTTTAATACTACATCTTTAAGTTTACTATAATTATTTAATTCTTCTTCGGAAACATGAACTAGTAAATTATTAACTCTTTCACCTAGAATATTTAAAAGAATTTCGCATTTAAATTGTTCGGGAACCTCTTTTATTTTGAATGCTTTTTCAAGCGACTGGAAAAATAAATTATATGACTCCACTCTTGAAGGTACGGGTATTGTTAAAGTTTTCACGGACTTTAACAAAGTCTCAACATTAATATTGGCGGCAGTTTCAAAAACACTCGGATTTTGAATATCGGAATTTTGAGGTAAATTCTTCTGGATATTTGCAAGCTCTAATTGTTTTTGCAATTGCGCTAATTTAATTCGTTCAAATTCTAATTTAGTTTCACTATCCAATCTCTTATTTTTAATTTCCGCCAAAGCATAATCGATTGCAGATTGAACTAACTCTTTATCATTTTTGTAAACGTCACTATTTACAATTAAGTTTTTTAAGTCAGCGATTTTTGCTCCTTCTGGTACAGTTAAATTTAACTCTTCCGCAACGATTTTTAACTCATCTTTCTTTAATTTATTTAAAGACATATTTATGAATTAAGGACACTAATAGAAGGATCAATTAATTGCACCTACCTCAGATCGCTGTTTCACGCTGCTCGCTCAAGTTTCGCAATCGTTCTCTATTCACACTTTGGACATCACTTTTTTTTTTTCACTGTGAATTTTGATAATCCACGGTTTCACAAATTCTCATATCCATAAGGTCGTTTTCCTCCGGTGAGGCTGACCATGAATTGACTCTACACAAAAAACAACACTAGCAGTGGACTGTGATCTCTTTAATTCCTCTAACTCCGTACACTACCTCTCGGAGTGAGTGTTACACATATATACACTGACGGTTTTTATTTTACAAGCCGCTAGAGGGCGCTGTTCATTAACAGAACTAACAATATCTTAAATGAAAATTGTATTTAATTATATATATATATAACAACAGCAGTAAAAAAAATGCAATAATTTATCAAAAATAATTATTCTTCTTCAATTTGGGGAAGAGCGGAGACAATAGACTTATGATAACTAAAATATGACACATATACTTGTGATTTCAAAGTATTTAAAAACCGATGAAAAACAGCGTCAATAACGGTACCACTGTTAGCCGTCGAAACATTCTAATTTGTGTTCATTTCGAGCTTGAGTTCGTCATTCACAAAAGCTATGAGCGGCTCAGCTTTTGGCAAACTCAAGTTAAAGTTAAAATCACAACTCAAAATCAGGGGAAGCGAGTGATAATTTTTTTTAAAAGAGCAGAGCCCCCCTTCGTTATATGGTAAAAGTACAAAATGCAGGAAATCTTAATGTAAATGATTGATTTTTGCCCTTTGTTAACATTAAATCAAAAATAAAAATACTGGAGATTTTGGGAAAATAAAAATTTAAAATATTAAAATGCACATTAAAATTCAGAAAAAAAGCTTCAAAGCACCGAAAATGAAGTTAGAATTTCGATCTTGGGTGTTTGGGGTGAAGCCGACCAATGAGAATGCAGCTAGGATCACGAAAAATAGTTGAAAATAAAAACAGAAAACAGCTTTTTTTTTTTTAAAAATTTATTTTATGGTTTCATCTATAACTAGAATGTATTCAACATTAAATCGCATTCTTGATTACAGCGCCATCTTGATTCTTTTATTGTTTTATAGAAGCGCTCTAATCGAATCAAGGCTATTTTCGTAGTCCATTTTTATGAGAAATCTTCATCAGAAATTAAAATAATACTATTTGTAAAAGAAAATGATTTCATAAAAATCAATCAATCGAGTATTCAGGGTTTCGAAATCGCACCAGTATTTTTGTTCATTTTTTTTTAATATATACTTTAGATTCACAAGAGGCATTCAATAAGCTCCCCATTTACTCAAATGTTCTTTAAACCAGTCTAACGACTGGTATATATACATTGAATTTCTCTCGGCTGAGAGGCGGATCCTGTCGCCGCAGCTACTGCATGTTTTCTCCGCCTAGCGGAAAAACAGAGCTCGGTAGGTCCAGATTCCACTCAACAAAATCGCTTCCAGATCCCCACACTGTCCACTTTTTGTACTGACAATCTTTAAATTGTAAATAACTTAAAAACAATTATATAATTACTTAAAACTAAAAAAGGGCAAACTATCAAACTAATGTCACTCCCCAACTTTGACTGATAGGAGATTTAGATTCCTTAGGGAATCAGGCGCTCCATTAACCTTCAACACCTACTACTACGCAGATTGTAGACTGCCATTCAAGACCGAGAGAAGGATTTGACAGTGCAGGTTTTCTTCGTCTCTCTTTTCTTCCCCCACGAATTTAATTGACATATTATTATAATCATTTTTTAAATCCTTTTTCATTATTTTGCTCCTCTTTCTCATGATATCTATTTATTTTGATAAACTGATTTGTCATCCAACAACCTGATCATCTAGTTTTGCATCGTGATTGTCTTGTAATTTTATGAAATTCTGAAGATAAATCAACTATCTAGAGTTATTTTCTAATTTAACCGTGGATTGAATTTTTTTTTAGTTTAATTTTTTAAGGTAGGTATAAAATTATATTTAATTAAACATGTTTTTCACAGTGCATTGTATATTCCTAAAAAAACTCTTATGCATTTGTAGTTCCCCAAGATTTTTTTGTACAGATATAGTTCTCCAATAATTCTACAGCTTCTTGTATGCATAATATATTTTAAATTATTTGTTGAAAATATAAAACCATATTAGAAAATATATTCCACAATAGTTCCTTAGTAAGTTATAAGTTTTATGAATATTCTATAATTTAACTTCTAAAAACATTAAGATCCATGTTCTACATCAGATAGTAAGTCTGGCAGCTATTAATTTTTTTTGTGTGTAAAAGATAATTATTTAATACTTTTATATAAATGAATAAGGTAAAACAAATATTTAAAGTATTTTCTATTAAAATATACAAACTGCATATTAGTATATACAACAAAATTTGTTTTTCTATACAAGCTATTTGTGAATAGTCTAGATCAGGTGTGGCCAACATTTTTGGGAAGAGTGCCACTTCTGACAAAAAATAGTTTTGCGCGTGCCACTTCTAATTTAAAAATAATATGATAAAAGTACAAACTTGGGTTTTATTGTTAATAAACTTTTTGCAGGTTCATTTAATTAGGTTGGGTATAAAATAAAAATGAGTAAATGAAGATTTAATTCTAAATAATTACTAAGCAATTAGCACATGCTTAATGCAGTTTTTTAATTTTTTTTACCAAGTAATCTATATTAGTTCCTGTTCACTCATGAAGATGATAATAAAATGAATTTATTTTAAGTGCATATATATATATATATATATCCGTTAATTTTGAACACAATTTTGATTTTATTATGTTCATAGTAAAAAACTTTTGTTCTGAAACATATGTTGATCTAAACCTACAGCAATATCTGGCAGCCAAATCATGAAAATTTGGAGAATTAATTGTTAGTACAAATTTTTAAAATAATTCAGATCACTTGCACTTAAAATAAGTTCCTTATGTTCACTTTTCAGTGTAGTATGGTGCTGTAGGTCAATAATTTAGATTTCTGATGAGTTAATTATTTCACAATTAACGTCTTACAGAGAAATTGAAAATGGGTCTGTGAAAAGATTAGCATTTTTTTTTATCTTGAAAATCAAACCTAGAACTGAATGAATCGTACAAAATGGATGTTAAAAAATTTTAATCTGTCGTAGCTCCAAGCATAAGATAATGAGTGGTAAGGTAGTTAATGGAGTTTTTGGATGGTGAGGGTCTCTCTCTAAAATATATTCTATGAATTATAAACAATATTTTAAACTATAATAAATTAAAAAAAAAAAATTCTTTTAATAACTTAGCTGTGATTGTTTTTTTTTTTTTTTTTTTGCAGGTATTTTTACATCTGGAATTATTTTTGTAGTCTGTGTCTCATCATCCAATCTGTTTCTATGAATTGTTCTTGTTGTAGCCCTCAAAGAGAAACATTTTTAGCTACATAGTGTGAAACAAATGGCATTAGATGTTTCACAGCTCTTAGTACTTTCAGGATATTCTTTTCTAATGTCAGTCCAAAAATGCATATCAACTTGTCTAAATTTTATTTTCAATTGAGTGTCATTCGATATATCAATTTGTTGTTCTCTTTTATCAGGAGAGGTATCACAGTCTTGAAAAGGATTTTGAGTTCAAGATAATTTTTGTATTTCTTATAAATGTTGGACCAAACTGATTTTTATTGAGATTAATGTTGTACTGTTTATTAAAATACTATATGCAAATTAGGAAACCATTCAATATCATCTTTCAAAATGCCTTCAGCTCAAAATTTCAATTTCACTTTGTACCTTGAAAATAGTAATACTTGTTCATTGCAGTAATGTGTTAAGCTTAGTGAAATTGGTAAAAATATCTGCTACATGCACACACGCATACACAACTCTCTGAATCCAAACTGCCTTATTTAATTTTTGAGCTAATAGAAGTTACATTTCTATTAATTTTTACCAGTGAGCTGCCTTTAAGAACTCAATCTTTTATAAACATTAAAAAATTTTGATGCTTTGATTAAGCAAATAGGGATCACTTGTGGAACCCCTGTCAAAGTTCCAGGAAACCCAGGTTGAAGACCTTTGGTCTTGATCAGTGGTCTTCAAATTTTTTCGACTTATTCAACCCTTGCAGCTAAAAGATGTTTTCGGAGAACTCCATTCCACATTTAGATGAATAAATCTAAATATATTAAATTAATATTTAAAGTATATCAACATGTTACAGGTACTTTAAGTAAAGAAATTAAAATAGGTGTTGTATTTATTACATTAAAAATTTTTACTGTAATTTTAATTTACTCATTATTATATAATACTTGTCTACTAATTAATATTGGTCTAGATGATAGCCTTCTGTTTCATAAATGCAAATTCATAAAACCCATTATAAAGTGTATACTAATTCTTTCTTTTGAAAAAATTTATTGGCTGAAACTTGATACACATTGTTACTATACAGTTTTTTTAGCTATTGTAGGAAAATAAAAAATTTTTAACTCTTTTAAAGATGATAAATATGAAACTATTCACACTCGTCCCTGCCCCATCAGTTGATGGAAAATTTGTTTAAAAGCTTATTTAATGTGAAGTTGTTTCAGTTACCAAGTTTCTATGCCATTATAATTTGCATATCCATATAAGAACTATTAATTTTTTTTAAACCAACTTATATACTTTGTTCACTGCTGAGTCCCACGTTATCGTAGGACATGACATCAACACAAGCACCCAATCCCATGGAAGCGTGGGGTGTTGGATGATGTCTTAGTAACCAATCCCTATTCTTGGGAAGTGCTGATCACCAACATTTGTTCTCCCCTTCAATCAGTGTGTGGGCAAAAATTCATTTATGCGACTGGCATTGCAGTAATCACTTTTTTTCCTCTACAGCAACAGTCAACATGTTAAGCTCCATCATGCGCTTCCAATAAAGATACATCTGTGTCATCTACACATATATCGAATCATTTGTAAACACATTTGCATCGATTGTGAAAAGCCAATTCTCCAATCTAGCCGGCGTCAGTGTTCCACAAATATGTCTATTTTAGTAAGCACATCTTAGGTCTTAAGTAAAGGGGGTCACCCCAAAATGTCTTGATGGTCTACCTGTCAATCGAAATCAACTTAATGCCCATCCCTGTCTTAATGGAATATGAAAGTGCATGAAATCTCTCTAATTTAATCAAAAGAAAAACAACGGTTCTAGTGTATAAAAGTCTTTTAAGATCAGTATTAGCATACACATGTGAAACTTGGTCCATGTCTCGAACTGATGTGATCATGATAAGTATCTACAAAAGGAAGATTTTAAGATTTATTTTTGGACTAATTCAAGAAAATGGAATGAGGCGAAGAAAATCAAATTTAGAGCTCTGTCAATCATATAAGGAATCTGACGTTGTTAACTTCATGAAAATACGATTTAAATGGGCAGGTCATATTGTCAGAATGGACAAAAACCGCACCACTAAAAAAGTCTTCAATGCTCAACCAATTCTCACACGAAGAAAGGGCAGGCCAAATCTTAAATGCCTTGATGGCCTAGAAAAAGATCTCCTGGTTTTGAGAACTAAGAATTGGAGAACACTAGCAAGAAGGCTGGTCTGGAAAAAGCTTCTTGAGCAGGCCAAGGCCCACCCTGGGCTGTCGAACCATTGAGGAAGGAAGGAATTATTTGGATGTTGACCTTAAAGATAGTTTAAAAAATAAGAAAAACAATTGTATGAATAATTGTAAATCTTTAAAGACCCCCTTAATTTGTACTCTCTACTCATTTTTTAGTGCTGCATTCATGGTTTATCAAAATGTTTTTAATGTTTATAAATGTTTTTATGTTGGTTTTTTACAGAATGTTAGTAAAATCCTATTTTGGTGTTCCGCTTATCAACGATTTTATAAAAATCGTCGAGTTGGTTCCAATGCGCAATTTTTAAATTTGGAAATCTTGTCAACATAAAATTAAATGGATCCCATAGTGGACAACAAAAATAGAAAAGCAATATGACATGAAGCTTAGTTGAATTTAAAAAAAAAGTGCAATTAAAAGGATCTAAAGAAATGCAAAAGGCGTTGATTTTTGTAAGGACATCATGTGTGGATTTTCTCTTTTTCTGACTACTCCAATTTAGATTAAAAGAGAAGGACAGAGGATTTCTTCCTTCATTAAATTACTGTTAAATTTTTTCTTAAAATTTTTCGTTTTTCTTTTCCATTTTACAATAATTCCATTTGAATGTAAAAATGAATTTTTTTCTGAACGAAAATGATGAAAATTATCTCTTTTCTGACAGTAACTTTAGTCTAGCTTACAAAAAGGAAATGCAAATATCTTTATTCATCAAACCACTGAAACTTTTTGTGAAAAACTTAAACAACAATCCCCCTCTCTCCTTTTAGCGAAAGTATGCTGATTTTATCCTTTTTGGTCATGACAGCGGGCAGAAGTAAATGAAAATTTCTTCATGTGTTAAACCACTGTGAAACTTTTTGTGAAAAATATTCAGTTTTTCTTCTAATTTTTTCAGATCATTCTGATTTAGCTTTCAAATTATCTTGTGAAAATATGCAGATTTTATCCTTTCTTATGAAATTTCCATTTTAGTGTAAAAAAAAAGAACGAAATAGACATTAGTGTCTATGTTTCCCTGGGTACATATTGCACTGTTGCATATCAAGTTGGCTTGTCACTTTACTAAATTTATCATCCAGTTCGATGAAAAAATATTCAGCCTCAAGGGTGCACCAAAATAAGAGCCAACCAAAAAAATGTTTTTCTTCTTTTTTAGATGTGTAGAATTACTGGTTCTATGTGGATTTGAAAACTGAGTTTTTAGCTATTGTTTCTCTTTAATTTTTTCAAAATTTGCTATTGAGTATTATGCAGTGTTTTGATTATACATTTAATAAATTATTTGTTTTACATATTAGTTACTTCAGAATAATTGTTAAAAAATTAGTTTTTAAATTATTATCTAATAATTCACTTATTAATCTGTTATATTTTATTTCCTGTCATGGGTGTTCTAACATGGTTAAATACACTATTTCTATCCTTATAGATTGCTAATCAAGATATCTTTCATCCAAACATTTTAAAGTTATCAATATAAACATATCTTCAAAATGCAAATTTTTTTAAATATAATATTACTAAACAGTATATTACTACGGTGTCTTTACATAATATTACTACAGTCTTTTAATATAATATTACTACAGTGTCTTTCTAGATGTTTTGTGCCTGATCCTGATGAAAGAGCTACAGCTTCTGATCTTTTTGAGACATTTATTTTAGAGTAAGAGTTTAATTTAAAATAAATGTTTGTTTTTATTCAAGTATTAATTTTTCTTTCACTTCATACTATATTTATGTTGAAAATTTTCTTCAGACCAAGTGGGGGGGAAAAAAGCTCCTAAAGAAAAGAAACCTCTTCCAGACTTTAATAGATCTATCTCAGGTACTTACCTTTCTGTTGAAAAAATTCATAATTGTGTGAATATATTTTACTATACCGTATTTCTTTGTAAAAGTCAATGCATCTTTTGATTTTACCAATTGTATAGCTCTCATAATCTGTCTTGAAATTAATGCATATAAAAATATTAAATTTTCATTCAATCATAAGAATAAATTTGGAAGCAAATTTTAAGCTGAATATTTATCTTCTGTCCAAATATATACATGTTTAAACACTATTTTTCTCATATATTTATCTAGAGTTACTTAACTTTATAAAATATATCAAATTTAAACTATAGTGGTGGCAAAAAGTCCTGAACACTCATTTTTTTGCCTCATTTTTGTGTTTGACCTAAGTTTTCAATATGAAATTATCATGCTTTCTTTTTTATTGATTCTAATGTATTTTTTTGCAGATTTCAAATATTTTTTTACTTTTTTAATTCAACAAATATTTTTGAAAGACAGCTGCCTGAACACAAGAATGTGAAGGTAGTAACGAATTACAAGATTTAGAAAAAATGTTATACATAGCGGAATAACTCACAAAACTTTACAAGTATGATACATTTAGTAAGCGTTTTGAAAGTTACGTGGTTGTTGCATGTTTAAACATCTATGTTTTATTGGCCTGCCATTGGCTTTAATTACAGTTGAATACACCAATTTCACAAAAAGTTTATGATCACATGGTAAGGGAAAAAAAAACAAAAAGCTTCAATTAACTCAACTTCGTTTGAATTTTCCTTGAAATATAATGACCAACTTTATACCTAGATTAGCCATATAATTAAGCTGTATACAATTGTCTTAATCAGTTCATTCTATCCGCAATATTGCTTTCAAACCATTTCTGTGATACATTTGTACTTTGAAATGGAGTTTTTTGTCCAGAAAAATCCGTGACTAATCTCCAAAAAGATCAGTAGTAATTTATTCTGTACTATTTTGCAGTATTCCTGGTTTTCCCGTTTCCTCTCTCGGTTTAAAGTCTTTTAACTATTTGAGTGTGACCCTATATCATCACTTTCGTCAGATGCTTTGTTGTGGGCTTCATATACTGAGGGAAAATTCTTTATGTGTGTGTCGTCTTGCATAGTAATTATTTTTGTTATACATGAATTGTAAAACTGATTTTTATCACCAAATATTACATTTTCTAAGTCTTTTGTAGTCCATAGTGAATGATCCTGTGCTCGCATCAATCAGTCAGTAATGGTTTGGGAATTTCCAGCAGTTTTCCCCTCACAATTGGTGGGCACACATTCTTCTCATTCGATGACAAAATCCCATTATTTCAAAATTTGTGGCAAATTAAAACCATTTATTTAAATTGAAATTGTGTGCAATTTCCTCTCTTCAGGTGAAATTGTTTTTCTGAGATCGTTCAGATCACTTCCTGTTCTCATAATAGTAGAAAGTCCACATAATACTTCAGTAGCAATTTGTCACATAGAATAAGCTTCTTCCTACAGAAGCATTTTGTGTCTTCCATTATAGAACAGAAAGGAAAATTTACCCATAATTCCAATGCTATCCACCTATGCACTTAAAAATACAATAATCAACTTCTTTTAATACACTAAAACTATCTGAGCATTCTGTTTCCAACTCATCATCACTACTGTTCTCTGATTGATTGGAATAATGGAACATTTAGTGGAGAAACAATAACTTATTATTACAAATGCATTATGCTTGTCTTATTATATTTTTTTCCAAATATTGATAAAACTACTCATTTTACATAAATTCTACTAACAGATTTGAAATCAGCATGAAAAAATACTTTGGAAACTATAACAATGGCTACGATATTAGGATAATTTCTTTACAAAAAGTAAAGTCAAACTAGGCAAAAAAAAAATTGAGCGTTTTCAGGACTTTTTGCCACCCCTGTACATGTACACATATGCATGTTTATTATTAAGATCTCTGAGATAGTGTATAATAAAGAGTCGGATAAAGCCAATTGGATCAAAATAGTTAAGTTTCTTAATGCTCATTAATTTAGCATAATGGTTTGATTTGATAGCAAGTCATCTGTAATAGACATTAGTGGTACATCGATAGTATGACAGTACATTGATGAGATGCTGTGCTATCTCACATTCAGATGCTGTAAAATTGTATTTTTCAGCAGTACTATGGGTGGCCATAGAGAGCATTCAGCAACAGACAAGAATTGCAGTATGTCCAATTGCTTCCTTGGCTTTCTATGTTTTCTGATATTTCAGCAATCCAGCATATATGGGTTACAATTGACCTGACTCCATTCTTAATTCGAGAACTGCAAGCATATGGGCTTCAGCCCTCAGGATACCGTTACCTCATTTTTGAATCTGTACCGCATGAGATTATCCTACTGACTATCGATCCCCATCCATTTTCAATGCTACATTAAACTTGTAAATTATTTACATTCATTTCTTGTTAGTGTATCAATTTTCATTGCATTCTACTCTCTCTTTTATCGTTTTGCATTTTCTTTATTTGGCAGTGTATGTATTAAGTATAAAATTACATTTACTCTATGGGAATAAAAGTATAGCATTTTTTTTATTCTCAGTGCAACAAAAATGTATTATCTGCATGCATGTTCTCTAATTTCCTTCTTTTGAGATATGTCCCCCAATACAGGGTAATACGGTATGTTTCTGTAGATATATAAAGACTTATTTCGAGTATTTAAGTTCCAGAACGAGTTTCCAAGTTAGACAAACCTGGAAAAGTGGAAAAATTTGCAAGTACTGGTGAAGAAAGGAGAGTAATGTTGATGTATGAGATGACTGTATTTCTATTTTTAATGTTTCAGTTTAAATTCACTATTTCCAACATGTATCTTAAGATATGAAATATGCTTTTCGAAATTTTGCTGTCCACTTTTCTGTTATGGGCACTTTTTTGGTGTATCGATTTTTGAATTTTTTTTTATTTAGTTCATCTGTCCTCCCAGGTAGAAGTCCATCAAACTCACTTAGGATTCCAACACCAAACTTCTCATTTAGGTATGATTAATTATTAATTGTTAATATATAGTAGTGTAACTGAAAGAAAAACATAAATATAACTTATATAAATTAATCATCAATATAAACTAAACTCAAAGCTCGTGTTTTACGAACATTCAGGTGTGTTATAAGAAAATTTTACTTGAATTGCTTTAAAGCTACGTTCTAGAAATTTTTGTTGATTTGATTTTTTTATATTAATTTTAGTAATATTTATGATTATATTTTCTCATTTTTAATTAGTATTTAAATTAATCTAAAAAAAATTATCTTATTTCTGTGTTCTGCAGATCTAAATGTTTGTATAAAAAAATATTTCATATTTTAATGAAAATAAAATCATAATATTTAAATAATTTTGAAATGCTATTTGTATCATATTTCAATATTGCTATTTAAATGCCTTAAACTACAAATTTTTGTTAAATTTAAACTGCTCTAGATTTTTTTTCTCTCATTTTTCTAAGCTTTACTAATATCTAACTTTTTTGTCTGTTATATGATACTTTGGCTTGAGATTCCTATTTAAAATCGGTCTTAAACTTTCTGCTCTTACTGAAAGTGGAAGCAATTTTTTCCCCCAAAAACTATGAATTTCTTTTTAATAAAAAAAACTATGTTTTGATGTTGACTTTAAATTGCCATTTTTATTCCATTTCATAAATCTACTGAAATCTAAAACTTGATTTTCACTCCATTATTTTTTTTTAAAGAATTATCTAAATATGCTTGCATTTTGAAATTACTGTTTTGCTGCATTATTCAATTTTATGCTTTTATTACATCACTCTTTGGGTAGAAACTTGTTGCAGAATTATGTATTACTGAATACTTACCAGTCTTTCATAAACCTTTTTTCTCTCTCTTTAAAAAGTACAAGAACAAATTGCATGTAAAACAAAATTTTTATTCAGTGAATCCCCATTTTAAACCTGATTTTAAGCTTTAAACAAACATATTCTCTATAAGTATGCTCTTTCCACTACTTCTATCAACAGTGTATTTTCATTACAGATTTTATATGTTCAATAGGAAGTATTCTGGGGGATATTCAGGTGTCTTATATATAAGTATCAAATAAAATGTGTAAACAAAAGTATGATTAGAATGATTTAAAGAATTTTTCACTGTAACATATTTCTTATGAAAAAATGTGTTACTCAATATTTTTGCAGTGTTTAGTGTTCCAGCACACTTAAATTGAAGAAAGTAAATTAAAATTTCTCTCTTAGTGCATAAATATCTCCAAAGCTAACTTATAAAAAGGCTTAATTGTTTAAAATCGTATTTTAAAGTAAGTACAAATAGTGACCAGATGCATATTATGTACAACATATCTTAAATAGTTTTAATACTGAATTTTCTTTTCGATCTGCTGTTCATTTTATTTGCTCTTATAGTTACTCATGCTACTGCTGATCTTTTATTTGCATTTATTGCTATTTCCTTCATTATTTTTTCAGCTGTGCATTTTTGGAAATTATGAACTTTTTCTCTAAACTCACACTATATATATGCATATAAATGAAATTGAAAATTCTGAGACAAAATCCCTCTTACTTAGGGTTGTTTTTTTAATTTTATAGTTTTATAAGTATAAAATATATAGAAAAATAATTCAGGACCTTAGAAGTGTTATTCTATTCCTTTTTTGTTGTTAGTATAGGAATTAATTTTTCATATTGTATTGTTTTCTGATTTTAAAACTTGTTTAGTTTTTCTGTGTACTTGTGAAATTATATGATCAATTTTTTTTTTATTATTTCTATTTTTACAAATAACAGGTAACATATGTGTTACTTTATATGTTTTCTTATCTTTTTTAACTGAACTTAGAAATGTACTTTTATGTTAAAGTGATACAAATTACTTGATCTGAAATTAAATACCTTTGAGATTTTAACATTTTACTCTTATAATGTTATGGTTGAGATTATTTCTGGTTTAATGGATTTGCAATAATCTAAGGAGTCAAATGTTTTCCTCTATTGCTAATATGTGTATTATATAAGTACTTAAGTCAAAAATATAAGCTTTTGGCTGTCTTCAGCCCATTTTAAACAGTGGCCTATTTTGAATCCCAGTATTTATTGAAGCTTCTGCTCTCCAAAACAGGAATTAACTGTGATACAAGTACCTAATCGTATAATATTATCAAAAGGTTATTTATTTAATAATTCTGGACCCAGTACTGGGTCTTAAATTTTCTATTGCATGACAAGAAACTACTGCAATAATCCAGTCTATATGGTGACTAAGTTGAGGAATGAAAATTTTGGAGCTACTGAGAGTTGCTTAGCATATTTTACTTTATTCATTTTTTAAAAAAGCTAAATTTCTATTGTAAGTACTTGTCTATACAAGTAATTATAATATAATTTTGTTAGTTCTATGAGTATTTCAACTTGTTTGATTGTTATAAAAATAACATACAAAGTGCATAGAGAGAAGGGGAAAAAGAAAAATACTTGCAAAATCAAAACAAAAATTTTGAATTGCATCTGTATTTAAATGATTTCATAAGAAATACATTTTTATTACTTTCTTTCAATATAAAAATATTTAATTCATCAGCCAACAAAATTGTTACACAGACCTTTTCGTTGGAATTCTGATTGTTTGTTGTCACTGTATGTTTGATTCTGTGGCATGCAAATATTATAATACATTACTTATGTTATTAAATGCAAAGCCAGTTATATTTTACGTTATTTATATTGTTCTAAAAACTCAAATAATTATTACCTAGATTTCATAATATGTCTGAAATTAGCTGTACTGACATGGTACAGTTGCCTTTGTTTTTCAAGTGCAAATGCTTTTTTCCAGCTCTGATTCTTCTATGGAAAATAGACATTCTAGCACAGGACTTTTGAGTCCTCCTATAGACAGTCCACAAATTGATCAAGAACAGGGAAACTTTTATTTACTCAAAAAAGACTCTCAAAGACAAGCTACCATTTGTAAAGTTTTATTGGATAATGCTGAAATAGTAAGGGTTTAAGCTTTCTTTTCTTTTTAAAATGCTCATGTTATATTTGTGTTCATGTTTGTATAAATCATTGAATTTTTCTCTTTCATAACATAAGAGAAACTTGAAGTCTTTTTTAATGTGATATGAATTTATTAATTTGGAATTTTAATTAATATAGACTTTCAGTCTTTAGCATGACTTGAGAGATTAAGGTTATATCTAACCCTTTTTTTTTTAAGTCTTTCAATTGAAGAATAACCCTGGAACATTTTATAGTATGATTTTTGCTGTTGACAAATAATAACACGGTATTTTAAAGAATTTTGATTGAAATAAAGCATTATGTTTTTGAAAATAAAATCGTAAATTTTAGTTATATCATAAGCAATTTCTATTTTCATGCTATGCACAAAAATAGTTTGCTCTTTTGATATTTGGGCAAAGAATTGACTTTATTACAATATCTTTTTATATTAATTCATTTCAATAGGTATAATTTATTCTTTTTGTCATTTGCTTAACTTAACATTTATGTAATTATTTTCAACAAAAAGTTATTGAAAATTAACATAGAAATTTTCTGACATAACTGTTTTAAAACAAAGTTATTTTAATCATTAATAAGAATAAAATAATAGTTCTACAGAAAATGAATATTTAGATAATGATATATGTTGAAAAAGGTAGTATTAAAAGGAATTAAAAGGTTTCATTTTCATAATAGCAAAATCTTCTCCAAAAAAATTTCCTTCTAGTCTTTGTTGTCGGATTTTCATTAAAAAATTTAACTAAAACAGAATTCTCATAGAGTGGTATTAATTACGATGGTATTTCATTCATGCATTAATTATGTGCCCTATATTGCTCTCTAACTACTTGCATTGAAATGTGAATTTTGTACTTATGAAGCCTTCATATTTTGAAAATCTGTTACATAGTTCATATAGATTTATTAACCACTTTACTTCTTTGTTGTCATATCTTATATAATAAATTGAAATTTTTAAAACAGCATTCATCAGTCAAACTGTCTTTCAATATATCAATGTATCAATAATTGAATAATTTTAATTATTGAGCATTTTTCGTTTGTTAGCGTTTATTTAGAAATAATTCCATGATATAAGATAACTTAATGTTATAATTTCATTAAGCATAAATTGTTCCTACTCATTTAAGACAAAGTTTACTGCTATAAAAAAACTATAACTTTGGATCATAATTCTGTTCAAGAAAATTAAGCTTTACATTACTGATTGTGTTACTTTGAGTTTCTGTCAATCTTTATCATATATGCATATAATACATTTTGGAAATAATCATAATTAAGGAAAGAGCCGAGTAGAAAGTCAGTTTATTTTACACAAAGAATTGCCAGTTTGTTCTACTAAAAATATATATGTAGAAGTATCCCCACATTCTCTTAGCTAAAGAATAACAAGGGCAGAGGGAGAATATATTAGCAGTTTTATAATCAAGTGATAAAATGATGAGAATTAGTATTTATTTTTAAAAATTGCATGAGTTCTAAACACGAAGAGCGTTGTATGGAAGCGAAAGAATTCGGATATGATGCACATTTCTGGGATGTTCACTGAGAAGATTTTGTGACATATGAAAGTAATATTTTTGTAGCTTTTTACAATTAGTTAATGTGTAAGCAATTATTCAAGTGTCTGTGAAGCATGTGTTTTTCCTAGTGTACTTTATGCTTTGACATTTATCTGTTTATTTTGGCTGTTGGCATGAAGTTTTAAATGATTTGTTTTTCCTGTCTTACTTAACTTAATGACATGCATGTCTTTTGAAATGGAAATGGGATTGGTTGGCATGCAAACTATAATTTGAGAAGGAAATAATATAAACTGTGAGTACTGAATTTAACAAGGGAATTATATATCTATATCATAATACAGCCTGCCTTACCTCCCTTTCCATTGTCTGATTGTTCCAGCTTTCAGGATAGCTTACAAAAATATTTTTTTTAATGAAAACAAGGAAATGGAATTTTGACGCAATTGTTTCTGATTGGAAAAAACACAGGAAGCAGGAGCAAATATTTTAATTTAAATTCCTTGTGTTAGTGTGGTGTGGAAGTAAGGATGTTGGAGTACCCTCATGATGTTTCTCAATGGAGTGTTAATAGACAGTTTATAGACTTGAAATTCAGTGTAATGTAGTTTTGCTGTAAAATCATGGTATCAAGGGAAATTTGATACAAAAGGGGGCCCAAAACCTGACTTTTTTGTGTGGGGGGGACTAATATTCTCCATTATGCCACTGCTTCTAACAATTAAATCTCTCCAGCAATGACATTCTGTAATTTATAAAATAGCTGAAAATTTATCTTTAGAGTTTTATCTCTCAGATTATTTTGTAATTCCGTAAAACTCCATTATTCTGAAGATGTTTGTCAAGTAAGGTTCATTGCAAATTTATCACTTCCCTCCACTCCAAAAATAACAAATTTGTTCAACAGTGCAGAATGCCATTTAAAATTGTACCACATGCCATAGATTACCAACCGCTGATCTAAAATGTTCTAATAATACGAAAAGACCAAATGACTTTTTTTAACTCTTAAAAATGCTAAGTAACCTGAGAATGCTAATATTTTACCGCACAAAAATTTGTTTTTAAAAGTTATCAAATTTTTAAAATTTATTTACTTTTTTACAAATGAAAACAGCTTTTGCACATAAACTTAATTTGGTGATATTCAAAGAAACAGCTTTTCTTTTCATTAATACATGAAACTTCATTACAGGTTGTGCATTTTGAGTGAGATATTGGTTGAATGCCTTTTAAAGCACCACATCCTGGGGAAAGAAATGCTGTATTTTCTTAACATGAACTACTGTACCTTGAGTCTTGTTCAGTCGCTTTATCATCATCTTAAGAGTCTAACGAAAATTCCAGTTGATTATTTCCTGGGACTTCTTCATCTAAAAAATCATCTATTAGTACATCACTGATTTCAGGTGATAGGTTCTGTAATAAATCCAAAGCGTCTTGAAGACTGAGCTTCTTTTTTCCAGACATTCTAAGAAAAGGTAAATTAATAATAATAGCACTTTGAAAATCTCCTATTATTGTTAAATTTTAGTTATACATAAAGAAATTAAACTGTTGCTAATTTTTGAAATAAGAATAGATATTTCATTCAAGTGTGTAGCAAAAAAAAAAACAAGCTCAGAATCAAAGTTTAAAAGTTTTTGAAAACATTAAAATTAAACAAAAAAGCAAAATGTATAAGTTAAGCTAAAAAGAATTGTTAAAAAAAAGCACAAGTCTATTGCACTATAGTGATGACTCCAACACAACAAAAACAACAATAAGCCACACGGATGAAAAAAAACTGAGTTCTTACTCTAATGTCCAGTGTACTGTCGGTATTTATAAGTACCACAAAGTTATTTAACTGTAAAGTTAATTATATGCACTGTTCACTTAAAATAAATAGTCGAATCATTTTCTAAGGTCTTCATTAACATACAAAAAAAATGTGTACACCATGGGTAATAGAAGTGAATGCATGCTGATTGTTTAATTTGTTTGGAATGCTAAGCTGTTTTTGTTAATAATAATTGTACTTTTGTGAAAGATGATTTTTGCTTTTAGTTTGAAATATACTTTATTTCAAATTTCAATTTTGTTATTGTATACATCAATTTAGAATTATTTGTAACTATACTAAAGCATTATTTTGAAATACATTTGAGTTTCAAAGCAGTTAGTTATTAGAGAATTAATAATATTGTTGCATAGATACTTACTTGTAAATGTGAAGAATGCAAAAGAAAGACATTCTTTTAACTTTGATATTATTTCTGTAACTGTTTGTAGAAAGAGGAAATTTATCACAGTCTAGACTTATAGTAACCATAAGAATTTTAATATTATGTTGAAATTCATGCATGCAAATGGTTCATTGAAAAAGAATCCATCTCAAAATAACTTAGTGACTGAAATTTTGACAGAAGTATCTCTCTGAATCTCAAATTGAAGGATTTGAAATAAATTTTATGCTTTTCTGTGTTAATTTGAATTTTAGTTATTGCTTTGAACTTATGTGGAGCAGAAAGATAAAAAGTTGGTATCTTAGTAAGCAGTTAAAAGTAAAACTTTTTCCATAAACTTGAGAAGGTATTTGATTCAAGGTTTTGATTTAATTTGCTAGTAAATGTAAGGAACACTGTGTAGGAAATATAATTTAGAAAACATGAACACAGAGGAAGCTTATCTTATATATAAGAGATTATATTTTTTCTTGTTTGGAATATGTAAATCATGCTTCAAAATTATTTCATGAGGTTCTAGCAAGATATTTATATAGATATGATTTTCATTTTAATATTGATTATGAATTGCAATGATGTGAAAAAAGGGTTTGTTCTGTGTGAAATTTTTTGTTAAAAATTTAGAGTTAAAACCAACCAGTCATCCTAATTTTATGATTTTAATTTACTTGAAAATATTTAGAATTATTTTAAAGCAATCTTTTCTGAAATTATCTTCAGGATTATTTTGGCACATCGGACATGAATATTTTCTCTAGAAAATTGAAATCTACTACTTTAAAGGTTAACAGTATATTCATTTAGATACATTCAGTTGTGTTAATTCTAAATAGTGAATGAAAAAGAGGTCTCACACTTTTCAAAATGACATTAATGCCCTTATCTGAATAATCTCAATTGTGTGACTCATTTTCTTGTGAAAAATGTCATTATAAGCTATTTTAAATGTGTATAATATAGTTTTGTAAACTGTGCAGTGTTTTGATTTTATTCTTTGTATGTATATAAGTAATCATTCTAGATATGGAATATTTATGTATAAAATTTTCAAGATTCAGTAGAACAACTTTGTGAATTAGTATTTGAATAAAATTAAAAGCAGTTATAAATATTTTTTTTACACTTTTTCTTATGAATGTTTTTCTTTTAGCTAAATGTTCCTTATATCACCAAATTATGTGTTTTCTACAGAATTCTTCAGAGCCACTGAAGAGGTACCTTTATGTGTCAGTTAAAGAAGTTGGAAATTTTACTATGAGTATATATACTCTCAAGCACTCTAGCTACAACTTCAATTATCTCAGTTATGTACTAATTTGCTAAGCTTAATATATATTTAAATAAATCCATTTTAATTTGAAAAATCATTTGTATGTTAAATTGTGAAAATCAATGAATAAAATTTTATTACTTTCAGACTTACTGCAAATATAATAATTATATATTGTTTGTATTAAAATAGTTATAGGAATTCTATGGTAATTGATGATATACAGTTTTAAAACATAAAGCTTTTCACTTCCAATAATCTTATGACGTTTTCTTATCCTAACCTAACATTTCAAATCTTCGAATGCATGGTAGAAATGTATTGCAAATATTTTTATAATTATATTTTTATGAAATTTTTATATCGATCAGCGAAATTTTTATATCGACCACACACACAAAAAATCTAGTACCATGCAAAAAAAAATTTTTTTTTAGTTCTATAATATTTTAGTAATGTTTTAAAGAAAGCTTGATTTTAAACTTCACAAATATGAAATATATATTATTTCAGTAAAGCCGCACTCTAAATTAATTACTTTTTTATAATTTAACTTTATATATTTTTGTATTGGTAAAAATTTGTCTGATAGAATTGATCTTGGGTGCATGCTTTATATATATATATAAATTCATATTATTCATAAATTCATATTCATTTTATATAATTGTCACATACTTTTATAGTATGGTCTCTTTTTACTTCTGTTCCTTTTTTTAAATTTGTATAGTTCAAGATAAGATGGAAATTGTACCAACAGAAAGTTCATTGAATGCCTGTTTAAATCAGCTATTAATGTTGATGAAATTATTTAAAGTTACAATTCGGTCTACCTGGGTAGCTTAAATGATTTTGTAAATTATAGTGCATCAATAAGCCTTCAGAAAACTTTCATTATATTTCACGACTGAATGACATTCTGATGAGTACAATTTGATTTTGGGTTAAGATTAAAGTAAAACTTCCAATTTCTCTTTTGTTCTATAAGTATATGTTCTGACTAGAGTTTATATTGTATTTTGAATGTATTATTTTCTTTTCATGATTAACTTTCGAAAAAAGAAAAAAAATATTGCTACTGATATAGAATTAATTTTGTATTCTAAATATAACATCTACAGTTAACTCTGTTTACTCATTTTATACATCATTTGTATTTTAACAATAAATTGCCTATTTTGTTACACTTTCATTGAAACATATGTTTTCAAGAATATATTCAAATGTAAAAACAAATTATTTGTAATGCCGGCAATTCTCAAACATTTAAAAAATATATTTGCTTATAAATGACTTTAAAATCTGAAATAAAAATCATTAATATTTTATTCTGAATGAAAAAAAATTTTTTTTTGTACATTTTCTAATAGTTACCTTTAATGATTGTTTATGATTATATATATGTATATATATTTATATTTAAAGATTTAGAACGATTTTTTTATGGTATCTATTTTGAAATAAGAATGGAATGCTACTATCTTACAAAAAAAAAAAGAAGAAAATGTCCAGAAATATTACAGCCTTCCCAAATAATATTACTTGGTAAAATTTTATGTATTTTTAGATTAAATTTTTTAAAAAAAGAAACAATTTTCAAAACTAAACTAAACTAAGTGTACTACCAAAAAAAAAAAAAATTAAACTTCATACGAGTTTAGTGTTAATAGACTTTTAGAATGTATGATTATTTGTTTCATCACAGATATTAAACATTGTAATGAGTTATTTCTAAAAAACTCAATTGAAATATAAACTTATTGATAATGCAATAAAATCTATATCACAATTTATTTTGCAAATGCAGTTCAATTGCTATTAAATAGTAAAAAAGTGTAAGTCAAAAAGTAAATAAGAAAAAGGTTAAAATCTGGGGAGATAAACAATTTTTATATAGCTTAGTGAATCCATTTTTGGCAAATAATTATTTTTTTACTTCTAAAATCAGTAGCTTACACAGTTTGAATCTTTAGTTTATGGGTAAAATAAATTTTGTGCAATGAACTCAGATTTCACCAGATAATTACAGTTATTTCCAATGATTTAAAATTGGAATTTGAATAGTTATCTACAATCTTTTAATTTTTATCATAAACTAGAAATACAAAAAAAATTAATACTTTTTAAAATGCAATATATATCCAGATATGTATGCAATCTTAATCTTATGTTTTTTACTTAGCTGTAAAATATTAAAATTTGTAATCAATTAAAATTGCCTAGAAAATTTCCTTTCAAATAGCAATGGCAATTTGGATCATTGCAGTAAACTTTTCAGTTTGTAAAAGAGTAAGGCTGTTAGTTAACTGCTTCACATTAAAGAAAAGTAACATTTTATCCAGATTCACAGAAATACCTTTAAGATCCAAGAGGTAAATGAGATAATTTCCCATCAGTTCCTTTAACAAAATTGTTGCTCAAAATAGAAACCTACTTTTCTTTCCTATCTGGGATTCAGGTCTGCATAATTGGTACTAGCACAAGCGAAAGCTTGATCATTACCACTTTCTTTGAGGCTGCTCACATTTCGCTTCGATCTAGAAAATGTTGTTACTTATGCCACCTGATCGACAGTAAGATCAGATCAAGGTCCACGAAATTCATCATGATGAAGGGCTAAATTTTTACGCCTGTCGTTAGCCTTATCTTTGAGCACCATGCAGGTGACAGTACGATTTTGCTCGGTTCCACCCCAATTTTAAGGGAGATAACTCTGGGGATGGTCAGGGACCCCCCACCTCTCTTCTGCTTCCACCAACCACACTAGAGAACTTACGGCTTGAGGGCTATTCAGAGTACCCCCATGCCGCAAAGGCACTGCACATTTACAAACATCCATACCTTCTCCAGGATTTGAACCCATGCTCTATCCCACTGCAGTCAGTGCCACTAACCACTATACCAGGTTGAACAGGGTGATTTCTTTCGTGTTACTTCATCAAGCTCGTCCTTTGACAATAATTTCGATTCTCCTATTTCGGCTAACATTCTTTTACATTCAACACTCAGGTGTTTACTTTTGTTAATAGTATGCAGGTAAGATTGATCACTGTCACTATCTTCGAAGAAAAGTAAGAAATCAAATTCTGAAAAAGCTGCTTTTTTTGTCATGTGACACTAGACAATCTTTGAAAAAATTTCAATTTTTTTATCTATCAAAGTGCTAATAAGTTTATCTTCATAACAAAGTTTTCTGGCACAAAAAGAATTTTTCATGGCTCTTACAAATTCCACAAAATTTAATACATCTTTTTGTTGCTTGAGTATCTTATTTGAACCAGATGCAGATTGTACAACTTCCGATGGAAAAGTGGACTATAGTATCTGTAGAAGAGAATGATTATCTTTGGCATTAAGAATATCAGTTATGTGCAGACAAGGTTTAAATATTAGTGTTATAGCTGTTATATGGTATAAACGATTATACAATGTTGCACTGATGAATAAGAATTCTCGAAGCAGAACATGTGTTCCTTTATGGAAACTTTTAAAGGATTCCCCATGAAAATTTTTTCTGCAGTTTCATATTCTTTATTTTGCGAACTTAAAATCATTTGGTGTTACAGCATTTTCTAAATATTCTGTTATTCCCAATAATTCAAAAACAAATGCCAATTCATCCTCTGATTTAGTTGGAGATTTTGGTTCATCCATTAATTTAAGTACAGCTTTTGATGTCCCCAATGGTTTATTTGTAGCTTTCGACTTATCCGATGGTTTAGTTGTAGCTTTTGATTTATCTCTTGGTTTAGTAGTAGCTTGTTTTCTTCATAATGTTAATTCATTTAGTTTTCTATGCAAAACCTCTTGAAATAAAACAAAGTTCTCTGAATCAAAAGCGAATATTGAGACAGAAAACACTTATGAAGTAATATATTTACAAACTTTTGTCCACAATTAAGTAAATTTAGCTTCTTACCACAATACACTTAAGGCTTTGACTGTAATTTCAGGTTCAAACTGAAAGCAGAAAAAATTCATAAATTACTTCCAAGAATTAAAAAAATCCACTGATAAGAAATAAAAAAAAATAATAATTGTTATTTCTATCAAATTTGGAAACAAATTCTTACTTGCAATTTAGCTTACTAGATCTGGATTGATAGTTCTCAATTTGTTCATTAACAGAGTTTTTCAGTTCTGAATTATATTCATCTAGTTTCTCTCTATAGTTTATAGTTCGATTGGAATAGTCATCACCTGAAAGAAATGCTGGTCCATTAAACCATAATTTTTGTTGCAAAAGTTTATCAGGATCGACTCCTCTGGAGACTAAGTCTACGGATTTTGATCAGATGGTACGTGTCTCCATAGCTGATTAGGATAGAGTTCTTGTATCTTGGTAACCCTAGTTTGAACAAAGGTCTTTTAAGTCCATGGGTTCCTTTCAATTCATGCCGAGACAATCATCGAATCCGGCCAAAGATATATTTTAGCAATTTCTCGTTCTAAAGCAGCTAAAGGGTGTTTTTTAGAGGTATAGAACTTTAAATTGCAATAAAACAACGATGTATTATTCGATTGACATGATTTTTTTTTATTCGAAAGATAATCTTGTGGCATTACATTTTAAATATGATTTCTGGCATATAACTGCCACGGCTGGCTCGGATGTTGTCCAATCTGGAAGTCCAATTTTCGCTGACTTTTTCCAACATTTGTGGCCGTATATCGGCAATAACACGGCGAATGTTGTCTTCCAAATGGTCAAGCGTTTGTGGCTTATCCGCATAGACCAATGACTTTACATAGCCCCACAGAAAATAGTCTAGCGGTGTTAAATCACAAGATCTTGGAGGCCAATTCACAGGTCCAAAACGTGAAATTAGGCGGTCACCAAACGTGTCTTTCAATAAATCGATTGTGGCACGAGCTGTGTGACATGTTGCGCCGTCTTGTTGGAACCACAGCTCCTGGACATCATGATTGTTCAATTCATGAATGAAAAGTTAGTAATCATGGCTCTATACCGATCACCATTGACTGTAACGTTGTGGCCTTCATCGTTTTTGAAGAAGGATTCCACCAGCCCATAAAGCGCAACAAACAGTCAGTTTTTCTGGATGTAACGGTGTTTCGACATACACTTGTGGATTAGCTTCACTCCAAAATTCACTCTCGATATTTCTGCATTAAATTTGTTTTGTTTATTATAACTGAAACGCTTGGCATTTTCACAAAAGGGCTTAGAAAATATCTCATTTTTATTTTTGCCCTTCGATGACAAATATATATCGCACTCACACCCTAATTCATGTGGTTTAAAATATTTCTCTCCCTGCTTTATGCTCATATGAGACATTAATTCTCTATCGAGCGTGCTCATTATTTTGTCCGATACAATTAACTTACACAATGATTTAAAATCATTCACATTGCGCAGCTGACAATAATACTCAAATGTCGCGCATAATCTTGATGCAAATTGTACATAACTCTCTGAACTTATTTTTTGCGCTTTCTGAAATCTATTATAGCATTCTTGCGGTGTGGGGGGAAATTCTTTTAATACTACATCTTTAAGCTTACTATAATTATTTAATTCTTCTTCGAAAACATTAACAAGTAAATTATTAACTCTTTCATCTAGAATATTTAAAGAATTTCGCCTTTAAATTGTTCGGGAACCTCTTTTATTTTGAATGCTTTTTCAAGTGACTGGAAAAATAAATTATATGACTCAACTCTTGAAGGTACGGGTATTGTTAAAGTTTTCACGGACTTAAACAAAGTCTCAATATCAATATTGGCAGCAGTTTCAAGCACACTCTGATTTCGAATATCGGAATTTTTAGGTAAATTCTTCTGAATATTTGCAAGCTCTAATTGTTTTTGCAATTGCGCTAATTTAATTCTTTCAAATTCTAATTTAGTTTCACTATCCAATCTCTTATTTTTAACTTCCTCCAAAGCATAATCGATTGCGGATTGAACTAACTCTTTATCCTTTTTGTAAACGTCACTATTTACAATTAAGCTTTTTAAATCAGCGATTTTTGCACCTTCTGGTACAGTTAAATTTAACTCTTCTACAACGATTTTTAACTCGTCTTTCTTTAATTTATTTAAAAACATATTTATGAATTAAGGCCACTAATAAAAGGATCAATTGCACCTACCTCCTCAGATCGCTGTTTCAAGCCGTTAACTTGAGTTTCGGCTTAGAAATTGGTCTCTATTCACACTTAGCCATCACACTTTTTTCACTGAATTTTGATAATCCAACGGCTTTACAAATGCACATATCCATACGATCGCTTATCTCCGGTGAGACTGACCATGTTTTGACTCAACACAATAAACAACACTATATATATATACACACTGCTGGACAATTGCTAAGGACGGATCACAAATTGCTATGTAGCATAACATTCAGCGAGACATGAGGCCTAGTAGGATAAAATATAGTTGCCACACTGTTCAGACATTAGAATAAAGAATATTTATTGTTCTGGAAAGTACAAAAGCTGTGAAACATCTGAATGAAAAAAAAATGTTCATTTGATCTGCGTACGGAGAAATGGAACAATGCATCTAAAAGTCAGCAGGCACCTTAAAGAAAGGTATCAGTACGGGATATGTCCACCGTGGAGTGTGATGCAACATTCCACACGTCGTACCATACTTTGCACAACATTATCCAGCAGCTGTTGAGGCAATTTATCCCATTCCTCTGTGAATGCACGGATGAGGGTGTTCTTGTTTGTCGGAGGATAGTTTCGACCAGCAACTTGCCTCCCCAAAGCATCCCACACATTTTCAATGGGGTTTAGATCTGGAGAACGCGTTGGCCATACGAGACGTTGAATACCCTCGCTGTCTAGACAATCCTGAACAGCGAGTGTTCGATGACATGTTGCGTTGTCGTCCATAAAAACAAATTTATCACCGACAGCACCACGGAAAAGACGAACATGAGGAAGTAGAACTTCATCAATGTATCGTTGGCCCGTCATAGTCCCATTCGCAACCACATGTAGGCGCGTGCGGCCATTGATCATGATGCCGGCCCACACCATGATACTGCATGTCGGATATCGGTCCTTTTCCTGGATATTTTCTGGACGATAAGCAGTACCACTCTCGCGCCAGATCAGTTGGCGTCTACAATCCGATGACAGACTGAACCTACTCTCATCTGAGAATAGTACGCATGCTCAGTTCTGTTCAGTCCAATTGTGATGCTCACGACACCATTGTAAACGGGCAGTACGGTGCTGTCTGGTCAATGGGACACACACAACAGGTCTGCGTGCGTATAGTCCTCCTCCTCTCAAACGTATGGCAACAGTTTTTCGGGAGATCTGCTTTCCTGAGGCAGCAAGAAACTGATTTGCCACCTGCTGAGCTGTGGTGCGCCTGTTCCTTTTTGCTGATAGGGCGATATATCTGTCTTCTGCAGGCGTCGTACTTCTAACACGACCTCCCCCGTGCCGTCTACTACACATTCCAGTAGTTTTAAATGACTTCCACAGCCGTGAAACAACGCTGTGAGCGATGTCGAACTCCCTGGCAACATCTGTTATTTTTCGCCCTTCTTCGATCTTTCCAAGTGGCCGCGGTAGCCGAGTGGTATAGGTATCGGACTGTGGCTTGCTTTGTCACAGGTTCGAGCCCAGTACCACTAAAGACCCGCCGTGTAGGGCAGCGATGCACGTTAAATCTGTCGAGAGCTGAAACGTCCTCCCGTTGGTGTGGTGTGGTAGTTAGGAGAGGGGGGTGTCAGCTCAGGTGTCGTCCACGTCACTTGACCATGGTTCAAAATTACGTGGTCCGTCGCCAAAAGCCCTCGTGTAGCTGAACAGTGCGACGTTAATATTCAATCAATCAATCAATCGATCTTTCCAATAATTCGGCCACGCATAAAATCATCTATGTGATGTCGGGAAGACCTGCCAAAAATTTTAAGTTCGTCTATTAAATCTTTCCTGTAAAACTTTGACTTGAAACAACAACTGTCCACACGCGTCAAAACCTTTAAAGCTCATATGAACGCTATCACGTGATGAACAGACGTAGAGGAAAAAAATTTGCATACTCATACTTCTTCTTACTAATATCCCGCACTTATTCTAATTTTCCACATTTTGCTTCCTTTCATTTTGGGGTTGCTATGGATGATAGTGTTATCCTTCCTTAGCAATTGTCCAGCAGTATATATATATATACAGGGTGTCCAGCCGTAAAGTGACCCAATAGCTAATTCCCAAACCGTTCGGTTTAGACATGCACTCCCAATTTGAAAAATGTTTTTAAAAAGGTAAATAATGTTTTTACGTGCTTTTCGAACCCAAAACCCCATTTACAAAAAAATTACAAAAATTAAATTTTTATACGGTCCCCAGGTCCTATCAATTATATGTAGGAAAAGATGCACTACACAAAAACAAACACAAAAAGAATATAACGAGTATATAAAGTTTATAACGATAAAAACTGGTCGAGTTATGCCTACATAAAGTTGAAGCATCTAAATTGCTCAGAAAAGGGGGTCGTATGCAAATTAAGTTTAGAGAACAGTTATTCACTATCTACAGAAAGATCAAAAGAAAAACATCATAGTAATATTAAAACATCGTAGAAAACATCATAGATTGATAATTTGTATTGCTATATGGCAAACAATAAAAGTTAAATTAAAGAAATACAACTTGTACCGAAAATATTTAAACAGCTTGTTTAAACAAACAACAGCAAAAGAATACATGATTTGCCGTTCAAATTATAGCATAATGTGGAATGATGCTCCAATCATGAATCAGGGGCTTTATTATATCAGAATGGCCAAATTAAAATAATGTTCAAAATGACTGCCTTCCGCAGAAATGCAGTATCAAACCCGCATCAGAAACTACGCCTGTAGATTCTGCAACCTCTTGACTTCCATAGCTGATTATTCAAATGTCTGTGCCAAAAATGTACATGGTTGCGCAGATTTGTGTGAGGGCGCATCATCATCCTGGTACCACATGCGTGACAAATCCCGTAAGGAAACTTCATCTTCTAAAAAATCGGCTAACGGTCCAGATAAAATTTCCGTGTATTATTCTGATGTTAAAGGTCCATCGAAATATAGTGGGTCAATTAAGGTGCTCTTCCATACACCGCACCACACATTCACCGACCAACGGACTTGGTGGCGATTCGGTCGTATTAGATGTGGGTTTTCGAGGGACCAGTAATGCCTATTCTGTGTATTAATAGTGCCTTTCCTCGAGAACTGGCATTCATCCGACCACAAAACTTTATTCAAAAAATCTGGATCCTCATCCAGTGTGTTTAACACGAAATTGCAAAAATCAAAACGACGCTCCTGGTCTCCGGGCATTAGTCCTGCGCCAGGACTGGACGATAAGGATATGCACCGTACGTATGTAATATGTTCCACACCGTGGATTTTGAGAAGGAACAAGCCTTGCTAATATCCCGGACACTACTTTCAGGATGAGCCAGGGCATATCCTAGAACATCCTCAATGGGTATCCGCTGAAGGTGTGTGGCGCGAGATAAGGGAATACGTCTATGACAGCTCCCAGTTTTATACAAGCGTTGAACAACACTAGCAATTGCACAATAAGATGGATGTCTGTGACTGGGAAATTTAATGGCATTAAGTCTTGCCGCCTCTCTCTTATTGCGATTACACTGCCCATACAACAGTACCATTTCGCAGTATTCTTCATTTGTATACATCTCGTTCTCCCGTACTAGAATTCGTAATATTAGAATACGACTGTATGCAATTGCAAACCACTACACAACAGATTTTTAATGTTCGCCATGATTAATACCGCAGCAAATAAACCTATTTTTTGGGAACTGCTTTTGAAATGTTTTCTTACTACAAAATATTTTATTTTGTCTGTTTTACATGTGCATATATAATAAATTTTATTTCTTAAGTACTCAATTATTGTAATATTCACTTTAAATTTAAAAACAATTTACATAAGAGTGACGTGCAAGAGCAAAAGTTTCCTAGCAAACTTCCAATTAATTTCACTTTGGAGACGGCCCCTTACTAACTTTTCGAAAATGGCCCAGAAAATTACATTAAATGTATGATTTTCAAAGTTCCATAACTCGGCCGGTTTTTATCGTAATAAAATGAAACGTTTTGTATTTACTTTTTTTTGTACTGCATTTTTTCCTAAGTATAAGTGTAGGACCTGGGGACCGTATAAAAATTTAATTTTTGTAATTTTTTTCTAAATGAGTTTTTTGGTTCGAAAAGCACGTAAAAGCTTTCTTTACCTTTTTAAAAACATTTTTCAAATTGAAAGTGCATGTCTAAACTGAACGGTTCAGGAACTAGCTTTTGGGTCACTTTAAAGCTGGTTCTTACTTCATACATTACCTCTCTCGAGGTTATTGTTGCACACACATAAGTTTATTTTACAATCAGCTAGAGGGCGCTGTTCGTTAACAGCTTACAGCATTAAAAAGATAAAAAACTACTCAAAGTGAACTGAAAAAATATACCACACTCATTTTTCAGTTCAGTTCTGGTTTTGTGGAATATGGAGCAACAAAAACTATATATTATCCCACAATCATTTTTAATCTAATCATACAGTTAGCTGAATTCACTAGCAGTTTCAACTAAAAAGAAATCAAAACAGTTCCAAAACGCTTTTCATCTCACAAAAAGGATTAACTTAAAAAGTATACTCCAGGGATGCTTTGAAGGAAGGGAACGACTTCGGGATGTTGTACTTCACGGACGTACCTGTTGCTATTGAGATTACCCTCAATTCGTAGCAAATTGGATCGTCCATGATACGATATTGCATCCCAAACCATAACTCCGGTAATTAGGCCACTATTGCGTTCTATAACACACTCTGGAAGGCAGCGTTCACCGGCATAGCGTCTAACATGAATGCAGCCATCATGGTTCCACAAATTGAAGAGTGATTCATCTGAAAAGACAACTTGGAGCCAATCAGCTTGCCAGGCTCTGTGCTCATGAGCCCATTGCAGACGCAGCCGTCGAAGGTTTGCCGTGAGGGGGATTTTGTATAAAGGCACCCTTGCACGCAATCCACGGTGCAGCAGACGTCGGCGAATTGATGAAGCCGACATTAGTACACCTGTAGCAGTAGATCAACGTGTTGCCAACTGACTGGAGGAAGCTGCACGGTCATTCACCGCCATGCGGAGCAGGTGTCGACCGTCGCGTGCTGACGTCCCCTTCCGTCGTTCACTGCCAATTTTTCGAGTTGTTTTGTGCTCGTTGGTCCACTACTTCCAAACTCACATCACTGTGGAACTATTCCGCTGCACACGAGCTCCTATTGCGCGATAAAAAAATTCCTCCTTCTCGAAGGCTGATAATCCTCTTCCGTTCAAAGTCCGTAATTTGTTGGAATTTCTCCTTATTTCATCGTGGAGTCATATTTAGGTCTCACTAAACTTCGCCACTAACAAATAATTATTAACTATTTTCAACGTCCCGTTACATCCCTCTATTTATACGCTTTCAGCATCAGTTCAGAGGCTTTTGCGCACGCCACGCATGCGTGGTGGCTCTAAAGCTTTACTATTTTACGTAACATCCTATAATTGATTTTTACTGCAAAGTTAATTTATAATTCTGACGATTCTTTCATGGTGTCGCATTTTTTACAAACAGGAGTAAAAAAAGAGGAGAAAAGCGACTCGCTCATCGCGATATCTAAGGAACTATTTACAGCCCTCGTGTTGCTGTATAGTGCGACGTTAATATAACTTTCACTTAGGAACTATTAGACCTACAGACTTGAAATTTGGCAGGCGTATTCCATTCATAGACTAGAGATCCGCTAAGAATCGGGAGTTGCGAGGGGTTTAGGAGCGTTATGAACTATGTGTTTTTTTAACTATATGTGTTTATATATGTGTATGTATTAGACCAAGAAATTTGGTAAGTATGCCCTTTTTGTTAAGTAGAGATCCTTTAAGAATGAGTTTTGCTTAAATCGGCTCGGGGGGCGTTATAGAGAAAAATCCCAGATTGTGATCTATTCAATCTATAAACGTGAAATTTGGTAAGAATGTTTCTTTTGGTAAGTTAAGATCCGCTAAGAACGAGTTTTTCGAAAATCCACCCCAAGGGAGCGTTATAGATGAAAATTCCAGATTTTGAACTATTAGATTTAAAATTTGACATGTTTCTTTTGTTGAATAGAGGTCCACTAAAAGAGAATGGTTGAGATATCGATTCCCTAGAGGGGGTTAAGGAGGCGTTATAGATAGAAATTCCTGTTTTCGAGATGCTAGACCTGCAGACTTGACATTTGATAATTACGCTCCTTTTTTTAGTAGAGTTCCGCTAATAAGGGTTTTGCGGAAATCAACCCCGAAAGGGGTTACGGGGGCACATAAATAATAATAATAAATCCGTTTTTGAACTTTGGTAAGTATACTTCCTTTGGTAACAAGGGATTTACTGAGAACGAGTTTTTGGATAATGGGGCAAGGGGTTAATGAGTCATTATAGATAAAAAAAAATTCTTGTTTTCTAACTGTTAGACCCCCTTACTTGAAATTTGGTAAGCATGTTTCTTTTGTTGAATAGAGATCCGCTAAGAACGAATTTTATGGAAATCGTCTCTTATGGGGAAGGGGAGCGTATAAATAACAAAAACTTATTGGAGCGTATAAATAACAAAAATTTCCGTTTGGTAACTATTAGACCTAACTTACTAGACCTACAGTAAGAAAATTTGATATGCATGCAGGGTCATCCTTCTGGGGGAGGGGGCTGCGGCAGATGCTATGCACCGGTGCCCCGTGATTGATTGGCCTCCAAAATGATGAAGAACTAAAATGTACTCTTGTACGTGGAAACTTGACAATATTTCTATCGTACACAACGTAAATCTTACTATAAAAGTTGTTATAAATCTCTGAATTTCAACAATCTGCAAAGTAATTTTTCAAATCATGCAGACTTCAGTGGTTTCTTTATTGGTTCTCACTGTCGTAGAATATTAGGCATATAATCAGGGCCGATACTAGGGTGTCGACCGCCTTCGTGCAAAGATCTAATGTGCATCCGCTATAGAGAATTTTTCATATTTTGACTAATACTCAACGTTCAAACTATAAACTCATCTACTTGCATTAAAGTAAAAAGTTATTTTTTGGGGCCAACTTATAGGTCATAATAGCGACAAAATACTTTAATTATATAATAAACAAACAAAAATGCTACCTTCGAAATAAACATAGACATTGGATAATTAGAAATATAAGATAACTGTATTGACTCAGAAAATGTAATTTAATAAATAAAAAGTACTAAACCATAAATCTCGTGTAACGGGCGAGTGAATTTATATTAACGTCGCACTGTACAGCTACACGAGGGCTTTTGGCGACGGATCACGTCATTTTGAACCATGGTCAAGTGACGTGGACGATACCTGAGCTGGCAGCCCCCCTCTCCTAACTACCACACCACACCAACAGGAGGACGTTTCAGCTCTCGACAGATTTAGCGTGCATCGCGGCCCTACACGGCATCGTGTAAAGGAAAGTCATTTCTTCTACAAAGAAGTGATGGGTCTATCCGCGCACGTGTTCTCTTAAAGTACGAATCCTCTTGGGAAATATCGGGTCTTTAAAAATTATTATATTATATAAAGCTTTATTCCCCGCTTTTTTTTATTTTATTTATTTTTTTATGCTGCGATCGTCACCCCACCTCGCTCACCCACACTTGTACATTCTCTTGCAAGGGAGACACTGCACAAAGCAGTCGCAATAAATGTTTATGCCTTAAAACTCTCATATTTAATTAAATACAGTACCATTCGCATTAATATATGGTCCGTCGACTACGCAGATCATCAGCAACCTATGGATATCCTATTTTAAGGCTTTAAACTATATTATACATACGCATAATTTGCTTAGTTTCGCAGAACGACGCCCAAAGTTGTTCCAACGTCGCAAAGACATTCACCCCATCGACAGAGTCAAAGGTCACAAAAAGGACTGCGTTCTCTCACACCTTTAGCTTGCGTTTTTCATTTTTGTGTTTCCGTTTCACCCGACTGCAGCTTAGAGCTGTTTTGAACTGTTTCCATTCAACGCTCATCACTCCAAGTGTTTTCATTCTCTCGCAAGAACACATCAAAATTGCTTTAAATGTAGCAAAGACAGAGGCCGTCTTCTTCTCATACCACATCAGAAAAGAACCACCCAAGTTATACCTTCACAACACACACATACCCTGGTCTAAAAACACCAAATACTTAGGGGTGATCCTCGATAAAATGCTCTTTCAAACAACATATCATTCGCGTTCGCCGAAATTTTAACATTTCCGTCGCTAAAGTTTTCCCTTTAATCGCACGGAAATCGTGTTTATCTTTAAGAAACAAGTTGCTTATTTATAAACTCGTTCTCAGACCTGTCCTACAATATGCAAGTCCAATCTGGGGCCACGCAGCCTATTCTAATATTAAAATGTTAGAAACAGCACAAAACAAAATTTTAAAAATTATCACAGACTCCCCTTGATACATCAGAAATGATGAAATCAGATTTGCTTTAAAAATTAAAACCTTAAAAGAATTTTTCAAAAAAATCGCGATTAAGTTCTTCAACAACATAGATTCTCATACTAATCGAGCAATCGCTCGCATTGATAAATATAACATTAATCCTTTAATTAACAGACCACGAAATATCTTAATTTAATCTCTCAAATCATCCACTATCTCCATATTCACAATTCCTCTATCGAACTCACTCTCGACCAATAGGAACAGAGCGAGCCGACCACTAGCATCACGAGCTCTGAGAACGCCTCGGCTTCCAGAACTCCACCTTCTCAGACATACCCACTTCAACAGGTTCCGATAGGCTGCCCCCTGATTGGACCACACACAGACTCTCACTAATTCACTCATATAGGCGCCCATTTTGGGCGAACTTTAAGCAAATTTTTATTCCAACACTCAGGCATTTAATTTAATACTCAAGACTCTAATTAATTTCTCACACAATTAAATTCTCATTTTATCACATTTTAAATTCTTAACTACTTTTACTTTTATTCAATCTCACAAAATTTTTATAATGATGCAGCAAAGGGCTAAGAGATAAGCTGAACCCATGTAACCACCCAGTATTTCATGAAAGGAGTTTGAGCTTCCCTGCGGGAAGCAGGTACTCCAATAATCCATCAACTTATAAGAACACATCAATTGGATACCGTTCATTTGACTTCATCTCGCAAGGCTCCGCAGTAAAATAGAGGTAAGCCATTTTCATACCTCTATTGTTTATTTCATTGCAAAAATTATAAATCATTGTTTATTACCGCAAAAGTCAAAATGAATCCAATTGAAAAAATTAAAAATAATAGAGCGTCTATACGATCCGCCGCAACAAAATTAATTACGAAAATTCAAAATTACTTGAAAAATAGCAGTGATGATGTAGATAATATCTTAGAATTACAAGATCAACTAATCGAAAAAGAACTCTCATTGAAGCAACTTAATTCAGAAATGGAAAATTTAATAGTAGATGTGTTTCTGAGTTCAGTACTGAAATTAACGCATCCGAAGAATATTCGGAAAAAATTAGTAGCATAAAGTATAAAATTAAAAATCGTACATCAAACGTCGTGAATGTAATTTAAGTGTTCCAAATTCAACACAAGTTTGGTCAGATCAAAACAGAACACAATTATCAATAAAACTCCCAGAAATCCCCTTACCAAAGTTTTCTGGAAAATATGAAGAGTAGAGCAACTTTAAGATACAATTTAATAACATTATCTCAACAAATTCGCAACTCTCCTCAGAGCAAAATTTTATCTTAAAGCAGCACTAACGTCAAAGCAAGGGGCTTTGGTTAAGGTATCCAACCATGGCAGGCATGTCATGAGTTCGATCCCAGTACCACTAAAGACCCGCCGTGTAGGGCAGCGATGCACGTTAAATCTGTCGAGAGCTGAAACGTCCTCCCGTTGGTGTGGTGTGGTAAAAAGCTCAGGTGTCGTCCACGTCACTACCATGGTTCAAAATTACGTGGTTCTGTCGCCAAAAGCCCTCGTGTAGCTGAACAGTGCGACGTTAATATTAACTCACTCACTCAACGTCAGAAGCAAAGAATTTAGAGACTATTAGCGATTCATTTGAATCTTTATTTAAATCTTTAGAAGAACGGTATGAAAATAAACGTTTAATAGTCGAAACGCACGTAAAGGCAATCTTAAACCTAGCGAAATTAAATAATGAATCAGCAAAAGATTTAAGATACTTAATTGATGATGTAAACAAAAACATGCGCGCTTTGAAAGTATTAGAATTTGAAAGAAACAATCTTTCGGACATTTTAATCTTAAACATCATTCTTCAAAACCTGGTTAAAGAGACTTTAAAACAATTTGAATACAGCCTTAATTCAACCGAAGTTCCTAAATTTGATGACTTCATTTTATTTTTAGAAAAACGCGCTCAAGTTTTAAGCAATATAAATAAAAATACCTTCGTAAAACCAATGTTTATACAAGATAGAAATAAATCCAAAAATTTCTTTATAAAATCTAACAATTCTGTGTATGCATGCATTTTGTGTAAGCAAAAACATCCCATTTTTAAGTGTGATTCCTTTTTAAAATTAAATGCAATGCAGAGAAAAGAAATTGTCACGAAGCACAATGTGTGTCTCAATTGCTTAAGTGATCAGCACAGAATTTCGAAGTGTAAATCTAAACATTCTTGTAGTGTATGTGGCTTTCGACACAACACTTTGCTTCACATTGAAAAGGGGGAATCCTCCAACGCTCCCCTGACTTATAGCGCGTCACAACTACATGGTCAGGAACTGAACCCCAACGCAGAGGAGTTTCACAGTTCTCAGGAAAATACAGTCGCATCCCTCTCTTGTATCAGTAGAAGCAAAACCGTAATTCTACCCACAGCCGTAGTTTGGGTTTTGAATCATTCTACAGGAAGTTGCATCCAAGCATGCAGTCTTAGATTCTGGTAGCCTGTCTAATATTGTTACGTTAGATTTCGCAAACAAATTAGGAGCACCACAAAATAGAATTAATATCCCAATTTCCAGTTTAGGTGGAAATAAAACCACAGTCAAGTCAAAATTAAACGCTACAATAATAAATGGCAACAGCTCATTTTCTACAACTTTAGATTTTCTGGTTGTCTCAAAAATTACAGACTTTCTTCCTGTTTCTCAAATAAACCTCAATAATTTAAAAATACCTCAGGAACTAGCAGATCCAAATTTTGGTGTTCCAGGAAAAATCGATTTGCTAATTGGAGCAGAGGCATTTTTTGACATAATTAAGGAAGGAATTATTCGCACATCAGACAACGCACTTGTATTTCGCATCTCAGTTTTCGGATACATCGCAACCGGAATACAAACAAAACCAATATTGTGGTTTTATATCAGAAATGCAAAACATTGATGATAATTTACAAAAGTTTTGGGAGATAGAAACAATTAACGAAGGTCAAAAGCCATTAAGCAAGGAAGAGGAATATTGTGAAAATCATTATCAAATGACTCACACGCGCAATGAAGCTGGTCGATATGTAGTACAAATGCCAGTTAAATACATACAAGGCTTAGGACACTCAAAAGGTTTAGCAATGAAAAGACTAGATCAACTTTGGAGAAGATTATCTAAAGATAAACAAATGTAAAATTTATATAGGGAATTTATGCAGCAATACTTAAGACTTGGGGCATATTGAAAAAGTGGAAGAACATTTTGATGAAACAACCGCAAACAATATTTGTTATTATCTTCCACATCATGGAGTCTTTTGGCCTGATAAAACAACTACCAAATTAAGAGTTGTTTTTAATGGTTCAGCTTCTACTACTTCAGGTTTAAGCCTAAATGACCTACTCTTGAAAGGTGAAGTGAAGGAAGACATTTTTGAAATCATGACACGATTTCGCACACACAAATATGCTTTTACAACCGACATTCAGATGATGTTCCATGGCCGCGGCAGCCGAGTGGTATAGGTATCGGATCGTGGCTTGCTTTGCCACGAGTTCGATCTCAGTACCACTAAAGACCCTCCGTGTAGGGCAGCGATGCACGTTAAATCTGTCGAGAGCTGAAACGTCCTCCCGTTGGTGTGGTGTGGTAGTTAGGAGAGGGGTGCCAGCTCAGGTGTCGTCCACGTCACTTGACTATGGTTCAAAATTGCGTGGTCCGTCGCCAAAAGCCCTCGTGTAGCTGAACAGTGCGACGTTAATATTCAATCAATCAATCAAACCAGATGATGTTCCGACAAATCCTCATTGATCCAGCTCAACGTGATCTTCTCAGGATTATGTGGAAAACAGGCGCTAATGAGGAACCAGTCATCTATAGATTGAAAACTGTCACGTATGGGACCGCCAGTGCTCCCTTTTTAGCTATACGAACTCTCAAACAGTTAGCTATGGATGAATCTTCTAGATTTCCCTTAGCTTCCAAAGTAGTTCTTCAAGACGTATACATGGATGATGTAATGTCGGGTGCACAAAATCTCGACACTGCTTGCCAATTACAATGCCAGTTGCAAAATATGCTGGACACATGTGGAATGAAATTACATAAATGGAATTCCAATTCGAAGGAGCTGCTTAATTCATCTTCAGATCAAGAGCATTCCTTTTCAACCAACGCAGAATCAGCCATAAAAACCTTAGGTATTAGCTGGAAACCAACAGGAGACTATTTCATGTTCAAAGTCTCAATCCCTTCAATAGCATCTTATACAAAACGAGATGTTTTAAGCGTCATAGCAAGACTTTATGACTCTCTTGGACTAATAGGCCCTGTCATCAGCAAAGAAAAAATCCTTCTACAAAAATTATGGCTCAGAAAATTGAATTGGGAAGAATTCTTACCGGATGCAATCGCACCAGAGTAGCTCAATTTTGTGTCATCTCTTAAAGCCATGGGGGAACTCAAAATAGATCGATACATTCTTACAGATTCCTACGGGAAACTCATGCTTTTAGGATACACAGATGCTTCGGAGTCAGCCTACGGAGCTGTAGTGTACATGCACAGTGTCAAAGAAGATGGTACCACCACAACCAAGCTTATTAGCAGTAAATCTCGTGTCGCACCAATCAAGGTCATCTCCATTCCTCGCCTTGAACTCTCAGCGTGTATACTGCTGGCTCAATTAGTGGAAAAGGTTTGCCTCTCTCTACAAGTACATTTAGCTAAAGTCATCTTGCACACCGATTCAACCATAGCAATTGCCTGGATCAACACTTCAGCTAATCAACTGAAAACATTCGTTGGCAATCGAGTTTCCAAGATACAAACTCTGACGGAGAACTTTGAATGGAAGCACATACCTTCAGCGCAAAACCTTTCAGATATCATTTCTTGAGGTGTAAATCCTGAAGAACTTTCATCATTGACTCTATGGGGGAATGGTCCCCAGCATCTAGACATCCCTGAACAATTTATTGATCCTTCAATTACCAGTTCTGATGAATTTTACATGTCGGAACTTAAAAAACAATCTGATATCAGCTTGACATCAATCTTGGACTTTAACTTTAAAAATGATCTCTTAAATATTACAAATAATTATATGAAAATAATTCACATTTTTAGTTATATTTTCAGATTCCTGCATAATGTCAAAAATACATTTCACCATTCAGGTCCCCTCACAAACGAGGAACTTCAGAAATCAAAACTTCAGTTGATTAAAAGGATCCAGGTAACAGTTTTTAACAAAGAAATTTAAATTCTTAGGAATGGGGGAACCATTAAAAAAAGTCAGTTAACTTGTTTGAATCCCTTTCTTGACAAAGAAAACATACTTAGAGTTGGTGGTAGATTAAGTATTTAACATATAGTCAGAAATTTCCCATTTTGCTTCCAAAAAACCACAAGTTAACTATTTTAATTATGAATTATTACCATTTGAAAAATTTGCACGTAGGTGCTCAAATCTTACTTTATCTAGTCAGACAAGAGTTCTGGCCATTAGGTGGCATAAACACTGCCAGACAAATTGTTCAAAATTGTGTTGTTTGTTTCAAAAACAAACCTAAGAATTTAGAACAAGTTATGGGAAATTTACCTAGAGAAAGAATTACTCCTAGTTCTCCTTTTACTCATGTAGGAATAGATTTTACTGATCCATTTTATATTAAATATAAAGGCCAACGAAAAGGCATTTACCACAAATGTTATGTTGCAATTTTCATTTGCTTTATTACAAAAGCTATTCATATAGAGGTTGTCACAGAACTAACCACAGAAGCTATGATTGCAATTCTCAAACGATTTTTCAGTAGAAGAGGTAAAAGTACTTCAATTTGTACTGATAATGCTACAAATTTCATAGGTGCAAAAAGAGAATTGCAACGTTTATATAATTTGATAAAAAATCCACCAGATATTCTTGCCAATTATTTAACAAATGAAGAAATTACTTGGAAATTTATCCCCCCTAGATCACCCAATTTTGGAGGACTTTGGGAAGCAGGTGTCAAATATGTTAAACATCATTTTAAAAGAACAGTCGGTGATGCACGTCTAACATTAGAACAATTCATAACAATTACTACTCAAATAGAAAGTATTTTGAATAGTCGTCCTCTTACTCCCATGTCCTCTGATCCTAATGATCTAAATCTGTCGAGAGCTGAAACGTCCTCCCGTTGGTGTGGTGTGGTAGTTAGGAGAGGGGGTGCCAGCTCAGGTGTCGTTCACGTCACTTGACCATGGTTCAAAATTACGTGGTCCGTCGCCAAAAGCCCTCGTGCAGCTGAACAGTGCGACGTTAATCTTCACTCACTCACTCACTGATCCTAATGATTTTGCAGTCCTCACCCCAGGACACTTTCTCATACGTAGACCTCTTCAAAGTTTACCTGAACCAGAGATGACAGATAAATTAGACAATCGCTTATCTCAATGGCAAAAATTAATAAAATGTGTTCAATTTATATGGCGCAAATGGAGGTTAGATTATCTTAATAATTTACAGGCTAGACATAAATGGCAATTTGAGAAAGAAAATGTAATTCCCAATTCAATGGTTATTTTAAAAGATGAAAATCTTCCTCCATGTAAAAGGACTATGGGAAGAATTTTAGAGATAGTTAAAAGTTCAGATGGAAAGGTTAGAGTTGTTAAAGTTAAGATACCTCAAGGTATTTTTAAAAGAGAAATTTCAAAAATCTGTTTATTACCAAATGTTTAAATGTCTATTAATCATTCAAAAATGTACGCATTAATATTTTATTCATATATATATATTGTTTATTTTCGTATGCAATTTTTTCATATTGATCATATTTTTTAATTTTTCATTATTGTATCTTTATGTATGATTTATGTAACATTATTTGTTTCTTGAAATGTTATTTCAACGTGAACCGAGATGTTGGCGCTGTGATCGTCACCCCACTTGTCCATTGTCTTGCAAGGCAGACACTGCACAAAGCAGTCGCAATAAATGTTGATGCCTTAAAACTCTCACATTTAATTAAATACAGTACCATTCGCACTAATAGTGACCATGCAAATTAAGACTTGTATATAAAGTTGAAACTTTCAGGTTAGAAAAGAGAGATAGGGTAGACTGCTAACGGGAGCAGTAATTAATTAAACTTGAAGTGAGAAGTAGATATTTAGTTGCTGATATTTTAATATCTATGTTGACGATCTGTCACTTTAGAATTAAGCTAGATTAGGTAACTAGGAGGTAAAAACCATTGAATAGACGTAAGTGTGTGTTCTAATTATTTAAAGTCTTCTCACATATTTCGCATACCTCGTTAATTGCTCTCCATACTTGATAATTGGGTGCATCTCTTAATTTTGGTTAATTTAATCTGCGTTGGTGTTGGTACTATGAATAAATTGGGTTATTTTGCATATGGCTAGTCTACCTTTCATTTCTCCCATACCTTAAGACGTGTCGGGCAGATCTTTACAAAGACTACCTAATAATTAACTGTAAAATAACTTTTCTGAGAAGACTGAATGTACTCGTAATTTTCGGGGGGTATAAACTTGTCATTCATGCGGATTCTTTTTTCTTAGTCTTAAATTTTTCAGAATACGATACTCTATTATTCTGGAGAATATAAGCAGCGTTCCGTATAGTAATTCATAAAATAAATAAAAAAAAGGAAACCTATTGTATGGAAAAGAAAAAAAAATAGTTTTTTTAACGTGAACATATTATAACCATCACTGAAAAAAAGAGGATTTTATAGTAATTTATCACTGTCAAAGATCGTTTGAACTAAGTAAACAAACCTGGTTCGCTCGCATCTTTTTCTCCGCGGTTAAAATTTAAAACAAAAACCACAAGAGTTCACACATCAAGAAAAGAAAACGGCATTGCTTACAAAAATTATTCAAGCATAAACCTGTAATTTCGTAAACGGTTGAATTCATCGGGATGTTTTCTGCTTAATGTAAATATACGTGCCGACCGTAAGTGTATGGGTGAATTGATTCAAAATATTCATAAGTGAAAGGATATCCAAATCACCACCATGACAAGTCAGGTAATTCTTTCTTTGCCACCTGTGGGTTTTGCGACTGTTTTCATACTGAGAAACGCGTTGTCTGTCCCGATCCATTGTCTATTTTAACTTTTGATTTTTAAAATTTTTTTTGAGAGTCTCTAATAAAAATGCTCGTGAGCACGTCAGGTTTTTGGATTTGCTTTTAGACGAGGGAAACTAATTTTCCCAGCCCGAAGAAATTATTATCCTTCTAATGCTAGAAATTATTAGAATCGACTTTACTCGATTTTTATGTATGAATCTATTAGAGCGGGGGACTGAGATAGATTGGAGTAAGATTGCTTCTAAATAACGTTCACATGAAAGTTAGAGCAAAATAGATTTTAAAACGGACAGTGGAATGCGTTTAACGCGAAAACGCTTAAGACGAAATAATGCAACGGTACCGACAAACTCCTATCTATTTCCACGCATTTTTTTCTATTTACACGAAACGAAAATTGCTTACACGAAGAGATTTCTCTTCTGGGATTGAACAAAATACGGAAAATACCGGCTGGCTTGGAATATCCTATTGTATTATCGGAAGAATTCATTGCAGTAGATGATATTGTGTGTGTGTACAGCCCTAATTAGGGTGGACAAAGACATTTTTTAGTTCGTTCATAGTTCAAAAAATATCTTTGATGCAGATTCCGACGAAGAAAATGAATAATGCAGTTCCTGTTCCCATAACATCCGAAATGAGGAACGTCATGAAAAGTATGTGCAGATTCACATTCCAGTGATGAAATGAAAAACAAAATGGACAATATCGAACAATTTGTTGACAATCTGATGCTAAAGAAAACGATACAAAAAAAAATGAATAAAATAATAAGATTATTTTTCCAAAAACTTTGTTTTTCAAAAAAAAAAATTGTGTTAAATATATGCATGTATGCATGTCTATTTAAATAAAATAAACTTTAAAAAACTTAATATTGTGTTGATACATTTTTTTTGGCAATAACACGAAATTTTTTCAACATGAAAAAATATTTCGGTATCATCAGTTTCTTGTTAAGCGATTTTCACTGTACATGAAAGATATTTAAAAAATTTATAGTAGTTACCTAACATAACTATTGTAGTAGTTATAGCTAACTGAATAAAACTTTTTAATTATTGTTTCTTTAAAAGCTTGTAAGTATAGGTATTTATGCTGTAATAGTTTTTCTATGCTTATTTTGAAAGCGTTTTGAAGCGACATCTGGACTTCTTGGTCTACATTATTTGTCTAATTCACTTATATATAAGTTTCTATCCCTAGTAGTTTTCCACCACTAAGAATTTTTTCTTAAAACTAAGCTTATGGTAATTTTGTTTATTGATTATATTTTGAGACTTAAATTACTTTTTTTTTTAGTTTAAACTATACTTAACTACAAAATATGAATCTATGAAAAGCGTGCACAATTCATCTCTTGACTGTACCATGCGTGGAACAATGCTCTTGGATGTTGCTTTCAATAACTACATTTACTCTTCGAATAAATTTATAAAAATTGTTAAATTTCTAACTTTTCAGAATTAAACAAAAAATAGACCCTGTTATATTATTAGTCCGATTTCCACTGCAAAAACAAGGTGGTTCTCTTATCACCTTTCTTAGTTTAAACGTATAGTTTTCAAGGCCTGTATAAGAAAATTCTCATCAAAAATACACTGTGCACTAACATTCTATTCTTCTTAAACTATGCTATCTATCGGGAAATCGAGACTTATTTTGATTTTTCAATAACTCTTTAAAATTCAGCATATTTATTCGACTTATTATAAGCTTTATTTTGAGAAATTGTACAAAATTTTGTTTGATTGATAGAAGTCTATGCGGCCGTCCCTTGTTTAGGCGGCTGCCTTTGTACCGCTGCACACCGGCTAGGATCGGCCCTGAGAAAGATAATAAATTCTAATATTCTCCTTCACTGGACCACTTCTGAAAAAAATTCCAACTGCCAAGACTTCGTGTAACTTTTTAGTGCGACGTTTATTACAGTCAATCAATCAGCAGACGAAGGGGGTATTTTCATTTACAAACAAATAACATTCTGAATGGATTTTTCCCATCCCAAGTGTTATCCGTATTTCATTTCAAACGATCTTTCTGTCGAACCGCTTTGAATGAGAAGTTTTTCCTGCTTTCTGACCACATACCACTCCTTGTTTTCTCATTATTTTGAGTAACTTTACCAGCTTTTAAACTTTTTTATAGTAGGACCTGAAATTCAGAATTCGCACGGAAAATTTTGATCGTTTGAAGCCAGTGACATACTATTTTATAAACGTAGAAAGGAACTCTTAATATGACCATTAATAACATTTTACGACTTTTTGCTTACACACGTCCGGGGCTCCTGTAGCTAAGGGGCCCGTGTCATTGATACTGGTCCCCTGATAAGGCAGGCTACACCCCTGATGAGAAGGAATGTTCCTCAGAATTTGAAATCCATTCTTATTTTTCTCGAATTATGTTATGCTATCGGGAAATCAGTACTTGTTTTGATTTTTCAATAACTATTTAAAATTCAGCATATTTATTCAAATATAAATTTTATTTTGAGAAATTCACAAAAAATTTTGCTTGATCGAAAGAATTATAGGCGGCCTGCGGCCGCCCCCTTGTTTCGGCCACCCGCGTGCGGTGCACGCGCTGCACACCTGCTAGGATCGGCCCTGCATATAATAAGAATTGCTTTCAAGTTTCAAAGAACATTCCTTAACGATATTCTCTTTCATCTCTGATCCTTAACAATAGAGCAAATTACTCTTCCATTTTTATATCGTGTAATTTGTTGCACGATCGACTGAATTATTGTGTAAATCGCTTGGTTTCTCTTCCCATAACAATTTTTGCTTCATGCATCCCATTGTAAAATTTTAAATTTTTCTCAAAACTCGAAATAAAGTCTTTATCGCAATTTAAAAAAACACTCCTTTCGGTAACATGAATTCCCATGGATTTTAAGTATAAAATTTAGTCAAATTTTCATTCTACTCGGAACGAAATTCTATTTTTAAAACCGAAAGGTTTTATTTACAGCTTGCAATTTCTGCCTTAAGTTATCGTCCCTAAAATGTTATCGATAAATCGAAATAATTTTTCTGTTAATTTTTTTTTCGAATGAATTTGTCAAAAATATTGCATGCCTAACAGCTGTGAAATTTTGTTTTCATTTGATCCATTATTTGATATTAATATTCGACCTACCTGATTCGACCTTCGCATATTAATTCAGAATGCTGTTTTTTGACATCGATTGCAAACTTCGCTCTTTTGAAAATTCCAAAAAATATAGCCATGTAAAAGGAACAAATTGCAAGTACCGTTTTTTCTTAATAATTTTCTTTATTCAACTCATAATGGTCAGAATAGATTGCATGTAATACTTTAATAATTTATACTATAAAATTAATACTATTAATTATAAAAACTAATATTGTGTGTTATATCTAATCATGTCCTTGCCTGGGGACGATCCCTCGGGGTGTCAAAAAAGTAAGCTAGCAGAAAATAAAATTTAAAAAAAGCTAAATTTCAAGAAATCACAAGGAGATTTGTTTCTTTGGTTACGAATTAATTCTGGCTATGAAATTGCTTCGACTTCAGAAGTTACAATTCAAGTTTCAACTGGAAGTTCAAGTTCCACACAAACCGCATAGCTTTGCTATGAAAATTTAGGAACAGAAAATTCGTTGACGAACCATATATCAAGACAAATGGGATCGAATCAGAAAATAACGAAAATGACACTAATAAATATGATCAAGTTAATCTAAGTTATTCAGGATTATGGCCAGATATTATAATTGATACTTTTAGAAAGTTTTGTGTTAAAACCGCACCTGCACAATAGGGAGGAGTTTTTGCTAAGAATGCTGAAGGCAGATCATTTTCCATTACATATTATAAAAAAATTGTCGTACGGTGAAACCAAACTTTTTTTTTCTATAGTTGGTTAATTTTTTCAAAAACACAAGACTCGATTTTTTTATTGTATACTATTTTCCAAAAGACGAGGAAATGAAATATCTACAAGGTTTTTAGATGTCTATATAATAGGAGAAAGCTTTTAACTGTAATTCAAGATTATGAGCGTTCTGTCTGTCACTTTAATTCGTTTATTGCTTGAAAAAACTACTAAAATGACTGAATTTATATTCAACTATTGATAAAATAAATCAAGTTAATGTAAATAAGTAAACGGAACGAGTTAAATTATTATTTCAAAGAATTGTAGATGTGATTCTAGTTTTAGCGTATGATAATCTTTCACTTCGAAGAACCCATCAAATAATAGGAACGCCTAATAGTGGAAATTGTTTAAGTTTAATCAAATTGTTAAGTAAATACGACCATGTGCTAAGGGATGACATAAACAAAATAAAAATTCCAAAAGTAGAACTATGCTTCACTTAGCAATTAGATCACAATAACAGATTATATATTTCTACGTTAGAAAACGAAGTTCTTAACAAAATTAAAGACGATATAAAAGCAGAGCCACGTACTGTAGTATCCAAATGGATTGTATTCTCAATTTCCAATAGGGAACAATCTTCAATCATAGTTAGATATGCAAATTTTTAAGAGAGAAGTTAAACCATAAATAAGTCATTTATAGGATTTGTTGAAGTAACTGATGTGGCAGGAGGAATAGCAAAAACTCTATAGAAAAGATTAGGTGAGCTTGATTGTAGATATGAATTGTAGGAGGCAGGGATACGACAATAGAAGTAACATGAAAGGGAAATACACTCTATACCAAACAATAGATGCACCAAGAAGGAGTTGCCCTATTTTGATGAAATGTCGTATGCACAAAGACATTTGGACAGAACATGCACAAATGATTAAAACTTGGGATCCAGTGAATGAATAGCGGAGTCTGGACCCCCCCCTCCTTCCATAGCCCTTGATTTTTTTTCCAATTGATTATAATCCGATCTATGTAATACGTAACACTTAATTAAGTATTTGTTATTAATAATTTATTTTATTAATTAATGCTAATTATTTATTCAATAATTTATTTTTTACAGTATTTTGTTCCCGACATTCGATAAAATCAAAAGAATATGTTTGGTGGCGTATTGGAGGTAAGAAACGAGAATGGTGGACTTTCGATCCTTTGAAAAATCCACTGGAGCACAATTTAAATTTGTATTTGAGCTGAAAAGCTATTAGTAATAAGATTGTAAGCATATTGCATAGATCTAAAACTCTAAGAAGGAAACATGAAAATTGTAGAATTCTGATTGCTTTCAAAACCGATACCTGTCCATGTTGTTGCTTACACCATTTGATCGACGATGTCAGATTGAAGTCCACGATTTTCATTGCGGCAAGGGGCTGGTGACTAGATTTTAACATTGGCAAAGAGGGACACCATTGATTGAGGAGGAAGCGGGGTTCTTGATTAAATATTTGGTCCATATGAAGCAACAAAAGTTTTCATAAAACGCAAAAATAGTGTGGTATTGTAATGTTTTTTTTAAAATTTCATTTATAAGCACATTTTACAAATATTATACATTAAAACATTCATGTATAGTTACTATACAAAGAATAAAATAATGATATACAGTAGTATTATTTTATTCTTTGGTATATTTCTCATTTTAGTGAATTGTTTTAGTAGATTCCTATCGTTGTTTAAAATGTCATGAAATTTTTCGCAATAATTTGTTAAATTATATTTCACACATAAAATGACGTTTAAGTCTCAACACTTAATTTTTCTGATGTCCACACTTCATTTATCGAAGAAAAAACGCGTTCAGTCACACCGTTAGTTCCTGATAAAAACAGCGTATATTCCACAATTTTTAGTACAATATTGTATCGAACATGTTTTCTTTTTCTTTTTTTGTCTAAAAATGAGAAAATGTTTCTAAACATTTGTTTTCTATTGTGATTTTTGCTAATACCCAAGATTTAACTTTTTCCTTGGTAATTTATTTTTTTTTAATAATGATAGCTAATTAAAAAAATCATTTTCAAAAATATTACTATGAAAAACATTAAATGATTAAATAAACGTTTCCCTCCAGTAATGGTAGAATAAAAAATTATGTCTCAAAAATTTAAACAAATGGATATCATTTTTATATTTAACGAATCTGATTTAATAAAAATAAACAAATAATACTTATGAAATCTGTAAATCATATAAGGCATAATTTGTGACGCATTAATGTTTTATAAGAAACCCAAAAGATGGCAGCACATATTGTTTCCGATAGACAAAACACCAATAATCATATAGGAACCAGAATTAGATATACGCAAGTACGAAAAAAGGATTTTAAAGGCTTCTACATTTCATACAAATTGAGAGAGCCCATCGAATTTTAAGAGTTATAAAGCTCTTAAGGCCAAAGTTTAGTTTAAAAGAGTGAGAAGCCCAACCTAAAACTGTTTGTTAGATATATTGTGGTTCCTTTATAAAAATATGTCGAGAGAGATATGCAAAAAATATGCTCACTGAAAATGTAATATTCATGCATGAAATAGTTTTTGAGCAGAAAATACGTTCAGTTAAAAATATTGCATTTTGTGAAAACAAGCTTCTAAGTTTTTTTATTATTATTATTATTATTTCCAATGGCGGATTACAAGACAACTGCAAAAAAAAAGGAACAAAAAGATAGACACATAACAAGAAACAAAAGAAAAAAGACACAAGTCCACAGTATAGTCTATAAATTACACATTTTGTATCTAGCCTCCCAATCTCCGCTCCGCATGAATCCAGAGCTGAGTGCACGTCAGCGTGCCAAATGAAGGGCGTCCATTTCTTCATTGGAGTCGCACAGTTGACTCTGGGTGGGCAATGCCTATGCTTGGATAGGCAGTCGTGGCCAGTGGCAATTCGAAAATCGGCCACAGCTCTATCTCATGGCCATTTTGGAATATCAAGAAGTTCGCTAAACCGCACTTTTTGATTATTCTTTTGGTTGAACTTTGACCAGAAATGTTCTCTGTAGTACTTTTTTATGATTCTTTTGGCACTATAAAAAGGATGGAATTGGTGTACAATGTAGATCCACCTCCTCATTGATACGCCCCAGAAGCGTAAATTATTACTGCTAAGTGATCTACTACGTCGGCATGTGTCGCCTTCAGCTTCAAAGCTGAAATTTGTGTGTGTATGCAACTAAAATTAAACTCCTATAATTCTAAACAGATGGATAGAACAAACCCATGTCTTCATTGAATAGACGTGAGCAATTATGTAATTCGAGTCGTTTTACTTTTAGGTATAGGCTCAGATGAATACCCTATCGAATATGACTGTCGCTTGCGAACTCACGCAGAATTCCACAATTCTCGCTGTTGTATGGATCTCGAGACATTTCGTGGCTGTTTGGAGGGAGCAGAGATAACAGTGGCATCCAACCGCCATCCTCTGAGATGGCTTCCTAAACTCAAGTCTCCAAATGGATGATTTCCTAGATGGGTACTCGAAACAATCTTTCAGTCTGAAAGTACAGTACATACCCGGATAGGCAAATGTTCTAGCAGACATGCTCTTTCGTCCGAAAGTGGAGAGTAACCGATTGGTCATGGTCGAGAACTTGTGGCCGACTTTGTCGTGCCGCGAGTTCAAAACTTATTGTCACTGAAGACCCACCGTGTAGATGGGCTGATGCGCGTTCAATCTGTCGAGGTTCAAAGTTCTCCCATTGACGTGATGTGGAAGTTTGGAGAAAAATGTGCTAGTTAAGGTGTCATTCTCATCAGTTGACTAAGGTTCCAAAATTACGAGGTCCGTCGCCAGGGAGCGACGTAAATTAAATCAGAATCTTGTATCTTCGAAGAGGAAGATTCTCCTTGAAAGGCTTTATCAAAGTTGTAGTTGATATGCTAGTCAAAAGTTCAAAAAACATTCACAAATCCCTACTTAAAGATAAGTTTAAAAAATGATAGGAAGCTTTGGATTTTCATTCAGAAAACTGAAGAATAAGTTAACTGAATCTGAATGAGGACTTAAGTGAATCAAAATGTTCTATACCGAAATGTATACCAGACGCTAAGAAGTCTAGTTCGTCTCAGTTTCATGAGTGTGAATCCATCATGCAAAATCATCACAGTGATTCAATTGTCGGAAGAAAGATCCATTGGGGAAGAAGGATTATTTCAGAGAACTTCGAGATATGTTATATTATTGAACTGGCACGAAAAAAAAAACACTGCTGGCCACTTTAAATGCAACGCCAAGAAGGATCAGAGATATCACATCGAAATTTATTTGGAAAATAACTTGTACAAAGATCAAACGATTATAATTACAATCTCTTGTGACGTGTGGATGATGACAAAATCAGTAGTTAGTGTAGCTGCCACTGTTGTCTATAACCACTGCCACACCTTGGCATAGAATCTAATAAGCTTTGGATGTATTCTTGGGGTACAACAGTCCATGCAGCTGCCGCTTATTGCCAAAGTTGAGCTGGTGTAGCGGCAGGTGGTGTATCCCGGGGCAGTCGTTGTGCAAGCATGTACCACACGTCTATGGAGAACAAGTAGGCCAAGGACGCAATTCAATCTGATGGGCAAAGAACTCTTTAACATTGCGTGCCACGTGTAGTCACGCATTATCCTGTTGAAATGGCTGATGGCAAGCTCTGAATATATGGGAGGACCACGAGCTCCAACACCTCAGAGATGTAGTGCTGGCTCCTCAGTGTACCGGCAATGCGTACTAGAGGGGTGCGGCAGTGAAATCCAATACCACCTCTAACCATGATACTAAGTTCAGGACCAGTGTGACGATGGATAACGCAACAGTTCAGCAGCCCCTCACCACGTTGCTTCCTAACTCGAATCCGACCATCGTGATGTTGCAGGTAGAAGCGGGATTCGTTAGTAAACACAGTGTCGTTCCATTCTGTTGTCCATGTCCGCCGTTTATCGCACCATTGGTGGCGCAAACACCTAAGGTTTCCGGTCAAGGGTAAATGAAGCAATAGAAGCCTTGCGGATATTCCGCTCTGCAGCAAACGGTGTCGAATGGTACGAGCGGACACTGATTGATGCGTAACAGATTGAATCTGTGGTGCGTGATGTGGTTTCGTGGTCCATCACTGCCATGCACACAATTCACCTGTCCTGATGGGCAGTGGTGCAATGAGGTGGGTGCGATCAGCCTCGTCGTTTCCTCCTGCATCCAGCGGTGACAGACCTTATCATAGTTGCTTGGTTTCGTCCAACACGCTGACCGATTTCTCTGAAGGATAATCTGCAATTCCTTTAGGCTACTATTCTTCTTCGGTCGTGTAATTCAGAAACTTGGTCAAAAGATGCTCGATGTCTTCCATAAGGCATAGGTAAACAGCTTACGCAAAAACAACAACAAAACACCCGCACTCTAAAAAACTATTGCCGTATTTCAAATCATCAATCTGCTTAGCGTTTGCGGGGGGCGTTACGGTTGTGCGTGATGTGCGCCTGCGCTATAATGCTAATGATTTGCATTTTGCATATTTCATCGCCGTCAGCGCTTGATAAAAATTTCCCATGGTTTGCATGCTTCCTTCAGGGTATTGGATTTTGTATGACCAGCAGTGTTTATCTCCTAATATGCAAAAAAGTTGCCTTGAATGCAACCACTACATGGGTACCAACCAAAAGCCAGTTGGTTTCCTTCGGATCCCTGTATATTCACAGTGATTGAGATAGTTTCTATAGACTTTTTTGGATCATTAGCATGATCTATACCAGGCAAACAATCGATTTTCATTGTTCAGGACTGTGCTACGAGGTGTGAGTCAGTGAGTGAATATTAACGTCACACTGTTCAGCTACACGAGGGCTTTTGGCGTCGGACCACGTAATTTTGAACCATGGTCAATTGACGTGCTACGAGGTGAGTTCCTCCTCTAGTTCAAACCATTGCATAAGACTGCGCTACAACTTTAATCAAAGAAGTATGTATGTGGCGTGGTATGCCAATGTGACTCATCAGATACACTGGACTACTCTTTATTAACTCGGTGCTTAAGTCAAAATTATATACCAGCTTTAATTTAATAAACTAGTATTTGATGCTTAACAAAATACAGCAAACTCTTTCTGAGCTTATAAATAAGAATTTTACTTACAAAAAGTTTTTTTTTCTCGATTATGTTTGCAAACGACAGGCTCTCTTATCCCATCTTAGTCTTTAGAAGGGAAATAAATCGTAATGTTTCAGGGAATCCATCAGCCATTGGCAAAATTCAACGGTTTGAAACATATTTGGTCCCATACAGCATTTTATGATCAAGTCAAAAGCAAAAATAAATAATAAAAATATTATTTTGTCGAATTTCATGAACATATTTGAATGAAATGTAAAAATACAGCTTCAAAACAAAGATGCGTATCTTGTGTGTCGGATACATATGCGTATTTGTGTGTAGGGGGGGCAGAAACAGCCGAGTAACAAGATTTATAAGTGCGTGTGCCAAAATCTGCATTTCGTTCGCTCACCCATTTTGCCGAAATTTCTCGGTATTTTTTTTGCAGCTATTGGTTCAAATCATATTCAGACAGTGAAAATGAGTAACCACTAATGTTTTCAGATGATGGAATGATATGTCGAATTGCGGGTAGGCTAGAAGCAGTCCAGTCTTAAATCCAGATGTGTAGATAATTCAATATAACGTCTAGTGTCGTGTTTAACTTAGGGAAACAGTTTCAGCATACCGGATACGTCGAGAGAAAGCCTGCGAAAGATCATCCAAGAGCCATGACGTCCATAGAAGATCGCCATTTTTCCATTATTGTGAGGCGTAATAGAAAAGCTCTCTTGAGTTGTGTATGCGGTTTCAGAAACCCGAGTTTCAAGGGTGGCTGTTTCCAAAAGACTTCATGAGAGAGGGCTGTTAGTAAAAAGATGTTGTTTGCGCCTCTCTCAGCTCTGCAAACAGGAAAGTCCATTTAAAATTGTGTAGAGATCATAGAGATTGGATCAATCAACCTTTCTCTTTACTGATGAGTTCCAGTTTAGCCTAACCAGTGATTCTCGCCATACTTGCATTTGGGGAAAGCCAGGAACACGTTACCTGCTTTTCAATCTCCGAGAAATCGACCATTACGACAGCGGAGGCGTAAAGATCTGGGCACGCATCAAGTTGGATGGCCGCACACATCTCCATGTCTTTGAAAGAGGTACTCTGACAGCTGTGAGGCATGGGGATGAGGTCTTGGAGCCCTATCTTCGCCATTTCACTGTTGCAGTTGACGCCGATTTTATTTTAATCGATGGCAACGTGAGGTTACATAGAGCTCATCTGATCGACAAATTTCTGGAAACTGATGATATTCACCGGATAGATAGGTCAGACTTCATCCCTATAGATCGCATAGGTACAGTCTGGTGAGGGCAATTGCCAATCGCAAATCCCCTCTGGGAACCATCCAAGGCCTGAAAACAGAGTTTCTGAAGAGTGAGATCACAGGAACTCATACATAAATTACCTTATTTCCCGTACAAAATCATGGTGCGAAGCCTATATATCTGTAAGAGGGGACTATACCCCTTATTATAACCAATTTTTTAAAATTATATTCAGCAACTCTGCTGTTTCATACCCTCCAACTCAGATGAATGTTACGCACGATCATGCGCGTGTACTATGACTGTTGAATGGTTATTTATTTTTGCATTATATATATCAACCCTACATACATACCAAATTTCATTAAAATTTGTCCAGTAGCTCTCCAGAGATAATCGACAAAATCTGAAAGTTCTCTTAATTTTGAACACCAGTATATCTCTCATATTTATTTCATCAAATGTTTATCATACGGATGACTGAAAAAGTTATTCAATTGTTGTATTACCACTGTATATTTACGCTGTATCATTAAGTAAATTTATATGTAATTCTGCAATATATATATATATATATATATATATATAGAATTGATGTACGTGGTCTCTCTCTCTTTCTCTAAAAAGAAAATATTTTTAATATTACTTTATTTTTATTGAGGAAATGTACAATTCTGAATGAGCAGTGATATTACATTGAAAAACTCCTAAATCAGTTGCACAATCTATGCATATGTATGTAAATATTAATCATGTTGGTAAGATTTTATACTCTTTGTTAATTATTACATCTTTAAGAATTATATAAATAAATATCCAAATATTTATTACTAAGGATGTAGATCCAAGCAAATAGAAAAAAAAATCTTAAAATATCTTTAATTGTAGAAATAAAAGATATCACATAATTTTACCTGTAACATCTTTGAAATTACTTTATTATACTTAATAAAATACCTATAAATACATATCAAACATCTTGATCAAAATATAAAAACATAATTGCTTAAGCACACTTAGATTTTCTTTTATATGCAAATAATAGCTCATTTGAATGTCATAGCCAATGTCTCGTCTTTTGAATTGTAATTTCAGATGAATTGTGTACAGCACTGTGTTGCAATTGGATATTTTTTTGTTCATTATCTGATGCAGTCGTTTCTGAACACATTTGTTGAGTTTCACGGATGTTTTCAGAATCTTCTGAACAATCTTCGAATATTGGTGGATACATAGTATAACGAGACTGCAGAGAAGAACGCGCACGAGTATTTCTTTTAAAAGGTACCGTTGAATGCCCACTGTACATATAGAGTTCTGATGATGGGGAACTAGGGACAGAGTAAGATGTAGGACTACATGATGAAAAATTTAATGGTGTCGATATAATTTTATGGGTTTTATCCTGTGATGAGGGTACTTTGAGCATTTCTACTGCTGATTTACGGGGTCCCAGAACTTGACTATTACTTCTTGTCTGTAAAAGTAACATTTTAAAATCATGCATGCTTGTGGGTTTTGTTGGACCTAATCTATCACTAGCTAAAGATTTTCGCTCGGGTGGTATACTATTCGTCGGTCTGAAATCTGCCCAACTTCTTCTATCTCTTGAACTATCAAAACTTGATGAATTTCTGGGTGAAAGAAAACCAGTTTCAGCTAAAGCTCCTTTAGAGGAAGTTGGACGTAGAAATAAAGGGGAGCTTGAACGAGAGGATGACGATGTCAGTGAAATATCGGAATCCGTTTTTATATTCATTCGCTTCTTACAGTTATGTATCACTGCAAATAAGTCTTCAGTAGACATAGTACTTTGATGTGGTTTAACCATGTCGGTATTTAAGAGGTTTTGGGGACTTTTTTGCAATGAATCATAAAAATTGTCTTCTGTATTTCTAAAGTGGCTTTCATCAAATGAAGATATGCTTAATTTTTCCGTTTGCTTCGAATGTAAATTAATGTTATGTTGTGTAAGCATAATTTCATTTGAAGGTAGACCAGATATATTGGGATTTGGTGGTAACATAGTGTGTGCGTTTTGAAACATGTTTGCACTTGTAATTTCTTTTGGACTCCGATGGTAAACAGGTTCAGGACATGGTGTTTGCCTCACGTTCATTCTTGTGGAAGCTCGAGAATGTAAAATTTTGGAGTGATTTCGTTCAGGGGGGGTTATTAGAAAATTAGGATATCTTGTAGTCTCATAACCTTCTGGTTTGTGTCTTTCATAGGCAACAGCAATAGAGTTAGGTCGATTATTTTTCCCTACTAAGGGATTATTAAATCGATTAACTTTGTCAGCAGAAGGTGGGAAATACGGACTGTGGTTTCGGCTAAGTAAATTTGTCCTGTCTTCACTATTAAAAATTTCTCCATTTATCTTATATTCAACGGGATGGTTTGCGTTTATGTTATTAGTATATTTATCAGCAGGCATTGGATGATAAAGCCTTCGATCCAGAGAGTTAGTGCACTGTATTACTCTTCCATCTGGATCCAGAAGAACTCGAGCTGTTAATTTCGGTTTTGTAGCTTGTGCAGTAGTAGGATACTGGGATTTAGGTTTTTCACAATAAGATACTTCAGCATTACATGAGTCTGTAGAACTCATCCCATTTGACTTAGGTATGTAGTCATTATTGGTTTCAGTAATATGTTGCTGGTAAATACCATCTTTAAATAAAGATTTCTTACAAGCTGCTATAGAATTATAACGTTCAGTACTTGTAAGTCTTTGAATCGGAGTAACAGTAACTTTATGTACATATTTGAGAGGTACTTCTACTTTACTAGTATCAAGAGCACTTGAAACGTTAGCTGGTGTATTCATTTTATGTTGAGGTGAATTATTATTTAATGAAACTGAAACTTCTGATTTGATATGTTTAGATTTGTTTTCAGAGTGAATTTCTAGTCCTGGTTTTGATTGATTGGAAGCAAAAGATTGTAAATAATTTCTAGGCTCATTTTCCTTTACAGCAGACATATTATCTTTTACAAATAAAGATATTGGCTTCGTAATTTTAGGAGAACTGCTACCATACACATTAAAATGGGGTTGGTTTTCTTGTTTGTTTATTTTATTTTGAGAGCTCTTGTGTTTAGTTTGTTCCTTTGTTTTTGGCTTCTTATTTATCAAAGTACTGAAAATATTTTTGGAGCTTTCTTCTGAATACTTTAGCGAATCAGCCTTTTCTGCTTTAGAAGACTTTCGAGATTTTAAAGACTTTTGTGTGGATTTATGTTCTTTACTTGATTTCATTGAACTTGAAGTTAGATTAATTTTCTCTTGCTTTTGTAATTTACTGTCTTTATTAAAAAGATCCAGTTGATCACGAATGTTTGTAACTTCATTATCTGACACTGTAGCTGCCACTATTGCGGGTGGAGGAGGTGGTAGCGCAGGCTCAAGCCCTATACTCGTGAGAGTCCCCGTACTTGAAGTCATTTCTGTGCCAGTCTGAGAGAGGAGACTGTTTAAACTACCACCGCTTACTGTGCTAAGAGATAATGAAGACCCATAATTATTTTTAAATATATCAGATGAATCATCACTTTCATCGCTACTGAGGAAAAATATATCGGATTCTGTTGATGTACCATTAGAGGTTGCGTCATCATGAGCTGTATTACTATCTGAAGACGTGCAACTAGATATCTCCATTTCTTTGCCCACACTAGAATTAAGTTCCTCCGAGTTCATAGACATTACTTTAGAACTGAAATAAAAAAAATTGTGTTAAGAGTATAAAGTACAGTAGCGTAAAATATATAATCATATATTTTATTATTCCATTTTTGATAATAGCTCTAAAAATTTGCTTTCATAAATGGTTTTTAATAAACATAATGAGATATTAATTTACTTTGAAAACAAATATTACACTTTTTTCTCTCCCACGAGAAAAATTATTTCAATGCATTATTCATTCCATTAATTTCTTCCTCAATTTTTAAAATTCTTCATAATAATATGGAATATAATTTTTTAAAAATTGGAATTCACAAAACGTTATTTTCTTATTTGCTCATTAAATGTACAAAAAATATATCTCTTTCCCATAAAATTAGATTTTTACAAAAAAGAATTATGTTTTTCATAACTATACATGCAGTTTAATATATTATTTGATAATTTAACTGCTATTTGAAATCTGGAAATAAATTAATTCATTTTCATATCTTATATAATTCACAGTAAAAAAATTATTTTGGAAATTTAACTAAACAATACTTAATAATATTTTAAATTTTTAATATTAATTTTATTTAATGCATAACAGTCTGTAATTAGGGTGTAAACGAGCGGTTTAACTTCCGATTGCCGTGGCTTCCTTTTACGTATCAGCCTGACATCACGGACCCCTAAGATTTTGAACATTCCTCCCTGACTTAATATTCTTGATTGAAATACATGTTCTAGAAGAGCTAGGGTAATTTAGTGGTCTAGTCTGGGATGTTATACCTCTTTCAATTTTTCAAAGAGACCTTTCAGAGACTGTAAGAGGACAATCTGAACGTTGTATGACAGACTCCACGGACCCCTTGAAAAACGCTGGAGACCCCCGGGGCTTCGTGGATCACAGTTTAAGAACCGCTGGTGTAGACTGTAAGTTTTTAAGTTAGGCTCTAAATTTTTTGCAGATTTCCTATAAAATCTTTGATAGTGAAGGAGTGTGAAATCACAGTAATTTATTGTGTATGTGTGTTAGGGATTTAAGTAACAAAAATCGAGCAATATTCCCGCATTTAAAAAAATATTTACTTGAAATATGAAAATTACATGGTATTTATACGTAGAATAGTGAGTTCAACATGTTTTAAGTGTACTCTTAAGGATATGTGAAAGATTTTCTCTAAAGGTACACAAGTTATCTCTAAAAAAAGTTAATAGTAGCCCTAAAATATAAACATAACAATTATCCTCTTCTTCACTTAATAAAAAAACCACTGCGTGAGAATATGAAAATGAGAGAAACTCCAACTACAGCTTTGTAAGAAAAGGAAATAACATGTTAAATTATTTTGACCGAAATGGAGATGTTACGAAGAAATAAGATAATTTACTCTCTAAGGTTCCTTGAGAAAAAGGGAAGCTCATCCAACTAATTAAGTTGTTTAAAATTTTGATAATCAAAAATCTGAGCTTAGCTATTAGATTTTAACTCTCATATTTTATGAGATAGCCTTAAAATTTTAGACAATGTTCATTTCATAAACATATATGAGAAAATGTTGAATTCAATAATAATAGCTTGAAAAAAATCTACACTCAAGTTTATGAAAATTGCAACATTGTGAAGGAATCATTAGAATGAAATGAAATTCAAAACTCGATTTATACTGCGTGGTAATGATACAATTAAAGGATTGAAATTTCGAAGCAAAATAACCATATTAAGTGTTTGAAATCTGTATTTGGTGCTGTCGTCATGCGTGGCAATAAGTGCTGCTATACGATGTGTATAAAGTCAAACAGATTTTGAATGTCTGTTGGGGGAAGAGCATTCCATATTGTTTGTATACGAGCTAAAAGTCCATCTTCAGAAGTTTTAGGACGAAGATCTTGAGAGAGACGCCGACCAACAAAATTCCATACATGTTCAATAGGCGATATATCAGGGGAAAAGATATGCCAAGGAAGAAGCTGTGTCTGTTGCGCTGAAAATATTGTAACTCTTGAACATTCCTGGCAATATGTGTGAGGGCATTTTCGTGTTAAAATACAACTCCTGGAATACCTTGAAGGAAAAGTACAGCTTTGGGTATTAGAACTTCACTGATATACCCGTTGCTGTTAAAATTACCCGTAGTTCGGGGTAATTGATATCGTCTATGATTTGTAATCGCACCCCAGACCGTAATTCCGGTGTTCGTCTGCTATTTAGTTTGATAATGCATTCCTGAAGGTGGCGCTTACCGACATAGCATCTGGCACAAATGTGGCCAACATAGTACCACAAAATAAAGCCGGATTCATTTGAAAAAAAAAACTAGTTTTCGAACAGTACGCCAGCCCCAATATCCATGTACTCATTGTAGCCGTAGGCACCAATTTATTTTGCGTGAGGGGGATCCTGTATAAAAGATTTCTTGAACACCATTCACGTTGCAGCAGACGTCGATGAATTGATGAAGCAGACTGTGATACACCTGTAGCAGTTGACCAATGGGCCCCCAATTCTCCAGATGAAGTTGTACGGTCCATCGGAGCCAAGTGGACCTGATGTCTATAGTCGTAAGTTGACGTCCCTTTTCGGGGCCCACTCCGAGATTTTCGAGTTGTCCAATTCTCGTTGGTCCGCTGCTTGCAAACATGCATCACTGTGCTACTGTTATGATGCACACAAAAGGCTATTGATTGCTCAATAGGGCAATCTTCCTTCAAGAAGATGTCCCCCGATTTAACTGAGTAAACTGATGAAATGTCCCGTAAAAAGTGGGAAGTCCTGGAACATCCAGATCTGTTACTCTGCGACTATCACATCTTTGGACCACTGAAGAAAAGCCTATTGGGTCAACGATTTCACTCCGATGATGACGTAAAGGCTGCAGTTCTGAACTGGTTTCATGATCAACCAACATCGTTCTTTGCGGACGGAATTCGTAACCTTCCTAAGCAATGAGACTTTTGCCAAAACGCCATGGATGATTTTTGTACCAAACTTTGCATGCATTTCTCTCATTAAATAGTGTGGTTTCTATCAATGTATTTGTCTCATTTCTGTCCCTACGCATCTCATAGAGACACACCTCGAATCCCTTTCATTTGAACATTATATTTTCAAAGTTTCCATCTAAGGTATCCGACTCTTTTTTTTTTTTTTAAAAAAATGGAGATTTGGAAATTTTTAGATTTATATATATATATATTTAGTACATTTTAAGAAAAAAAAAGCTAAAATAAAGAAGAGACAAATAAATTATTACTACTAAAAAGGTAAAAATTGACAAAAAGTTACATAAACGGTGCCGCTCTGTTCAAAAAGTAAATGAACAAATTTTCAACTTTTCAATCTTGATGTATTACTTTGCTATTCCTTTTTGAAATGACCTTCAGGATAAGAGATATTTCAATTTTTATAAAAACTAGAGCACTTTATCTTAGTTATCATTTGAAAGTGCTTAAAAAAACAGTGATTATATTCACATAAGGAACTGTAACTTTTGTAATAAAACAGTGATCGATAAATCTGAAGGTTAAAACACTTCTACTGTTATACAGAACACAAATAAAAAAATTTCAGTAAATTATAATAAAAACTTTTTGAGCAATCGCTGTCCCCGTTTGAGCTTTTCGAAAAAAAAACACATTTCGAGTAATAAAACGCATTTTAAAGTTTGACATCTTATGCAAAGTTATGGCATCTGCTTTTACTAAAACACTTGTAGAGTTTTTGTTCTAAAGAATGGAAAATAAAAAACTTGATATTTTTTATAAAGCTAATAAGATGCCCTATAAAATAACATCATAAAAAATTTGTCAAATTTTTTAAAAAAATCATGATTTTAGGGTGGTCGGATACCTTAAATTGCAATGCATCATGCATTGTTATTTAAGATATCCGACTACGTTCGGAACCATGGTTTTAAAAAATCACATAAATGGATAATTTTCATGATATTTAGTGTCATTTAGATTAGAATACATGTATAAAATTGTTTAAAGGACATTTTGACAAAAAAAGTTATTTAAATATAATATTTTGGCAAAAAATTAACTTAGAATAACCTTTTTTCAAAATGTTCTCCTTTTATAAAAATGCATCTAAAATAATAATATATAAAGTAAAGACTTCTCCAGAAAGTCTCAACTATTTTTTTTTAAAAAAATCACATTATTTTCAGAGTTACAACCAATTGAAATAATTTTATCGGCGTTTCTTTCTTAAAATTTCTCCCTTCTGTTGTCGTAAAACAGGGATAAACCCACTTCTAATTTATATATTTCAAAACCTCTAGTTAAGCCTCTGTACAGAGGTCTGGGCTATATACAGGCAAAATATTATTATAATAGGAGCATTTTTCGCAAAAGGAGAATATTTTGAAAATGGGTCATTTTATGTTCATTTTTTGTCAAAATATTGTACTTATATCATTCTTATTGTAATACTATTCTTAAAACAATTTTATATACATTTTCTAATCTAAGTGACACTAAATATCATAAATATTACCCATTTATACACTTTTGCAAAATCACGATCCCGAACGTAGTCGGAATCTTAAAAGCTAACCACGAACTCAAAAGTGTTAATTAGTACATGAGATATGTAGTTTATACTTCATTGAACTCTAATGAAAGAAACTGAAACTTTCGCTGATGTTTAAATAAGTGGAAAATATGAGATATAAAATCATTTTCATTATATCCACAAAATGTTTAATTTTTCCAAGAAAGGAGAAATAAATTGCAACCCTATGTAATTTCAATATTTTAAAAAACACTAGAGCTCTATATATTAAACTTGACACAAACAATATAGAATTTTAGTTAGCAAACTGTTACGCATGATCAAAAAAAATCTTTTAATTCATTGGATGATTTTACATTTATAAATGCATTCTCTCTTTTTGTACTTGAAATTTAAAGAAAATTGTAAATATATTTCGCTCTTTTACATTTTTTTCAATTTCCAAGATTAAACTTGTTCTGTTTTTCACTATTTTTCGTGATATTCACAGTTTTAATGGTTTGCGCAATGACAGTTTTAATATGACAGTCTGCAAAAACTAAGAATTTCAAAAAGTAAATTGTGTGTATATATATATATATATATATATATATATATATATATATATATTATAAGCGGAATCTGTTATGTATATTTAATAAGCAGGAACATATCAGACCTATAAAAATACCAGTAATTATTTTCATTTGAAGCGCATACTTTATTTTTAATGACTTTTTAAACTTGGAAGTAAACTGGGCCCTGTTTCAGGCTATCATCCCCCTGACATTTGAAGAATTTCTTTAAAAACCTACTTCTCAGAGATTTTGATTAATACCGGGTAATATTTACTGAAATGTTCCCAGTTTTCTGAAGCACTCTCCTGCATTAGATCTTCAAATGACAGTTCATATTACTTTAAACGAAATATGAATCCTAAGTATACATTCCAGATATAATTTTGGTTTTGATATGCATTTTTTTTATTTGGTCCATATTTTGAACAATAATGCGGGAGCAATTTTTTTACAGTGGAATCAATATAATATTTTAATCAGAGTTAACACTTTTTCCAGTACAAATTTAAATAGTTCTTTTTTAAGCAATATATAGCAATTTGAAAATTTTAGGTGTTTCCAGTCACATATTCTAATTTCTAAATCATTCATTCGATATATGAATGCTTACAAAAACTTTATGCTTTTCGGAGAGGGTTATATACATAAAATTAAAGTTTCAGGCTAAGGAAAACACAGAAGGAAAGTTTGAGAACTATTGTGGTACATAGATAACTATATATATATATATATATATATATATATATATATATATATATAATTTTCAAAATAAGTTTATAAAATAAATGTATCAAAATATATTTCAAAACTAATATAATGAAATAACTTCCAAAATTTTGTGGAATTTTAAGTTTAAAGATTATTTAAAATTCAAGAATTACTTGAAAAAGATGCAGAAATTATGATGTTTGAAGTGTAGTTTCATAAGCCTAGGGTAAAGTGAAAAATATTTAGATAATACTTTTAGGGGAAAAGAGCAACACATAAGAATGAATTCTTTGATGAAAATGAATTTATCATGTGTGAGAATTACTTCCATTTTTTTTAAAGTGAAAAAAATGCAGGGTGCTATGAGCAGAATTGGACTTTTGCATGATTATAATACCCGAAGGGCCACTAAATTAGGGATGGACAATGCTATGCGTTTGCTTTGCAAATTGTGCAGCGCTGCACCTCATTGATGAGTATATGAAGAAGCTGTAATGGCTGCATATACAACTAGTACTGTGATTGTTGTTAATCAGTCGTTTCAACTGTCAATATGGGTAAAACTTCTGATTAATGCATTTTTGATAGCAGACAAATAATAGATGCCCGACTCATGAGCCATTAAATTTCAGAGATTGTCAGAAAACTATGATTTTCTAGGTTGACGGTTTCAAGAGTATACCTAGAATACACGGAAGGCGGATAAAATATCGATCGGGAAAACTGCAAAGGACAATTAGCATTGAATGCGCGTGGCGTGAGACGGTTCATCCGTATTGTACGTAGCTAGTGAAGCCAAACTTGAGCTTAAATTACCACCCAGCTGAATCAGGGTGCCAATCGTGCAGTAAGTAGACCGTGCAACGCTCACTTCACTGTATGGTCTTCGGGAGCCATAGACTCACAAGAGTACAATTGCTCAATGCACACCATCCAGCTGCACATTTTGTCAAAACAAAAGAACACAGATAATGGATTCTATAGGATTGAAAACGAGTACCATAGAGTGATGAGTTTCGATTCCTACTATTTGACGCCGATAGGAGGCTGAAAGTACGGCATCAGGTTCATGGAGTCATGGGTCCAGTATGCCAGGCTGGAAATAGACAAGATCAAGGCAGCTTAATCATGGTCTGGGATGTTTTTTTCTGGGTAGTGTTTGAAATCTTTGGTACTTGTACCAACTTCCCTCGATATGATTTGATATGAAGAGTTGTCGGGGATCACCTAAATCCATTTATGTGGTGCGGTCATTCACATGGAAATAGAATATTCCAGCAAAACAACTGCATTTCAAACCGGTCCCGGTTGGCTACTACCAGCCTAAATGAGCATTTCTCTGACTTATCTGTCACGAACTGCGGCCTAGAAGTCTACATGTATATTCTATTGAGGATCTTTGGGATGTTTTGGAGAAAAGTGGGAAAGTACATCACATAACACTAATGATCTTTAATGAAATGTGGACAGCTCTAGCCGATGTTTGGTAAGAGTTTCCTGTGGAATGGTTCAGCAAACTTATTGAATCTATGCCTCGTCATGTGACAGCTATTATCAAAGCCAAAGGTGGCCCAACTCTTTATTAACCCTCTCGCTGATTTACGTATTTTTTTATTATGTAATTCAAATCTACACACATTAAATCTACATTCCAGTGTTAAAATATACAAAACATTTTTTTTTATAAAAGAGTTTTTATTTTAAAATATTCAATTCGAGAGATCATAAAAATATGAATATAAAAACATAAACAGGAACAGCACGGGTTGCACAACTAAATAGTCGAAAAAAATGCCTACTCGCGGAAATCGCGGGTTGTGCAAATTTTGTTACATCTACTTTGCCAGGGAAATCGCGGGATGCACAGCGGGAGGGTTAACTAGCCATCCCTAATTCAGTAGCAATTCAGTGTACATTGTCATTGACTAAACAAGGAACTTTGAAACAAAATTTTTTTGGTAGTTTTTATTTTTTAAGTAATTACTTAAGGCTGTCTTCGGTTAATGTTAAAAAATAGGACCAGAATTTTGAACATTTTTTCAGATATAAAAGAAATGAAACATTAATACGATATTCTGGCTTCACTATCCTCTAGAGAGCAGAATTTTTTTATCATACTTCCCGTTTTTAACCGAGTTTATTCATTTTTTCTGGTATAAAATGTGTTTCGCGTTTTTTCTCCTATACCTTCACGTATTATAACAAAAAAGAAAGTATTCATGGAATATTTTGGCATTTTTAAAACACTATATTGTTAACAGAGGTATAATATTGCAAATTTCAAAAGAAATTGAGGCATTTTTTTCTGTCTGAAACTGTGCTTCGCGTTTAATTCAAGCTCTCGTAATTTTACCGAAGACAGCCTTAATTGCAAATCCATATAAATTAACATACAATGCAAAATTATTGTTATCAAACTTACCTGTTTCTATAAGCTTTGCCATTTGAAACTGAAGTGTCAGTGTCATTCAGCTCAGTGTTGATCACATATGTGTTCTCACTAAAATCTGTTTTATTTTCAGAGTCTGAAGAGTTTCCATTCGGCGATGGATCTTCTACGTTATTTTTTACATTTAACTGTCTCATTTCTACAGCAACATTCATAGCAGCCGATACTGTTGAGATGGGAATATGACTTTTTGGTTTTCTTTTGCTTGCAGTAGATGGCTTCATGCTTTCGGATGTTTGTAAAATTTTCGAATCAAGCTTCACATTTTCATTCTTTGAAGAATTTATTTTATTTTTTTCTTCTGAATTAATATCGATTGAGTTGAAATTTTTTATAAGAATAGAAGCGCTACTTTCTGAAGAATTATTGTTTTTCTCTTCACTGGTGATCTTATTGTTTTCATTATGAAATCGTAAATTATGATCATTTTCGTGTTTAAAATTTTCTCCATTAGACATAAAAGTTGGCATAATTGTTCTCTGACATTCTTCATTAATAATATTTTGCAATACATCTTTCAGTTCTTTCGTGTTTCCTTCTGTAACTGTATTTCTCCGTTTATCTTTTTTCCTTTTTTTTCGAATAAAAAAATCCACCTAGAAGAAGGAAAATATTTTATGATATATCTACAATTGTAAATAGTTTACCTTAATTGAATCAGATAATTAAATGTAAGACAGAGTAATTCAAAGATTTTGAATGAACTAACTTCAAAATAATTTAAAGAATATATTGTGAGAGCATACACACACTTATTAAAATAAATATAAAAATCTGAATCTATAAAAAGAATATGATGACTGCATATTTAAATAAAAGGATGTATTAAATAAATTACAGCTTGCTTAAGATTATTAAAACACAATCATTTCGAAAGCTTTAAACAAACACGAGATTTTATACTCACGTATATATTATAGCTACTTTACATAGACGAATAAAAATTCCGTAAGCATACAAAAAATAACTTTATTCAACTTTAGGAAAGTAAAAATAATCAATATATATATACGGAATTTGGATACAATAAACTATTACTTACTTTCTTCAAAAAAACTTATTAAAAATAATTGTTTTATTTGTAGTAAATTTAGGTATTTGATATCCTTAAATCACATTTAGTAAAAAATGAGTTAACATTTCCAACACTTCTACAATAAACTAAGTGGGTAATTCCTGTTTTTACTCTTGGAGGAGAGAAGCATGTTAATTTTTAGTTGGAGGAAAGTAATTATCTTACTCTATTTGAATTAAGTTTAAAATTTTCCTAGTTATAAAATGCATCCTAATTTTTTGCAATAGATAATCTGGAAATATTTCATATTTTGTGTTATAATTTTAAAATTAACAACTTTTACGTAGATTCAGATTTAGCCTTGAATTTTTCTGTCTCGCTCGGGAACTTTGTGAATACAGCCATTGAGTATTTAAATACTTTTTAAGAACATTTTTTCATTGAATCATTTGTACTTTTCTCAGATTATTTCTCCCTTTTTCTATATTACGCATACAGATTGTATTTAGTATTCTGACAGGGAAGGAGATTGTTCTTTAATTAATTATTTTCTTGACACTAGTGAATAAATACATGAAAAAAAGAAAATTATTTCTGTTAAGGGGAATTTCGAAACAAATGTCTCAAATTCAAATAAAATTTATCATCACATTTAAAAGCGAAATTTAATAGTGATGGCTATTTTTTGTTACCGTTTCTATAACGGCTTTTTTACATGTACTATGACTAACTAATCTTATGTTTTTTTAAATTTTTGAGTACATCTTCACGATTGACATACGATCACATCCTCTTGTTTTGGATTTATTAATAATCGCTAAGTTTGTAATGTTTATTTTGCTTCAAAATAAAATTTCAGAAAAGTATTTCAAGGGACTTTTTTTGTTGGTATATGACTACTATTTATTTTAATCACATTTATTAAATCTTTTTCAGACATATTAATTAAATTTTAAAACTCAGCTTATGACATTTCTAAAAACTATTGTAAATATATATAGATGGAAAATAAACTCGTATGACTTATTTTCTAGCAATTCAAAACTTTATACTTTTCTTAATACTTGGATCAATATTACTGATAACAAAATCAATCGAAAATTTTTAAATTTGGTCCTTTTATTACTACATTTTCTTGACAATAAATTGATTATCATTAATTCTCTTTTAAATCATCATCAGAACTTTAAAAGTATCTTCCAAGGATTTCTATATTTGTCGCCAAAATAAAATTTAAATAAATGCACGGCTGAGCTATACATAAAAAAAGAATAACAAAACGCTATCAGATGAAATTACGTGACCCTATCAAACGTAAGATTCTAATGATTATGTAAAATATATACTCCTGATTTCTCTTAATATTCTCTGTATCTGTTACATCGCAGGATGGAACATTCTTCGAGATTATCGAGGAAAAATTACGAAAAAAAAAAATCACATATGTATTACTCATTATTTATTTCACTATCATAAAAACCCATTATCTATTTCTTAAGGAATTTAAATAGAATAATTAATTCATTTTAAATATTACAAATCAAAATTTGGATAGTTAAATCAGTTTAGTCGTAGTTCAAATAAAATTTCTAAAACTAGAAAAATTAATTTTTGGAAAAACGCAAGCTAATATTAACAAATATAAAAGAAATACTTCTATGAAAGCACAACATTTTTACAAGAGAGAATTAAAACTAAATTATCTTTGTAAAATGAAAAAAATTTGTACACATGCATGTATCGTATGCAAACAAAATCATCCATACCTAAGAGAGCGATTCTTTTTTAATGTTAACTTCAGCATAGAGAAAGAAATCCTTTTTTTTTTGACAAAGCAGAACATGTTTCCAATTGCTTAAGCCAGGTGTGGCCCGGACAACTTTTGAGTAATAAGATCTATTTTTCACATCACTATTCTGTTCGCGATCGATTTCCTTGTTAAATTATGTGTGACGAACGACTTCGTATGGTAGGCATATATAGTATGCATTTAAGTTCCGAGTCTTAGAATTCCGAGTCATGTCTCATAATTTTGAAGTTAATTTCAGATAAATAACAATTCATAATCTAGACAAAAAAAATTAGATTGCTCATTGACATCGCTGCTGTAGAATGATTAGTACATTCGACAAAACACTCCCCTCCACAGAAAACATTGAGAAATTCATGATTGGTGTCAATACTTCCCGGATTTACAGCACACGGACCGTACAAGGTCATGAACTAAACACCAACTCTGGATTTATGCGGTCCGCAGAAAGAAAATGTAGTTGCGTCTAAGAGTGAAACCCCTTATTCTATAAGCAGCAATAGTTTAGTTTTGTATCCGTGCTAGTCGAAGTTACTTCTAAGTATGTGCAGTATTAGATTCAGGTAACTTGTCTAATATCGTTAAGCAAGATTTCCCAAATAAGATAAAGGTACCCCACAAGATAAAAAATAAATATTACAAATCACACAGTTTAAAAGGAAATAAAACGACAGATAAATCAAAACTAAATATCATTTTAATAAGTTATTTTCTACAGCTTGGAATCTTTTACTATTTCAAAGATCAGACTTTCTTCTTGTTACTAACTGAGCCTAAGCAATTCAGAATTACTTTATGAGCTAACAGAGCCAAATTTGATTATTCTAGGTAGAATCGATATGATTATTGGAGCAAAGAAATTTGTTATTATTAAAGGCAAATTCGCACATTAGACAACAGGCAACGGTTTTTGAGTATTCAACCAGTAAGAGCAAAATCAATATCGTAGTTTCACTTAGCAAATACAAAACATTGATGATAACTTTAAAAAATTCTGAGAAATAGAAACAGCAAACCACAAGTAAGGAAGAAGAATGCTGTGAAAATCATTGTCGAACTATTCACGAGCGCGGAACGAAGCTAATAGATATATTTATAGTACAAATCCTAATTAAAGAAAAACAAAGCTTAGGACATTCCAAAGCCTTTGCGATAAAATGCTAGATTAGCTTTGGAGAAAGTTAACCAAAGATAAATCAATGGATTTAGCTAATATATTCAGATTCTAGTGCGGATCAACTTACACATTCGCTTGTTAGCCTTTTCCATAATATAGGGGGCGCTGTAGCTGAGTCGTGGCAAGCGCTGGAGGGAAATCTAGTGTCACTGAAGATACGCCGTGTAGAGAGTCACTTGTCCATGGTTCAATATTGCGAGGTCTGTCCCCAATAGCCCTCATGTAGCTTCACTGTGCGACGTAAAATCACTTTTTTCATAATATTGGGATATTATTTATAAATAATTCCCCCCACGAATGGAACTTTTCCGTCTCTAGAACATTTGACGTTCAATTCATTCATGTGCGAATTCCAAGTTTTTTGTATTCCTCATTGTACAACTAATTAGAGGTGTTCTAAACCGTTCCTCAAAAAATAGATCCGAGCATATTAGCTCTAGTCTGCTGACAGACTTCATTGTTCTATTAATTTTGAGGCATACCCCCCCCCCTCACATACATTGCCTCACTATACTTAAAATTATTTTAGGGTTTCTGCTATTACCCAAAAACATTTCTTACATTACATTTCTTAATTATTCCGTGAACCTGTGTATTATAGTAAGAATATATATATATATATATATATATATATTCCCTTATAAATATTACTTTTAGAGTATATTACATGATACGCTTTATTTTTGAATGAGTCCTACTTTCCTATTATTATAAGTAATTTAATTTTCATATTACTTACGATATTATTTTCAAATCAAGATGCAATATATATCCACGTTTTTCTCATTACTAACGTAAGATTATTTTCGTGAGTAGCGTGAATTGACTGCCTGGAAAAATACTTGAAAATATTAAAGAAACAATTTGAAAAACCTTAACCAAGATGGCATGGAATGGAATGCCGAGGAAGGCCAGGGCTCATCCGGGCTGTCATAATAATTGAAGTATACTATTTACGAAAGGAATTGCAATTTATTCGGGTATTACAAATTACACATTTTGGGGCTTTTCAATTAATTCATCATTTTAATTTTGAGTGTGTGAAGTTATAACTAATATCACTTAAGAATTTAGAATAACACGTGAATAATTATTTTTATTACTAATTGAACAATTAGAGACTTAAGGCTGTTTTCGCCTTATGTACGAGAGCGTGATTTTGACGCGGAGCACATTTTTTCGGACAGAAAAAAATGCCTCAATTTTTATAAAAATGTGTGACGTTGTAACTCATGCATTTGTTTATAAAACAGTGTTTTTAAAATTTCAAAACACTTCACAAATAATTAGTTTTTCCTTTTAACATGTGAAAGGGTAGCTCATTTAACATTACAGTATAGGAAAAAAATGCAAAACACATTTTATAAAAGAAAAAAATGTGTCAACTCGGATAAAAATAAGTAGTATGATAAAATAAGTGATTCTCTCTCTACAGGATAGATAATATAATGTTAGATACAGATATAATATTAATCCTTGAGTACTTTTATATCTGAAAAAATATTCCGAATTTGGCTCCTATTCTTTAACATTAGCCGAAGATAGCCTTAAAATATTTCAAAAAACCGGCTAGGTGGCGTAGATGGTTTGTCACTGGCCTTGTACGCACAAGTTTGCGAGTTCAACCAAGGAAGGTGGGTTTTCATGATGCAGAAAAACGAAAGCGGCCGTGTCATATAATTATGCGGCATGTAAAAGATCCTCTGAGTGCCTGTTTGACTTTCGGTATTCTCGGCTAAATTAAATTTCTAAATACGGTTTCACTTCGTCAGAACTCAGGTGCTTTCCTCTGGGGTGGAAACAGGGCGTCAAAATTATTTGCGGCGATTGGTGTTTAATTTATATGTTGCTGCACTAAAAAGATACCAGGCCCGTAGCAATGTAACAGGTCTGCAATGGTAAAATACCAATCAGCAGTTCCATTAGAAACAAAAAATATTTCAGAAACTCAAAACATTTCATTAAATTCTGAGCTTTTAAAAAGTATAAAAACACAGCTTCTCTCTCTCTCTCTCGATGCTTCTTCATAAAATTATATTAATCATATTAGTATAAACAGTTTTTAATGGTTTGAAGAACTGACATCATTCAGATTTACTTAGAAATATAAGGAACAATCGCAAAACAAACTTTTTACATGTATTTAAGTGACAAGTAATTTTTAGAAAAAAAAATTATGCTCTAAAGTTAAATTAATTCTTAAAAAGATAACCAAAGAAAAAAAGCCATCATTGCTTATTTTTGTTAATGACACACTTTTTTTAAAGCAAAACCATTTACAAAATAAAAAATTATTTGAACACTAGATACAAATAATTTCTTTATTTTCGATAAATTATTGTATTTTTACAGCAATTAAAAACATCTTCCTTCTTTTTGAACATCCACATGTTCATCCAATAACAAGTTTGTGAAGACGCTTGCAAATAAGCAATGCCTATCACTTCGGGGTAGCGGAGGGGGAGAATCAATACTCAAGAAGACGAAGAATTTATTGTTCCTTACAGCATCACCCACCAAGGAAAACATTTAATTTTACATAACCATTTATAAATATTTTATTTTTTTACATAACTATCTTAGATCTATTTGTTCTTTTTATGGATGTTCCTAAGGAATTGAAGCGGCCGCAGTAGCTGTGTGGTCATGGCTGCGAATTCGTGGCCGGCGTTGTTCCTGTCAAAGCATGGGTTCGAGTCCTGTTGCCACAAAAGACCCACCGTGTATAGGGGCTGAAGCACTTAAATATGTCAAGGCTCTAAGTCCTCACGTTGACGTTGTATGGAAGTTTAGAGAATGGAGTGTCAGCATAGATGTCATCCTCATCACTTGACTGTAATTCCTAATTAACCTGACACTTCTCGCGCAGGGTGTGTCATACTCACCGTCTAACTTTTTTCAACGCTCCTTCTAAGCCTTTTTTTTAAATGGATAGTTTCTCGTGTAGCTGACTTTCAAGGTCATATCCTTTGAGGGGCCTTAATTCTAAATATATATTAGGTAGGCGAATTCTAAATATATATTTTTGGATATCGCCTTTTTGGGTATGTCATACCCTGCACGTGAATCACCGTTACAGTTCTGATTGCACGAGCACGTTTTAAATCTTCCTTATGCTATGGCGTATTATTGTAGCTATGATGAAGAAATGTGATATTTAAGTAATTTAATATATGCAGTATTTAATAGATATAGTGCAATAGTATTTTTGGATGAAGAAATTATCTTTGCGGTTATGACGAGGAAGAATCAAATGATGAAGAGTATAACAGCAAGTAAGATTTCTCCACTGAATTCGATCCGGATTTAGAAGAGGGAAACACTGTCGAAAATTAAGTATTTTATATGTAGAGACACAAAAACATTTGAGAAGAACGTAATTTTAAAGGAGACTTTCTGGTACACATCTTATCGACTTTCAGATGAACTTTTCAGAAAAAAAAAAAAAAACTATTGCTGGAACAATAACAGAAAATAAAAAAGAAATTCCAAAATTTTTGAATTTAAACAAAGAGAAATTTACTCCTAAATGTTTAGTTTTAAAAAGATACAGATTAAAAAAAATTAAAATTCAGTGAAACATCGCACTCACTCACGACGAGATTAAAGGATTGTATAAACAATGTACTGAATGTGCTTATAAAAAGAACCGAAAAACTAAATTTACGTGTGAAAAATGTAATAAACATATTGCAACCGAAAAAGCAGAATGTAAACACCCTTGGGTATGAGATACCCTGCGCGAGAACTTAAGGTCACTTTTTTCGCACGAGTGACGCCGGGTTAAGAGGTTCATCATCAATGGCTGTCCTGTTGCTTTGAAGTACGACGTAAATAAACAATAATAATGACTGTTCCAAATTCTCAAGCTGTAAAATAGACTATTGATAGTTTAATAATATCTCACTCATAAGCAACACCAGAGCTATAGGTAGAATGTCCAAAGAGACTGATCTCACTCAAACGGTTTAAAGCTATAAATTTTCATCCGGGAAACAATCACCCCATATTCAACATTTGTTGAGCAAAAATATTTCTTTTTATAAGTTTGAACAGTTTAAACCATTAAATTTATTGTTTATTGATAAGTTTCAAAAGAACTTGTTCAAAAAGGAATTACATAGTTTTTACGCACTAATTACTTAGTTCAGGAATTATAAGGATGCATAGTTTAGCGTAAAGAATGATGAAGGAAAAAAACAGGATAAGAAAAAAAGTCAAATTTGTTATGTCCAAAACAAGTATATAGTTAGTACAGAAACAAACACAAAAATAATAAAAAGAAAAACAAATAAAAACAACAAAATTGTCACAAAATGTGATGCGATAGATTAATCGTTTAATCTTTCCCATCATATTTTGTGACAAGCTGTAGACGACGGATGCCGTCATTTTGAACCATGGTCAAGTGAAGAGGACGACATCTGAGCCCACAAAACAGCATGAAAATGATACATGTTTTTCCCTTGCACATTTTATGAAACTTCCTCATTTTCTTCTTAATTGTTAGAAATATTTTGTTTCACAGTTTTAATTACATTTATGGTGTGTTTTTTCATAATAGTAATCCTCCAAATGAATTTTTAACATTTTATATAGAAAAGCACTTTTTTAAATGATAATAATTTATCAAAGAAAAATGGTTTTTCTTCTAAAGCGAGGAACAGAAAATAAAAGCAATTAATGTTCATTTGAAAATTGCAAAATTTACCAAGTGATACTAAAATTTCAGATGGGAAAAAAAAATCTTTTAGAAAAAAATTTATTTCCAAACAGTAATGCTTGATAAAACGTTTTTCTCTATGATTAGAAATTCATTTTTTGTTCTAAATGTGGTGTTTTAATACATTTTTGCACTTGTACAAAATCACCTCATTTTTGAAAATACAAATTATTAATGTATACATACATAATATAAACAATGGATTTTTTTATTATTGCTATTTTTTTAATAATCAGCATCGAAAAACGCATTGTACTCGTACCTTCACTTTTAGAGGGCAGTGCATAATAAACATAGAGGATTGTTTTCAGCAGAGGCTTTTAACAGCTATGCCATTGTCAGCAACGTCGTTTCCCTTATTCAATTTCCCTTAGTTGTTTTCAATCTGCTAATGCACAGGACGTAGTGGAGGGAAGGATGGATATCAATTCTCTTTTTATAATATTTGTTAAAACAAAGAAAGAAAAGCTACAACTTTAATATTTTGTAGCAGGTCATTATTTTCCACAAAACTACTAAGAATTTAAGAATTATTTATGAATTAATCATTCAATTAATTACATGGAATTCGTAGAATTTTTTTCTCTTTGACAGAATTCCTCTTGAAAGATGTTAGTAGATGACGTTCTACTCGGTTTATTTTTTTTTTCTTGCTGTGGCCTATATGGGAAACCCAAAATGGTCAATATATCATTTACTCGATGTATGGACATGTAAAATTACCTTTTTAGGGATAATTTTCTATAATTTTTTAATCGGTATCCACAAAACTTTGTGGAATGGTTTTTTGAGAATTATTTAAAGTATTATAAATTATTCTTAATTACGTTATATTTATTTACATATTTTCTCAGCCATTTTGTTCCAAGTTCTCACGCTTTAGTTCCCTTCGATTAACCTCTAGAATTTCTGTTTGACATTGTTTAACTTGAGAAGGAACAGTGACATGTATAAATGAATATTGCTATTTATAAAGAGATCTGAAGTAATAATGTCATTGTAAGGTCTGGCAGGGAATTGAAGTATTGGATGATGTGTTGATCTATGAGTTAGATAGAAGCTTGCGAATTTAACTTTAGTCTGTTGTCTTGCAAAAGCAGGCGATGGAATTCCTCCTTGTGCTTGTTAGAACCTGTGTAGCCATACTTCAAAGCTATGTCTGAGAAAAAGTTGTATTTTTATTACTTGGGTAGGGTTCAATAGCTAATTTCACTCCAACCATATATTTACTGTTGAGATATCTGAAGATGAGCTCAATAAAATATTTTGTTTTTAAAATGCTCGTCGATCATTCATCCTACAACAATAGTCCCAATTCCGGTTCAACCTAATTTAACTGGGATTTATTTTTAAATATTTCAGCAATATAAATAAGTATAATTCCATGCATACTTAAGTAATATACGAATTTTTTACAGATTAAAAGTTAAAAATAATTTTTAAACAAATTGTTGTTTAAGTAAGATTACAAAAACTCAATGAATTCAAAAGTCGTCATAAAAACAAGTTAATTTATGGAATAGAATTCTTTACATGAACCACGTAATCTAAAATAATTTTCTTTTATCTAAAAAAAATAATAATAACTAAATTACCATTTATAATTCAGAAAATTGGGTAAAGATTTTACGAATCTGAGTGGTAGGTATGAGGGGATATACTAGAAACGACAGGTGTTCCAAGATTTTAAAATTTTACCACTTCACTGTTTAATTCTTTTTTCGATGACAAATGTTACTCCACTAGAATTTGTTCAGTATTACAGAGACAATGTGCTATCTTTTCCTAACTTGAAACAGTTCCAGAAATAAAAAAAAACAGGTTTGAAAGCCATTAGTGTGTGTGTGTGACAAGTAATATAACTTTTTTAAGTCAGTTCCTACTTAGGTCAGCAAAGAAAATTTTTTATTTTAGTTAATTAAATTTAATTAATGAATTAATATTTGAAAAAACTGTATCAACATCAAGCATCATCCACTACAAGTTTAAAAAAATATATTTGAAGCCAAGAAAAAATTCGTTAGAAAAACTTACTGACGCCATCTGTTGGTGCTAGTTCTAACTTCGCCAGAAATAACGCAGAATAAATTTAAAATTAAAAAATAAAATTTAATTAATGAATTAATATTTGAAAAAAAACTGTATTAACATCAAGTGTCAAGTTTACAAACAGTTACTACAAGTTTTAAAAAAATGTATTTGAACTTTAGTGGATAAATAAAAAGTATTTTATTAATGATTCAAAATTTGAACAAGCTATAAATATAAAGAAATATAGTGAGAGAGGGAACTAATAGTAGGAATTGAAAAATAGTCCATAGCTTAATCGAGACAATGAGTAATGAGTTTTTTCAGGGAAATGAATAATTATTAATTACTATCAAAGGAAAACTAAGAGCAACTGAATGCAACCAGTTCAATAAGGATAAAAATATTGTTAAAGTGTACGTTGGTTTATATTATTTCAAATGCAGCTTAATGAAAAATAGTTAGGCAATAGAGAATCTGCCCTCCCATCTCTCTATAACCTGACTCAGTGATAGTAAATTTAGGACTTTATAATAAAGGACTAAGTAATTTATTACTAAAAATAGTAAATAATTTATTATATGATTGTATAATAAAGGACTTTTCTATAATAAAGGTGTCCGAGTGTACTTCTTTAATACATTTGGCGTTAAGAAAATGAAAGAGGATTGTAGCAGCGAGCTTTAAGAAAGTTCTACTGCTGTCTACCTTTTAATCATTTGAGAAATGAAATACCAATAAAACTAAAGAATAATATACAGTTGGACCCCCATTTTGCGAATTCATCGGGACCGAATGTTTTGTTTGTTCATTCGGGGTTATTCGTAATATCGGGTTTTAAAAAGATTTAAATTTTTTGCACTTGCCTTTTGGACATTCTATAATAATTAATTATACAAAAAATATCCATAGTTAGAAATTATACACATTTTATTCAGCAGCTAAAAATATTATTAGCGAATTATTACGCACCAGTTAATTGGGATTTTAAAATGCTGACTAATATATTCTTGATGATCTTTTTAATTCCTGACAAAAAAAAAGAGTTATTTTTCGACTTCATACACAGAAGAAAATGCTGAGTCATTTACATCCGCTTACATTAAGGTAAGTTTTCACTGTTTCCAAACAATGTAAAGCATTAGAAAATGTAACAGTTTTAGATTCAATTTCTGCATCAAAATCGCTATTCAATAGCTCCCACAAATCGACAATATCCTCAACTTGAGTAGCACAGATTTTTCTGCAAAGCAGTACGTATAACAAACTTCATTTCTATCTAGAAAAAGAGCGAATGGTAAAAACACTTAAAATATCCCCTGTGTTGTGTAGTGGGATGAGATAAGAAATGAATTTTCTGTCCAATTCAAAACCCACGCTATAGGTTATTCATGTCTCATCTGAACCTGTTAAGTCTAATAATGGGATGCTCTCTTTCCCGTCAAAATGTGTTGCTTTCAAGAAAAGTATTTTTCTGTTCTGGACAAAAAAAATGTCATTTAAAAAAAAGCCACTTTTTCTAATTCAAACTAATATAAAATTTTTCTCGACTGTTGAAATAATTCGTTCATTCGGGGTTTATTATTCGTTAAATAGGGGTTTTCTGCATTTTAATCGGTGAAAAATTCGTCAAATAGGGGTTCGGTAAATAGGGGTCCGACTATAATTCATTTTTACATGAGAAATCAAAAATATTTTTAAAGTAAACAATGATCAGAAAATTTAAAAAGAAATAATAATTCAAAGATGGCATACGTGAATAAGAGATCGCCTAAAATTTGCCATCCTGCTGAAAGACTGTCCGCTAACATCTATAGGCACTATACTTGATGGAACTTTAATAGTCGTCATGCCGTTTCGGGTGGCATGGGATTTTTCTGTATTGATACTGCTACTCTGAGATTTACAGAAATTCTGCGTCTGTAAAAAATCAAAAGTTTTGCTTCAGTTAAAATTATTATATTCACAAGTATTTAAATTATTCGTAAGATAATTCACAACTCATTTTTATATTCATACAATTTTCTTTTGGATGTTTTACATTACATTAGGTTCTACTGTCTTAAAAAGAAAAAGTATAATATTTATAATTTTAATTTTAATCTACAATTAATGCTTGATCTTAATTACAGAATTCAATCAATTCTAATGGAATTTTATTTATGATTTAAAAAAAAAACGAGAGAAACAAGATATTCACAAGAAAGTTAAACATTTTATTTTCAAAGGAAACATCAAACGATTGAAATATTCAATTGAAAAGTAATAAATCAAATAAAGTGGTCAAAAAAATTTCCATAAGTATACATAATAGAGAAATTTCAAAATTAGCCCAATAATATTTAGTAATACTTATTCGCCCTTTCTTCTTTAAAAACGAATTTTTGATGTTTTTCAATTATACAAAAGAAAATTTTTCATCTTTTAAGTTATGCACGTTCGAAGCATCATTATTCATGATTCATAATACGAGCAGAATTGATGCTTCCCCACGAATCTTTATAGTTTCACAAAAAGTATGATAGCTTACAAATATTTATATTTCTTTAAAACCCAGCTCGCACGATTGTGCGGATTAGATATTCTTATCCCTTTACGATCCGAAATACTTTTATCTTTAAATATTACTTCTTCTATTTATTAACACTATACTGACCCCAATGATACTGGAAAAATAATAGAAAAACTTTTACTAGCCCCTGGAAGATGAAGTGTTCCGGTACGAACGTGCGGGCTGGGTCTTACAGGGATACAGTTGCATGATTACTGATTTTATTCACTTTATCCCCCTTCCCCAAGAAAAAATTAATAATGTGATTTCTTTAAAATGTTTCAGAAAAAAACAAAATTATTATTATTTATTTAAACTGTTCCATGCTCTCTCGATTTTAAGCAGAGATTCCATTGAAAGTTACTTCAAACTTTGTAAGTAGCATTACCCACTTTGCTGAAAAAATAATGGCTTTTCAGCGTACCATTCAGTAGATCTACTTTTTGGGACAGGGGTGTCAAACTCGTGACCCGCGGGCCACACGCGGCCCACAACGAACATTTTTGCGACCAGTCAGTATAGAACAGTAGAACATCAAGAGCGGTCGGCATCTTCGTTGGACCCGATACCCACACGTGCATCTTGCAGCTGCAGCGCAACCCCTTTTTGACCCCCGAGGAATCGAACACCGTCGACCGGAAGATGAGAGAGGAGAGATGCTTTGAACTTACACGGGAGCGGTGGCCAACGAATCCTCCTCTCACAAAATATTGGACTCTAACAATCTATAATTAAGTTTAATAACTTTAATGTATCATTTAGTAAATAATATTCAATAGTTGTGACGTAAATAAATTCCATATTTAAATTAACCAAGAATACGCTACCTTTATTCTTTCAAACGTTACACGGCCCACAATAATATTTCATAAAATATCAAAATTTCTTCTGAAACAGGAAAGATGTTAGCCGAGAAGAGATGTCAAGAGTGTCGGGACGTAAACATTAAATTTTTCTTATTCTCTTATTTATGTTTATTATAATGTATATTATACGAAATAAATTTACGTTTCTATGAATATTGATTTTTTTTGTGGCCCACAGAAAGTTAAATTTTGTTTGTTTGGCCCAAGTTAACCTTTGAGTTTGACACCTTTGTTCTAGGGGATTATACTTTTAAGTGTTATATGAAAAGAAAATGGGAATTTAATTTAATAAAAATACACCAGAACGTGTTTATATGTATCTAAAATAATTCTACCTACTATATTTTACAAAAGTTATAATTATTCTTTGGCTTAATTTAAAATATTCCCCTGAAAAGAGTAAGTTCTTCACACCTGTTACTCTTCTTATTTAATAATTTCCGTTGTGTCTTTATCACTTTTCAGTTTCTCATTAGTAGGTAGAAAAAGCCGATTCTGCTGTAAAGGCGGTGCAGGCGGTGCAGGCGGTTGCAGGCGGTTGTAGGCGGTCGTAGGCGGTCGTAGGCGGTTGTAGGCGGTTGCAGGCGGTTGTAGGCGGTTGCAGGCGGTTGTAGGTGGTTGTAGGCGGTTGCAGGCGGTTGCAGGCGGTTGCAGGCGGTCGACGGCAGTGCAGAGTTGAGTTGTTTCGTTCCTACTGACGAGTTGAGTTGTTTCGTTCCTGCTGCTGAGTTGAGTTGTTCGTTCCTGCTGCTGAGTTGAGTTGTTTTCTCCTGTTGAGTTGTTTCGTTCATGTTACCGAGTGGAGTTGTTTTCTCCTGTTGAGTTGAGTTGTTTCGTTCCTACTGACGAGTTGAGTTGTTTTTCTCCTGCATTGGCTTTGATTTTCGAGCTGAGGGGGCGAGTTGAATTGTTTTTTTCTACAGCTAAGTTGAGTTGTTTTTAAAAAATGTGCACAAAAAAATGGAAGTATGGGAATGTTAAACGTGCTCATGGCGCCACCTATTGATTAAAATGTACACTAATTATAGATTTTAAAATGATGGAAGTAAATAACGCTCAAATAAAAAAAAAAAAAAAAAAATCCAGATTCAAACTCACGGCCTCAGATCAAAATGTCTCCACAGGACAATAGTTTTCAGTTACGCTAACCATTATCCTATGAAGGCATACAGACCTGAAGAAAACTTATGTTTATAATCTCATGAATTTAATTTTGCAGGCGAAGCAGACGGCGACATGTTTTAAAATCATTTTCTTGATTAAAATGAAATAAAAAAAAAAATATTTAATTTATATTATTTTAATAATGTGTAAATTTTAATTCAGTATAATGATTACATACACACACAGTAAAGATACAAAGTAAATTGATTATTCAGAAAAATGTGCCGTAGTATACTCGTCATCAGCGTGAACCGGTTACGATTTAACTTGTTTTAGCTTGTCTGATCTTGATTCTACAAGACGGCGACTGAATTCTACGTCAGAAATTATCTCAATGCTTAGAGCGGATGAATACATTGCTTTCAACCACTCAGCGAACGCCGCTCAAGTGTAATTCGGTTGATATGCGTTAGACACTTATCACATTTTAGTTCACAATTCATTTCGTTTGCTAGTATTGCGGTGGGCTGTATTCAACAAAAAAAAAATATGGTGATGTCTGAAACACATAGTGAAAAACGAAAGTTTGGAAAAGCCGGGGAATCTTCTGTAAATAAGAAAGCCAGAAGAGAAGTTTCAAAAGTAAGTAACAACATTAAATAAATTTAATATGTAATTTTTATAATGTTTTTACACATTTCTGATCTTTATTAATTTTGTTATATTATTTTCAGAAGTATGGAAAATTTACCGAGGATTGCATACCAGATGGAGTATTTCCAATTGGAGATGATGTTTTTGTCTTTGCAAGCACCTATTATGATTCCGCATCAGTACACATAAGACGTTTCAAGAAATATGGCAAAACATACTACCCAACTCCCGAGGGAATAACATTAGACCCACGGTGGATCGAATATATCATGCGTAAAAAGAAAGTGCCGGAATCACTGGAGGAATTACCAAGTGGACTTTTCCCTCCTGAACGACACATTCAAATAACTAGTGAGAACTTCATTGATTTTACTTTCAAGCGCATTAAATACAGTCCGGATAAAGAGCCCACTTTTAAAGAAATAACCATATCCCGAGAGCAGTGGGCTGAAATGATTAAAAAATATGGTGCTATTGAAAATGCTGCTATAGACAATATGTTTCAGTGTATGGACTTTTTAACTGCATATAAAACCTTCTGCGAAGGCCCCATAGAAAATACATTACCTTCTTCTTTGGATGTTAGTCTGGGTCAACAATACTTGACGCAAATTTTGAAAAAATCTATTTGTAGCCTCCTGAACGAAAAAAAAAAAAGATTGAAACAGCCTCAGACTTTCGCTGAGGAGTTATGGGGGAATCGCGAAGAAACATTTAATTCATATGTTTCATCACTTGAAGCTAATGAGATAGCTGATTGTTTTTATCATAATCTTTTTGAAAATGAACACTTTTTATTGTTAAAACCTGTACATTATGTAACTCAAGAATTTTTAAAAAATCTTCGCTTGGATATTATTTTAAGAGAAGTAAGAGACATGTTATGTCCACCTGATTGTTTTGAATACTATGAGGATTTTGTTTAAAGATTTTTATAAGATTCACACAATATTTTGTTTTTATAAATTTGAATAAAATTCTTTTTTTTTTTTTTTTATATGCTGAATTTGAGTTCTTATTATTTTTATTGTTTGTTAGTTTAATTTATGTTGAAATCGTTTCACATCTTAAAAATAAATAAGAGTATTTTTTAAAAGAAATTATCAAAGTATGTACAAGTGATATTTTAAATGTATTTCATATGAAAGTGAGAAAATTTATGCTCATGTTTTTATACATAAACTTTTTGTCTTTCCCAAAAAGTATATAATAATATAACTATTCATTGTAATAGTCATTCAATCAAGTTCTTTTCATCGGTAACAATGCATCAAGATTTAGCAGCGTTTTACGAAAATCCTGAAGTTCCAAATAGCTTCGGGGTGTGGAAGCATTACATCGCTCTGTAAAAGGGAAATATAGTAAAAAAGATGTGAAACATTGGTTATCGCAGAAAGATGCTTACACTCTTCATAAACCTGTTCGACATAAGTTTCAGCGGAATCGAGTGTTTGTAAGTGATATTGATCGTCAGTTTCAAGCGGATTTAGTCGATATGCAATCTTTAGCAGAATTTAATAAAGGGTATAAGTATTTGTTAACTTGCATTGATTTATTTTCAAAATTTGCTTGGGCAGTTCCTCTGAAAGATAAATTTGGAAAAAGTGTAAAGTCTGGGCTAGAAATTATTTTTAAAGAAAGGAAGCCTAAAGTGTTGCAAACAGATGCCGGTAAGGAGTTTTTAAATAAAATAGTTCAAAATTATTTAAAAAATCTGAATGTAAATTTTTTTTTTTTACAAATAACGAAACAAAAGCTAGCATTGTTGAAAGGTTTAATCGGACATTAAAAACAAAAATGTGGAAATATTTCACTGAATTTAACACTAAAAATTACATCGACGTCATTGATAAATTAATACACAGTTATAATCACTCGTATCACCGTTCAATTAAAATGGAACCTGTTTCTGTAAGTAGACATAACCGGAAGCAGGTATTAAAAAATTTATACGGTGGTCTAAGAAATGAGAAACCTAAAGCCCCTAGATTTAAAATTGGTGATATTGTACGCATTAATAAACAAAAACTTCACTTTGAAAAAGGATACGAACAAAACTGGAGAAGAGAACTTTTCATAGTTTTTGAAATCGTGCAAAGAATTCCGATTGTTTATAGATTAAAAGATTTACAAGGTGAAGAGATTAAAGGTACTTATTACGAAGCAGAATTACAAAAAGTTGTCGACTCTGGTTTCTACCCTGTAGAGAATGTTATCAAACAAAGAAAAAGAGGAGGAATCACTGAATATTTTGTTAAATTTTTAGGCTATCCTGAAAAATTTAATGATTGGGTGACTGATATTCAAAAAGTATAAATAGTTAAACTTTTTTTATTGCCGACTCATTTTCAAAATGTCTTTCTACGTAACATTACCTTCTGATAGTTCTATGCATTTCTTTCCAGAAAACAAAATATCTCATTTCAAAACTCAATTACCCTCTCCTGTTTGTTTAAAGGGTGAATGGGAAGTGGGATTGTCTGAAATAATCTACCCTCATTCTTTTCCTTTCGGTATCACACAAAATGAAATTTATAGAATTAAGTGACTCGTAGTATAAATAGCAACATCATTCATAAAATTATTTAGTTTAATCATGGATTCTCTCAAATTAGTTCATCCATTTACTTTAATCTTGGCTGGGCCATCTGGTAGCGGTAAAAGTCAGTTCGTTAAAAAATTAATCGAAAATAAAATGATTAAACCCTTTCCTAAAAATATAATTTGGTGTTATGGAGTTTACCAAGCGTTGTATGAAGAAATGCCGAATATTTCCTTTCATGAAGGTATCCCCTCTAATTTGCACCAGTATTCGGATGCGTTAATTGTTATAGACGATCTTATGGGAGAGTTAGGAAATGATCCCCAATTAACAAAATTATTTGTAAAATTTTCGCATCACAGAAATTTAAGTATAATTTTTGTGGTACAGAATATTTTTTATAAAGGGAAAGAAATTAGAGAAATTTCCTTAAACGCTCATTATCTTGTATTATTTAAGAATCGAAGAGATCAATCCCAAATTACACATTTAGGTCGCCAATTGTATCCTCGTAAAGTGAAATTTTTCAAGAATGTTACGCAGATGCCACATCAAAACCGTACGGATACTTACTTATTGATTTAAAACCTGAAACTGATGAATCCTTGCGTGTGCGCACAGGTATGTTTCCTGGAGATGTTTTTATGTATATCAACCTCGATGACCCATTACTTTGAAGCATATAAATAGATTCAAATTGTTCAATGAATATTCAATAGTTCACAAGATGCCGGTGTGTTCTGAACAAACTTTAGAGCTCTTAAAACTAATTTCTAAAACAAAACACCCAAAATCTATTTTGAAAAAGTGTTCAAAGAAAGAAATAAAAACTTTGTGCGAGTGTGTGCTGAATGTTTTATGTGGTAACATATCATTGACTAAAATTAAAAAAAATCGTTTATCTCCCTATAAAGAAAGCTTAAGAAAACTTTCTAACAAAAAAACACCTCTTTACGAGAAAAAGAAAATTTTAATTCAAAAAGGAGAAGGATTCTTAAATATTTTATTGCCTGCAGCTATTTCAGTCATCAGTTCTTTAATTCAAAATGGAATTTAGCAAAAAATTTGTACTGGTACCCGAAGAAAGAGTTCAAGTAACGGAACACTTATCGGAACTTGATCAACGCATGAAATTCATTCTCCATAATAAGGATTTAACGGAAGAAGAAAAAACAATTCTCTATTTACAAGTTTTACAAAAATATACGCACTTTTCTAACGAAAATCGAAGAGAGTCTGAACCAGTTCCAAATGCAGCATCTCTATCAGAAAATCAAGAAACGGAATCATTAAAAGAAAATCTAAAAGAGTCAGTAGTAAAGACGGAAAAAGAAGTGTTTGAGGATGAAATTTTTAGAATTGTTCCAGCTAGGTATAAAGAAAAAGCAAAAAATATTTTCCAGTTTTTAAAGCTTCAAGAATCTTTCAGTTGGAATTCTGATGGTGAAATTATTTACAAAAACACTGTTATTCCAGGAAGCAATATTGCATTCCTCGTGAATGATTTTCTACGGAAACGAAAATCAGCACCTGAAGGAAGATATGTATTTTTAAGAGCTTTGAATGATGTAAATTTACCGAAAAATCTAGATGTAAATAAAAAATTGTATCAGAATAACAAAATTATTAAGAAACCAATAATGTATGCTCGCAGAAATGCATGGTTGAAACTTTGAAATAAATGATACTCATTTGATTAAAAAAAAATTGTCTCAGTTGTCTCTTTATGATTTGAACAGTTTTCTTTTGCTGAAGAAAATATACTTATTTGATAAAATTTAAAAGTTTCAAATATATAATTAAATAAAATTATATTAATCTTTTTGGGTGAAAAATTTATCATAGAAAAAAAAATTTTTTTTTTTTTTTTTTTTATATAAAAATAAATTTAAAATATAAAAATATTAATTTTTTTTTTTTTTAGAAGAAAAAAATTATCATAAGAAAATAAATAGAAAATAGAAAAAAAATTAAAGAAAATAAAAGACACACACATATTTAGTTTCATTCCATTTTTTATTTTCTAAATACAAATCTTACACCATATCGTTTCTTTACAAATTGATACATTTGAAAATCATTTATATACAATTGATTCAAAATATAATGCATAGAATAGCCTTGGCTGCGTTTGAATAAAAAGTAAATACAGTATTGCCCACAAACATTAGATGTTGGTGATTGAAACACTTTAGAATTCCATAATACATCTAAATAGGTAGTAGTACTAATGTTATAGAATACAGGAGGTTGTCCAAACGAGTCATAAAATTCTAATTCTCTTTTATCATTTACAAATAATGCTAACCAGTGTGTTCCAGGTTGTGATGAGTCATCAGAATTCACAATAGCACACATGTTTTCTTGCAGAGGAGGGAGCGTATCTCTAGAATAAACACCTTGAAAATAGGGGGACGTTGTCTTCTCTTGAGATAAAACTGTATACATTTGCATTCCATCCATTCTTTAATTTCCGAAATCATACAAGATATTTCTCGATTTGTTTATTTCGATTAAATTTTCAAACTCGGCAAAAACGATAACACATACGGTTTGTTCTAAAGATTTGCTGAATTTTAATTCTAATCGCAAATTGCTATGTTTTATCAGACTTAAATGTTCTCCTGAAGAACATAAATCCGGTGAGAGGTTAAATCCAAACAATGTATTTGAATCTTTATATTCTTTTCTAGAAATAAATATACCTCTGTCTTGACCCATTCGATCTGTCCCAACAAATAGAGTTTGATAGGCCCGTATGTATTGATCTTTAGAAAAATCGAGTTCTAATGGATTGTGAGGCACTGGTTGTCCATCCACATACACTCCAATAAAATTTAAATTAAAATGTTTAAACTCATAAGGAGATTTTGAAAATGCTCCGTGAAAAGCTTCATTATCTACACATCCTACAAAAAGTTTTTTTGGCATTTGGCCTGAAAATATGTTATCTTGAATAAAAGACATGCTTCCTTTAGGAATCGAATACACTTTGCACAGAACTCGGTTAATGGGATATTTTGCGCTTGTTTTTTCCAGTGCTTTCGCATGACCAAGAATAACTCCAGGATTCACACGAACTTTTCGTATGAATAAAGAAACATGATCCAAAACAACTTTAAATCCCTCAGATCCTTGTAAACAAAATTCGGGCTTGCTTCGTATTAATTTTATTTTCAAATCCACTAAATTGAGTAAAAGACGATCTTGATGAAATAAATCCGAATGTATACAACCAATCATGTCTACAGTTGCACTTTCTTTAAAAATTCGGTTCTTTTCTTGAGACCATCATCAGAATCCTTGTAAAATAGTTCAGCCGTTAACTGGGAAGTTTTGCTGTCATATCCATGGTTTAAGAGAGTTTCAATATAAGATCGATAGGGATATGTATTACTGGAATTGGAAACCACGCGATCATTTAAGGATACATCTACTTGAGAAAATAGTGAATGTAGAAATAAATTCACAGGTCCTATAGTATCATCTTTAGTAATAGGCGTATTGTCCACTTTTACTATTTTCGCTTTTACGTATAATTGTGTTTGACTGAGATCTATGTAATCTTCTGCACTTCCGGAAATGTGAAATTCTACAGGTGCATTATCGAAAACGTTAGAAAGAGGATGAAATTGTTTCCACTGCCCATCTTGAATAACTGTTTGAGTTCCTGGTAAGTTGAAAAGTTCCAATTCAGATTTAACACATTCAGGAGAATCTTTAAGAATAAATGCCATTTTTACGAGTCGAAAATGTCACGTACACTCACTTTACGTGCTTTGGATGAAATGAATTTTTTCTGTTTCTTACGCTTTCTTTTATACTGTCCTTTTCCTACCATAGACTGAACTCTATCAATAGCTTTCTGAGCTAATTTTTTTTTTCCACTTTCTTTGCTTCTTGTTTTTACAGCTTCTTTAAAATTTTCTCCTGACAATACATCAGAGGCAACACGACTCCCTGTCATTAATACTTCTTTTCCAATAGTTTTACCTCCTTTTACTAAAAAAGGTAAAGCTGCTCTAAACAATCGACGAAATATTCCTCCGATTCCATAACCCTTTTGAAAATTAATGCCCTTGTAATGAGTCAGACCCGAACCTATTTGACCTGCATAATGATCTTCAAATCTTTTAGTACAGCAAACGTATGGTACACTCATCTTGGTCTTTTATCTCCAAATGAGGGTATGAGAAATGCATTGCTTTATTTATAGTATTTGCCTCATTCGAAAATGAAGCACTATGATCACTTTACCTCTTTCAAAGGGAACAAAATCACCAGAATTGAGTCTCAGTTCAGATTGAATAGTTTGAAACGAGTGTCTCACCAAAGGTAAGTATTGAGGTCTATCATAGTATTGACTAATCGTTTCCCCGTCTTTACCTTTAGTGCGAACGATTCGCAATAAAGGAGCCTGTGTATCCCCACAATTTGGGGTGAAATTAGATCGGAGTAAACGTAAAAAACTGAAAAATTAGACCATGCATCAGCAACGAATTCGCTTTTCATGTTACCTATTATAATTGCATTGCGTTTGAATCCTAACAACTCGCCTAAATTCTCTAAGTGAAGGCTGCTACCTTGAACTGCATTAATTTTCACCCGCTTTGTTGCTTTATTGTAAATTATTGTGAACCGATTAGGATTTTTGGGTAAAGCAAGTTGTACGGCTGATATAATATCTAACATTGTTTCATAACAACCCACATCAATTGTTCGCTTAACAGTTGAAGAGATATTGCCGTCACCAGCTTTGTATAGAAAATAATTGTTAGTTTCATTTACGTTAAGCCAAGAATGAGGGTAGATTATTTCAGACAATCCCACTTCCCATTCACCATTTAAACAAACAGGAGAGGGTAATTGAGTTTTGAAATGAGATATTTTGTTTTCTGGAAAGAAATGCATAGAACTATCAGAAGGTAATGTTACGTAGAAAGACATTTTGAAAATGAGTCGGCAATAAAAAAAGTTTAACTATTTATACTTTTTGAATATCAGTCACCCAATCATTAAATTTTTCAGGATAGCCTAAAAATTTAACAAAATATTCAGTGATTCCTCCTCTTTTTCTTTGTTTGATAACATTCTCTACAGGGTAGAAACCAGAGTCGACAACTTTTTGTAATTCTGCTTCGTAATAAGTACCTTTAATCTCTTCACCTTGTAAATCTTTTAATCTATAAACAATCGGAATTCTTTGCACGATTTCAAAAACTATGAAAAGTTCTCTTCTCCAGTTTTGTTCGTATCCTTTTTCAAAGTGAAGTTTTTGTTTATTAATGCGTACAATATCACCAATTTTAAATCTAGGGGCTTTAGGTTTCTCATTTCTTAGACCACCGTATAAATTTTTTAATACCTGCTTCCGGTTATGTCTACTTACAGAAACAGGTTCCATTTTAATTGAACGGTGATACGAGTGATTATAACTGTGTATTAATTTATCAATGACGTCGATGTAATTTTTAGTGTTAAATTCAGTGAAATATTTCCACATTTTTGTTTTTAATGTCCGATTAAACCTTTCAACAATGCTAGCTTTTGTTTCGTTATTTGTAAAAAAAAATTTACATTCAGATTTTTTAAATAATTTTGAACTATTTTATTTAAAAACTCCTTACCGGCATCTGTTTGCAACACTTTAGGCTTCCTTTCTTTAAAAATAATTTCTAGCCCAGACTTTACACTTTTTCCAAATTTATCTTTCAGAGGAACTGCCCAAGCAAATTTTGAAAATAAATCAATGCAAGTTAACAAATACTTATACCCTTTATTAAATTCTGCTAAAGATTGCATATCGACTAAATCCGCTTGAAACTGACGATCAATATCACTTACAAACACTCGATTCCGCTGAAACTTATGTCGAACAGGTTTATGAAGAGTGTAAGCATCTTTCTGCGATAACCAATGTTTCACATCTTTTTTACTATATTTCCCTTTTACAGAGCGATGTAATGCTTCCACACCCCGAAGCTATTTGGAACTTCAGGATTTTCGTAAAACGCTGCTAAATCTTGATGCATTGTTACCGATGAAAAGAACTTGATTGAATGACTATTACAATGAATAGTTATATTATTATATACTTTTTTGGGAAAGACAAAAAGTTTATGTATAAAAACATGAGCATAAATTTTCTCACTTTCATATGAAATACATTTAAAATATCACTTGTACATACTTTGATAATTTCTTTTAAAAATACTCTTATTTATTTTTAAGATGTGAAACGATTTCAACATAAATTAAACTAACAAACAATAAAAATAATAAGAACTCAAATTCAGCATATAAAAAAAAAAAAAAGAATTTTATTCAAATTTATAAAAACAAAATATTGTGTGAATCTTATAAAAATCTTTAAACAAAATCCTCATAGTATTCAAAACAATCAGGTGGACATAACATGTCTCTTACTTCTCTTAAAATAATATCCAAACGAAGATTTTTTAAAAATTCTTGAGTTACATAATGTACAGGTTTTAACAATAAAAGTGTTCATTTTCAAAAGATTATGATAAAAACAATCAGCTATCTCATTAGCTTCAAGTGATGAAACATATGAATTAAATGTTTCTTCGCGATTCCCCATAACTCCTCAGCGAAAGTCTGAGGCTGTTTCAATCCTTTTTCGTTCAGGAGGCTACAAATAGATTTTTCAAAATTTGCGTCAAGTATTGTTGACCCAGACTAACATCAAAGAAGAAGGTAATGTATTTTCTATGGGGCCTTCGCAGAAGGTTTTATATGCAGTTAAAAAGTCCATACACTGAAACATATTGTCTATAGCAGCATTTTCAATAGCACCATATTTTTAATCATTTCAGCCCACTGCTCTCGGGATATGGTTATTTCTTTAAAAGTGGGCTCTTTATCCGGACTGTATTTAATGCGCTTGAAAGTAAAATCAATGAAGTTCTCACTAGTTATTTGAATGTGTCGTTCAGGAGGGAAAAGTCCACTTGGTAATTCCTCCAGTGATTCCGGCACTTTCTTTTTACGCATGATATATTCGATCCACCGTGGGTCTAATGTTATTCCCTCGGGAGTTGGGTAGTATGTTTTGCCATATTTCTTGAAACGTCTTATGTGTACTGATGCGGAATCATAATAGGTGCTTGCAAAGACAAAAACATCATCTCCAATTGGAAATACTCCATCTGGTATGCAATCCTCGGTAAATTTTCCATACTTCTGAAAATAATATAACAAAATTAATAAAGATCAGAAATGTGTAAAAAACATTATAAAAATTACATATTAAATTTATTTAATGTTGTTACTTACTTTTGAAACTTCTCTTCTGGCTTTCTTATTTACAGAAGATTCCCCGGCTTTCCAAACTTTCGTTTTTCACTATGTGTTTCAGACATCACCATATTTTTTTTTTTCTTGTTGAATACAGCCCACCGCAATACTAACAAACGAAATGAATTGTGAACTAAAATGTGATAAGTGTCTAACGCATATCAACCGAATTACACTTGAGCGGCGTTCGCTGAGTGGTTGAAAGCAATGTATTCATCCGCTCTAAGCATTGAGATAATTTCTGACGTAGAATTCAGTCGCCGTCTTGTAGAATCAAGATCAGACAAGCTAAAACAAGTTAAATCGTAACCGGTTCACGCTGATGACGAGTATACTACGGCACATTTTTCTGAATAATCAATTTACTTTGTATCTTTACTGTGTGTGTATGTAATCATTATACTGAATTAAAATTTACACATTATTAAAATAATATAAATTAAATATTTTTTTTTTATTTCATTTTAATCAAGAAAATGATTTTAAAACATGTCGCCGTCTGCTTCGCCTGCAAAATTAAATTCATGAGATTATAAACATAAGTTTTCTTCAGGTCTGTATGCCTTCATAGGATAATGGTTAGCGTAACTGAAAACTATTGTCCTGTGGAGACATTTTGATCTGAGGCCGTGAGTTTGAATCTGGATTTTTTTTTATTTGAGCGTTATTTACTTCCATCATTTTAAAATCTATAATTAGTGTACATTTTAATCAATAGGTGGCGCCATGAGCACGTTTAACATTCCCATACTTCCATTTTTTTGTGCACATTTTTTAAAAACAACTCAACATTAGCTGTAGAAAAAAAACAATTCAACTCGCCCCCTCAGCTCGAAAATCAAAGCCAATGCAGGAGAAAAACAACTCAACTCGTCAGTAGGAACGAAACAACTCAACTCAACAGGAGAAAACAACTCACTCGGTAACATGAACGAAACAACTCAACAGGAGAAAACAACTCAACTCAGCAGCAGGAACGAACAACTCAACTCGGCAGCAGGAACGAAACAACTCAACTCGTCAGTAGGAACGAAACAACTCAACTCTGCACTGCCGTCGACCGCCTGCAACCGCCTGCAACCGCCTACAACCACCTACAACCACCTGCAACCGCCTGCAACCGCCTGCAACCGCCTGCAACCGCCTGCAACCGCCTGCAACCGCCTAACCGCCTACGACCGCCTACGACCGCCTACAACCGCCTACAACCGCCTGCAACCGCCTGCACCGCCTGCACCGCCTTTACAGCAGAATCGGCTTTTTCTACGTCTACTTAAAAAAACTATGCAACATTTTCACCATAACTCTCCGTAAAAAAGAAAATAGTACACAAACTTAAAAGTATTTTCAAATTCGCAGTTTAAAAAGAAAGTCGGGGCGTATTAGTCCGAAAAATTCTCAAGTGCAAGTTTTCGGTCCAGTTTCGTGAGGATTAGTATATAACCTAGGAACAATCTATTTTTAAAAGTTCATATAATACTTTTTCATAATTAAAAATTTACCTTTTGAAATTTATATATGAGTCGGGCAGTTATTTTGGGATTCAAGAGGAAAAAATAAAGCGAAACAATTTCGAAAATTTCGACGTACTGTCACTATGGAGGGTGACAGTCCTATCGATTGCTATTTAGTGAGTCACGAGTGGTATCGTTTTCTGATGAATTATGGAAAGGAACAACAACAACAAAAAAAAAATCCTTCTTACCGGGAGGGGTTGGCAATAGATGTGGGTCGCTGTTGGGGCGGAATTTGAGACCTCTCTGGGTTCACCATCTGCTTCTGGTGCTACCTTGTGAGAAGGAATGAAGGCAGGGGGTGAGGGACCGCTGGCCAGCTGACGAAGTCGATCAACTTCAGGGGGCCGGGGAAAAGTGCAAAAAATTGGAGAATCCGGGCTTTCTGAGACATGATTCCTCTCGATTTTAGCACAAGTTGTTCGATTACCAGCTAAAGAAGAAACAGCTGAAAAAATGAAATAACACAATCAGGAATGGCTAAATTTAAAAACAACAAACAAGGCATGACAATTTACTAATTTTTAAGATTAAAATGTTATAATTAAAGTAAAAATACATAAAAATGGACTTATTATTAAAATGCAGTTTAGAACTAAGCATTTCATTGCAGTGGCATAGATTTCCCAAATGTAATGGCATTTCCAAAAATTCAAAGAAATGAGCATGGTTATACAAGGTATTTTAGGGTATAAAAAACACATTATAATTTATTCCTCAAAAAATTTTAATAAATTATTAATGTATTACTTTTTTGTATAGACTACCTAATGGATACAGACTTTTGTCATGACTACAATAGTAATTAGAAATTAATCACGTATAACGCATAATTATATGGAGTCCTATTTTAATAATGTAACTTTTAAGTAATCATCTTAAACGATTATATATATATATATATATATATATATATATGCTTATACATATGGATGTTCATTTAATGACAAAATTTTCGATTAAAAATTCCTTATTTGATCGTAGCTCAAGCGATTGTTGGAAACTATACAATACTCAGTATGTTTCATTAGTGAATATAAGTGTAGCATTACTTTATATTAATGTGCTAAAAGTTTTTGTCTTCCTAAGCTTCCTACTGAAATGAACACAAGCGGATTTTGCATAATTTATACGTTCAAGGTCGAGAAAAGAGAACGTGTGTGTGACCAGAAAGACATAATTAAAATATTCTGAATATATGTAACCGCGAGATCAAGTTTTATTTTCTTTTTCTCATTAATTGATATTTACAAACATAGCGGACATAAAAACGCTACATTCATTAGTCATGATTCACATTCTATATTTTCCTACGGAAATTGAAGAAAATCATAGCGGAAAAAAAAATCTTAGAGCTGTCAGACAATAGTTAGATGATGATACAGCTCCAATAACAACACTGAGACGCGCTTCGTTGCTTGTCTGGAAAGATTGCCCCTTCTTCTCGTCATGCAAAAAATAAAAATGACAATGGTATTTCAAGAACTTGTGACCTTGAACTGTTCTTCACAACTTGAAACAGAACGAAGCGTGAAGTGCCGTTAGAATGGACTGCGTATCAACTTTTGTTTTATTCGAAAAAACTTCGGAAAAAAATTAAGTTTCCAAGAAAGATATTAGGATCCAAAATTTTAAATCCTACTACTATTGAATCTCATTTCTTCCAGTGTACACAGAGATGAAGGTGTGAACTGGCACAATTTTAAACAAACTAAGCACCCATGAGACACAAAAGCAGTGCGCTAATGCTCTTGCTTCTTTTACCATGCTCATGTTTTCCTAGTGGACATGACATGCTTTGGGATTCAGCTTTTAGTTTGTAATTGTAAGCAGTTAGTCTTTACTCTCCAGAAAGCTGCAGACATTCAGTGACGTATGCAGACTACTCTTATGGAAGGGGGTTTTCATTTAAAAAAAAAAACAAGTAGACGAAAATACCGAGGCGTAATTTTTATGTTAAAATTTAAAAACCTCTTGGTATATGGAAGGAGTTTGAACCCCCAAATTCCACCTTTGTGTAAGCCACTGCAGACATTATATCCGTTTGTAGCGATTTGGCGCGTGACTAAAACGTTTACGGAAACGAAAAAAAAAATTGTGTCAAAACGTGATGGAAAGTGATTCACAAATTTGGAATTTTCAGTAGACTAGACCCCTCATTTATAAACATGCGTCTTTAAGGTGAAAAACCACTGATCAGTACAAGAGTTTGAAATGAAACTGAAACAATGGTTATCTTGAGTTAAGAAAACAATTGTATGTTTTTCGTCACGTTGGCTAAATATGGTTCTACCAAAATGAAAAACATACATGCTTGATTTTCAGTTTGATGCAGAAATTTGAGAAAAGGTTCCAAGATTTCTGAAAAAATCCATTATCATTTTGGAATATTTTCTATTTAATTTAAATATAATAAACATCTTATTTTTGATTTAGAATGGAATAAATTAAAAGTAAAAAAAACTTTTAAAAACAAGCTTTTATTTAAATGCTCCAAAAAGAATAAAATAAACTTTTCTTTTAAAACTTTTTTTGCTATCAACTTATAACGTCATTACACAATATATAATATAAAAGCTTGTCACGAGATTTAAGTACTCGTATTTACTTAGTTTGAAAATTTTAAAAATTAAAATCAATCAGATTAAGTTATTTAATTTGTTTGTTTATCTACACAGGTAAATCTTGCGACAAGCTTTTATATTATAAATTGTGTAATGACGTTATAAGTTGAGAGCAAAAAAAGTTTTAAAAGAAAATTTTATTTTATTCTTTTTAGAGCATTTAAATAAAAGCGTGTTTTTAAAAAAACTTTGTACTTTTAATTTATTTTTTACTTTTTAGTTATCGCTGGACAGGTTTCTCAGCCTGTTCATCTCATTCAACGCATCATTGTTGCAAGGTCATTTGTCGGTTAATTTTGAACAGGTTAGCTGAGGGGTATTCAGTCTTTTTTCCTGCCAGGTCACGTACATATGATAAATATTTCACTCGGGCCGCAACAAGAGGATAATGGGGGGAGGGGGATGAACACTGTAAGACCAAAACAACATTGGACAAAGCAAAACTAATCAAAATATTAAAAACCACTTTTTTCTTTTCTTTTCTATTTTTTTTTTTTTTTTTTTTTTTTGCTTTAACTATAATACTATATTAAAACAGAAAAAAAAAATTTAAATCCTTAATTTTAAACCAATTTTTTCAATCTTTGTGCATAATTTGGATAATACTATTCTATTATATTCTATATTATTCTATTCTATATTCCGGTATAGTGCTTAGAGACGCTCACTGCTGTGCCGTTGGGTCTGGGTTCGAATCCCGGAGAAGACACGAATGTTTGTAAATGGATAGTGCCTTCGCGGCATGGGGGTACTTTAAATAGCCGTCGAGCCGCAAGTCCTCTCGTGAGGTTGGTGGAAGACCCCTGACCACTCCCAGTGTGTTCTCTTTCAAAATTGGGGTGAAACCGAGCTAAATCGTTCTGTCACCTGTATGGTGCTCAAAGCTACGGCTAACAACATGCGTCACTTAGCCCTGTGTCATGATGAATTTCGTCGGCCTTGATCTGGCCTTTGCCGATCAGGTGGCATTAGTAACAACAACAACACAACAAACGAAAAAAAAAGTTTCGTGCGATTATCTTTAAAAACGACTAAGTTTTTAAATGTTTTATTAAAAATGCATGATCAGGTGACATCAGTAACAGCAACAACACAACAAACGAAAAAAAAGTTTCGTGCGATTATCTTTAAAAACGACTAAGTTTTTAAATGTTTTATTAAAAATGCGAGTATTTTTTTGAAAAAATCGTAAAAAAAAAGTTTTCGGCATTTTATTTGTTAAATGACTGATTCTAAAAGAGAAAAGCTTGAACTTTCTAGTGCAGAATATCGATTCATTAACATGAAAAAAAATTCATACGGATCGATTTAGCAAAAATCCTTCTCATGAAAACGCCTCGAATTTTACTCATTTTGGAAAAAAATCGTTAAGAATAGAAAATTTCATTATATTTTAAAAAGAATTATACCGTATCATAGCGAAATAAATGATCTTTCCGATTATGCAATTATTTTTTTGTCTTAGTTTGATAAAAAGAATAAGATGGTTTTTTTAAAAAAAGGTAAAAAAAAATCGGAACTTCTTTAAGCTCAATTCGATAAGCTGCTCGGCAGGATAAAAATCTAACAGGGGTAAAAGGTTTTTAATTAATATCTTTTTAACTTATTGCAATTTCGAAATATAAATGGTCAAAACATGTATTGTCATCCAAACTAAACGTATATACAAAATTTCAACTCAATCGGTTGAAGACATCAGCTTCAAAATTGAGTTGCAGGATTCCACCATAACAATTTACATTGCAAGTTAAATAAAAGCTTGTGTGTGTAAATAGAGTTATAACCTTTAAAGAAAAATTGGGCTACAACTTTTCATAAGACTTTCTACGATCAGAAAAACTACCCTTCTGTTTAACATCAAGTTTTTATATATGTCATCATTCCTTAATTACAAATCACCAAGATTTGTGAAGCAATATTTTCACGAATTAAATGCACGAAGATTTCTAGAAAATATTGGATCAGTACTTACAGAGAGCTTACTAATAATTGCAATGACTTCTGAAGAAAATATCGAAATATTACTACATCAAAAACAGCGTCAATCGTCTCATTTCGTGTTGTTGTCTTTCATAATAAAAAAATTATGTGTGGGGGTTTATCTAAATTACTTTAAATATGTTAAAACTACGATTTTTTTGTTCTTCATTTACTGTCAGTAATAAAGCATTTTGCGTGTGTTTCAAAACAATTTTTTTTCGAATATGGTCCAAAGAAGCTGTAAGGTTGGACACCGTTGCTTTAATACCAAGGTTTTTTTCAACCTTTATTCGTTAAAAAAGCTGAAGGAATAGTTATGTGACACACAGAGTGTAAGGGTTTAAAAAGAATAAAGATAAAATATTTTCTATTTCATTTGAAAACAGTTCTTTACGAATCTAATTTTAATATCCTCTATAGGTAAAATCAGATCGTCATACTGGTGAGCGTCGCTTCGCTTTTATTTATGTTTACTTAAGAAATAAAATCTTAAATGAATATTTGATATTGCAGGACGCACAGCTCTTTCAGCTCTTGTAGAGTTAACAGTTTATATGAACAACTTTTCTGTTTCTTGCTTTCCGTTTGCTTAACATCAAGGTTTGAAGGAAAAAATTATTTCTTCACCATAATAAATTCATCTTGGAAAAATATTAAAACTTCTAATAAAGAAATAACATTTGTTTGTGAGAAGAACCTATCTTTATAGTAACCCCCTATAATAATATATACTATATGTTTAACAAATAAGAAAGAAACCATTTCACAAATGGATGAATATTTGAAAGAGCTCGCCGATCTTTTATTTATTTCTGAAGGAATAGCAGTATAATATGTCAACGATAAAACACCATAATTCAGGATATTCAACTGTTTCTCAACTACGCAAATCAAAGATAACTGCAGATACTTTCATATTAAATAGTAGTACAATTGCAATTGCAAGAAGGCAAGAGCATTTTTTAAAATTATTATATATTCTTTGTGTACTATTACAAAAATGGTTACGGATTAATTTTTGCTCTATGAATACCTAACTTTCTTTCTAAGTTTTACCAAATATTTCGCAACCTCTGAATTTAGTAATGGACCCCAAATGGAAATTACACTTTCAAAGATTAGCCTTGGGTAATTCAGTCCAAAAAATGAAAATTAAGAGTTGTGCAAACCAGAAATATTTTGAAACGTATCGAACCGATTAGTAATACTAAATATTCAAACTTTTAATACACACACATTTACAATTATTTATACACAAGTTATGTAGCAATTTATATATCTTAATCTAGAAAATTAGAAATCATAGGGTTTTATTAATAGATAAGCTGGAATGTTGAAAAATATTCTTGGCTAAAAGTACATTTTTTAACAGCAGTATCCAACTTTGTCAAGAACCAAAATGTCCACCAAGGGCTTCTCCTCAAAAACTTTCTTAAGGGGTGTTGGAAAGCTAAAATCATATTTATTTAACACACACAATTTAGATTCTTACATTTTCAAAATGTATAGATTTTAACCTTTCTAAAAATACCTTACTTTAACCTTTAGGGTAATTAGAAGGCCTTAAAATCTATTTGTAAATAATCGTTGAAACTGGGTCACGTCCATTTGAATGGCGAAAAATGTAAGCAAAGTACTTCGTTTTTGCTTAAGAGTTGAACGCCTGATATAAGCCAAAATATGTATCTTTCATTGTAAATAAAGCCCTTTATTTTTTTTTTACTTTCTAGCCGATTAGAAGTCTCTCTCACTAAAAACATTAAAATCAATTTATCTCAAAATGTAAATTTTGATGTTCCGTGTACCTTTTCTGAAAAACTACTGTTCACAGGTATGTAAATTTTTTTATGATATATTTATAATGATAGCTACTATATACTAAAATGAGCTTTTCGTAAAAAACTCAAAAATATTTGTACAAATTTTTATGTGAAAAATGGGTCAAATTTTACAATGTTTGATGAAATATTTCAGAAATTATTAAAAAATTTAAAACTAGCTAAAATCTCATTTCAGTATAATAAGAAGGATGTACTTTAATTGTATGAAAATTTTCAAGCATGTACATATAACAGATTTTGAGAAAAGGTACATCGAAAACAGCCAATTTAACATTGTCAATATATATAGAGAGAAGTTTCCAACTCGTCTTAACGAAACTAGCTTCCTTCCACTCTCTCCTATTTTCAAACCCCCTTGTTCCCTAGATCACTTCGGAAAGGAGGCTAACAGTTTGTTTCTCTTTGAGAGGATTAACTTAGCTATCAGTATCAGTTTGAAGTCTGTCAAATTCTCATCCATGAAATTGACATCTCGTGTTGTTATTAACAGATTTAAAGTTCCAAATTTGTTGAGCAAAAATAAAATTCTCAATTCTGTATACGTTTCTTTTTATGTTTCTAAAATGAACTATGAATGAATGGTGCTGTTGCACCTCAACAGTTCCATATTCTCAGAACTTAACAATGTAGTAGAGAAATATAACTTCGCGATAAATCGAATAACTATTTTTTTTCTTTCTTGATATAATTATAACAATTTTATCAAGAACTTTATAACTTTCTTTCTTGATTTATTTATAATAATCTTAGAATGACTTTGAACACCAGTTCATGACATAATATAAGGGAACCAATGTCGCAAATTTTTACATTAATGTGTTATTCTGTATATTTTTCGCTAATCAATAACTAATAATGACTTAAATAATTAATTGTTAAGTATTGTAGAAGATATTTCACTTTACAGAAGTTAAATCTCAGCTTTTTTCATGTTTCTCTTGGACGGAAATTAAAATCTAAATGTACCCCTCTAAGGCAGACATGCCAAACATGTGGCCCACCAATACATAGTTTTCGGCCTGCAGGGACTTTTCAAGAATTTTTAAATATTAAGCTTTTAAAGGTTTTTTCATTTTGAAATTTTTTTGAGGTGAACGTTTTTATAAATTCATAATATATTAACCTATGCTATACCTCTATTCTTATTTCAAAAGAAATCCTATATGATAATAGATATAACCTTTAGATTAAAAATCATTTTTTATATATTTTATTAAAATTTATAATTCAATTTTACAATAATAAATTTTTTGTATCAAATTCTTAAATGCATTTGCACATATTAATGCACAAAATTGATGGCACCACGATTCGTCATAAGAACTACTTTTATTTCTTTAATCCTTCTCTGCTAAGAAACATAATCTTAAAAAGCACCATGACCAATACGTTACAAAAGTTTCGTGGGGACAAATTGTCGGAATTGAAATCAGTTCTTCAAAAACAATAAAGTTTTTTCATTAAATTTGTTGAAGATAATACCAATGCTGATAAAGTTCATTACATATTATTACATTTAACAGCAAGCAGATCGATGCCATTCGTTGAAGAGAAATTTATTAGTGAATGTTTAATTCAAGCGGTGGAAGTATTATATCCAGCCCCAACAAAAAAATTCAAAAGTACGCGCTTAGATTGAAATAGTGCAGCCATCAAAGTTGATGAAATAGCTGAGAATTAGAGAACCAAGCATTATATTAAAACAAGATTTCTAGCCTACTCTATTGCAACTGATGTATGTGTGCAAATATTCGAAATATCACTCAGTTTGTCGTTTTTAATGATGGATGCGATGTTAATTTAGAAATATGTGAAAATCTTTTGAAATCATTTTAGCTGCTACTTATGATGTACTTGTGGAGGTTTTGAAGAAATATAAGTTACCATTGAAAAAGTGGGTTTGTCTTGCAACTGAGGATGCACCCACAACGAGATTGGTATTATTGAAGAAGTTGTTGCAAGATTATATATAAAAGTAACATGCAAACAGCATGGTACTAATAATTTTGACCCTTTTCATTATAAGCAAGTATCATGCTCCAATGTTTTAAGTATCCGACATGGGTTAAAAATAGTCATCAAAATTATAAATAATATTCGAGTACATAAGCTTGATCATTGTCAATTTGAATTGTTGTTGTTGTCTGTATAATTTCAAGAAGATATAAAATGTGAATACACCAATCTACAATATTATACGAAAGTTGGATAGCTTTTGAGTCAAAAAGTGTTGAAACGAGTTTTCAAATTGCAGGACGAAATCGTATTTTTTATGAAAACAAAAAATTATGAACGTGCTGAATTAAAAGATGGACGTTGATAAAGGGCCTGGCTTTCTCAGTTAATATTATTACTTATCTTACAGAACTTAATCTTAAGCTCCAAGGCAAAAACCTTGTTGTTACAACGTTATTTGATAGTATTACCGTTTATATATAAGGTATAATAAAATAAAATAATATATATATGCATATATATATATTCAAAATTCGGAATATATATATGCAAGCAAAAATTTTTACTTTAGCGAAAACAAGTAGAAAAAGAAAACTAACTTCCATTTGAAAGCTGTCAATATCTATTGATTAAATTATCTAAATTAAAATTTACTAAATATGCTCACCAAATTCTATTGTTAGAAACGAAATTTGATCAAAGATTTTCTTATTTTAAGAGGTATGGATTTCATGTTTGTACACTTCTATTCGTCGATATTAAAATTGCTGATGAGAACTTACAGATGGAATTCATTGAAATCCAATGGGATTTCTTTGCTGAAGCAAAAATGTATTGAAAGGGAATTCCAGATTTTTATATGTATGCTATTTATCTGTAGATCGGTTTTTGTCTTAAATATGATCATATGTTACGTTTGTAACAATAGCGAATATTAACCAATCAACATTTATGATCAAGCTCGAAAGCTGCATCTGTTTAATACATTCAAACAAATTTGGATGAAGTGCTTTGGGGAAAACGACGGCAAATATCTTCTAAAAACTGTATTTATTAAAGGTTTTTATTTTTAATTTTATAAAAAAAATATGCAAAATTTATAGTTTAAGTCAAAGAAATAACATGATATATATATATATATATATATATATATATATATATATATATATATAAACATGATATATATATATATATATATATATATATATAAACATGATATATATATATATATATATATATATATAAACATGATATATATATATATATATATATATATATATAAACATGATATATATATATATATATATATATAAACATGATATATATATATATATATATAAATATGATATATATATATATATATATATATATATAAAAATGATATATATATATATATATATATATATATATAAACATGATATATATATATATATATATATATATATATATAAACATGATATATATATATATATATATATATATATAAACATGATATATATATATATATATATATATAGTGTTTCGTATATTATACATATATTGTGGTTTGATATATATATATATATATATATATATATATAACCACAATATATGTATAATATACGAAACACTGACCTTAATATTAAGTCTAATAAATACATAATATAATTATTCTAAAAATTGTACTTTGCTGTAAAAAATTTAGAAAAATATGATCAAAAAATACAATTCTTCTCTGTAAAAATGTATTTTTAACGTTTTTCTTTCTTGCAAAAATAAAATACATCATAATTTAAAATGTCTATTACAAACACTAGGAATGATTAAGGAAAAGTGCTGACATGTTTTCTAATACTGGGCTATTTCCAAGCGGAGATTACAACTTCAATTTTAATATTCTTCTCAATAATAGTTACTCCCTATAATTTTTAAGATCACCAAAATGAAACCAAAAATTTTTTTAGGAGGGAATTTACAAATAGTGTAAGAAAGAGTGATAAAAAAATGTTTATTATGGAAGAAAAAGCTATGCATATATATATATATATATATATATATCCATATACAAAAGGAAAAAAAGGCCGTTAATTTTATGGAAAAAATTCAAAACTTTTACCACAAAAATTACAGCTAATATAAGTGTTATCTTAAAAAACGATTTAAATATTTTATCACAAAAATAATTCAATAACTTATTACTTTTTTCAAAAAAAATGTTATATTATAATAGTTTAAATCTTTTATTATACAAAATTCTTCCTATACTCATAATTTGTTGATTAAATTCTCAGTGAAATATCTTTCAATTATTTTCTTAGATATATTAATACAAATGTTTCCTAATTTCCAAAATTTAACCATGATTTCTTAAAATATATTGTAATATTTAAATAATAATAATAATAAATTAGATTTTAAGAAAAATATAAAATTTTTCTTTTATATTCTCTCACCGACCAATAAACCTCAAAATGGATGTTATTAAGCTGACATCAGAAAACCTTTGTAATGAATTAATACTTAAAATTACTAATAATATTTTCATATGTATGTGTTTGTGCTCATATAATTCGTCCTTTTATTATTCACATTAGCTAAAAGATATCATTTGATCTTCATCATTCTATAGGGGAGGGGGGAATTTAAATAAAATTTATAAACATAAACAACGGGGGGAAAACCCCACAAGAGTTTAGAAGCATTAACTTAGTATTTTTAACTTATTGAAACGTTAGTATCAAAATTCTGATCTTGAATTTACCGTGTTTTAAGAGACATAGATAAGTCAATTTTTAAAGCCATTAATATAAAAGTAATTATAATATTACAACGAAGAAAATCCGTAAAAATAACAGCAGGTCTTAAAAATAAAAGACAGAATATTTGAAGAATACATTTTTATAAATTTACTTAAATGGAAAAATGACAACACACTTGATACTAACAAAATTATTTGATTTTAGACAGATAAAACACTTTAAATTTTCCCATACATTTGATAATGAGTAATTGTATATCTTATATAAGAGAATAAGATGATTAATAAAGAAAGATTAAGTAAATGCATATTTATTGTCTAAATACACAAAAACTATTGATCTGAATATTTATATCGAGCTCCGAATCTTCATATATTATGTAAATAGCATTCTCTTAGCGGATACTGGATTTTTGTTTATTACTTTTTTGTCTACTTATTTTTTATATTTGATTTTATTTAAATTTACATCGTAATCTGAAACAACATGAATTGATGAACTATTGGCAACGGACATCAACCACGGTCAAGTGAGGAAGACGACACCTAAGCTGGCACTTTCTCTCTAAACTTCCACATCATCCACTTCCTTTTAAAACAGGTTCACAAAACATTTAGCATATGTTTTTATTGTGATTATTCTGTAAATTAAAACACAGAATGAACACCACACATAAGGAATTTGAAATTTTGCTTTATCTTTCTCGCAGCTAGATAAGTGAATAAATCGCAAAAGTGAATATTTTTCATGCAGTCCACTTAAAAAGATCATTATAATCCTAAAAACAGCTTGACTGATACATATTGCAACAACGAGTTTTTTTTAAAAAATTAAAACACATTATAAAAAAAGAAAAATTAAATTAGCATCGAAATCAAATTCATTATAAGTCTTATTTTTCTACAGAGTTACAAGTGAAAGGCTCTATTTTTTTTATCAAAAAGTTCAAGATAGACACAAATTTTATTGGACTAAGACTTTCAAATATTTATGGCCCATCCAACATTTTATAGATTAAACGACAATTTTTTTTAAAAATGCACAGGCCTTCAAACTATACTGATCTTTAAGGATCGAACTTGGATAAAAGGATTCGATATGACAAAACAAAACAAAATAAATACCAAAAGTGTATCACAGATGCATTAAATTAAATTTTAAAATCTTCATGTTAATTTACAGCAACATATAGTTCATAGATTATCTAAAAATATTCAAAACGAAGCGATTCAAATCATTTAACAATATTGAAGAAAAATTTTAAATTCAGGTTAACTTTTTACAGTGGAAAAGATTTACAATTGAAAATTTTCAACAAAATTTTAAGTTTTTAATAGTGCAATAAATTATATTTGTGAAGTACCAAAATTAACTGAATATGTGTGTGTGTGTGTTTGATGGTCTTTTTTTTTTAAAATTCTAATCATATTTTTGAATAAAAATCATTCTTGAAAATTTTTTTTTATCCTTCCTTTGTATCTCCAGGAAGTATAGAAAAACAAGGGGTTTCCTTTATATCTTACCAAATGTATGATTTTTGATAGGAGGAATCAAAATTGCTATTTTATTGATCACTACAAAGGGAGTATGCTGCTATATAATTTGATGCTTTCACCCCACTGAGAATTATTTAAGCGATTGTAATTAATACGTACGTAAGTTGTAATAACGTCATCCTATAAAGCTACACCAAGGCTATTGAGGACGAACCTCGTAATTTTTGAACCATGGTCAAGTGACGAGGATGACACCTGAGTTTTGGCGATGCTGAGTTTTGGCAATAAACATAGTACAAAGTATATTTTCCGAATATACTTTCCTCAATAATTCAAAAATTGTTTCTTTTACATATTTAGTACAAATAGTGTGTTGCTTAAAAGTCGGATTAATAGAAAAATAAGGATTAAAAAGAGTCTAAATATCCTTCAACTGAACATAAAAAAGTATTAGGACTTTCTGAGCATTTCCCAAATTTTCTTTTATAGATTCTACAAAGAAAATGTAATTTTTAAGAAAGTTTAAGTTTAATCTCATTATTTTTTATGTATATTGAAGCTCATCTTCTATGATTTATAAAATATTGTTGCCATATTCTCCAAAAAATTAAATAATATCGATGTCTCCAGCAATTCTGAGAAAGTTAAAAATGTTTGGTGCAGAAAAATAAGAAAAAAAATTCTAAAAAAATGGAACACACACACATAAAATAATTTTTAAAAAAACTTTTATAGCTTGAGAAAATACTTGTTTTTAACCTGAATATATGTGATATAAAAATTAAGTGTGACCTAAAAATATATGAAGAAGTAAGTCTATATTATGCCATTTCAATTCGAATTTCCAATCCACAAAGCCATGAACAGTTCTTAGCATTCAACTCATCAAAAAAGTTGGAAATGAAAAATGTATATTGATTGGCTGCACAAGTTTTTACACACTCATTACACAAAGACTCTTATATCATATTTATAAATTTAAAATTAGTTTAATTTAACCAATTAATTAAGGTTATGTGAACCATTCTAATATTTTAATTAAACTAAGCGTTTCGCTAAAAATTGTTAATTTGTGTAAAAATAATAAAATTGAATTCTTAAAACAAACACGGAAATTTTCTGAAAAATTGTAATGGGTCTTATGCATTTTAATCGACGTCTTTTATGAGTAGAGAAGTATTGGAAATGGGTCTGTGAGAAATTATTCAGAAACATTGATACGTATTGAATTAATCAATTTTGGGTTATATACATAGATATTTCTCATCTACAATTTTTTATTTTGTATACCAATCCCCAGGTTTGCAAAACGCGACGGCAGCATCCATGAGAAAATTAACATGCTTATTATTGTTCTGTATTAGCATCGATAATTTGTTGACATTTTACATCCACCGTCCCAGATAAGTGAATATGTGACGCCGTTACCGCTAATGACACTCACGAACAAAAAAAAAAGGGCCAGGGGGTAAGAAAAAAAGGGGGATCAACCGAGGAGATAATTACATTAATTTTTTTATGTAAGAATATGCAACTTTTTTTAAAAAAACTTTCCTTGCTATCCATTCACCTCCTTTGTCGTTTCCTTTTTCTTTGAATACCTGCTACTTCACACTAAGACGCTATCTTGCGTGTTTTCCTCTCATTTAGTTGGGCGATTATTTTTCAGAAATATTTACTTTTTTATGGATAATATTCAGATCCGTCCACGTCGACTCCTTTTGTCTTTCTTCAGCGAACGTGTAAATCACGCCAGAAATTAAAAATAGGAGCGAATCAACGAAACTGAAAATATTATTAATTGTGTCAAAATAACAAAAATAGTTCACAAAAGAAATTACAAAAATGCGGAAGTATTCTGTGAATAATATAATATATCTACAATGTAACATGCTACATTTGAAGTTCATTCTGAATAAAAATTGATATAAATTTTTAGAATGTATACATACTTTAAAACAAATCCAATGACCCATAACAAAGCCTCTGTTTGATTTTTATGAAAATTAAATGTAAGTATTGATCAAAGTATTTCCATTATATAAAGTTTCGTAGTCTTTATATGAATACTTTTCCATTTACTAAAAAAAATGCTCTTTGGAAGAGCTATTTGCATTATTTAGTTTTACTCATTATGTAGATGTTTTATTGTATCACACAAAACTTACTCTATCTTCATTATTTTTATAAATAGTGTTTCAACTTCCTTTGACCTCGGGAACTCATCAAACTACTCTTTAAGAGTCTAAAAAGCATAATTTGTCTTGTGTAAAATATTTAATCATGTTTTATCTTTTTACTTTTAACACGACTGAAAAATTTCTCCGATTTCAAGCAGTTCGCAAATTACAGTACTTCTTTTGTTAAGTTTGACGCAATTGGGTTGGTTATAAAGGTACCAACAGAAGCCCTAAGCTAAATGGGAACCTAAAATAAAATACAATAAAAAAATCCGTCAGATCTCCACAATGAAAAAAAAATCAACAGGAAACTCTTAAAGAAGAGATCCATATTGACGCAGTATTGGCATTCTTTTAGGTATGAATCCTTAAAAAAAACCGCAATGACGTCATCGAAGAGAGACCGAAACTTAACGGAAAGGAAGATAGAATTGACGAGAAGAGGGGAGGGGGAAATGGAAGGTTTTATGATGGTAGAAGGCGTGGGAAAAATTGTTTCACCACCTGCCTTTTAAACCCCGGTAAGAGTAGAGATTCCCTCTCCACCTCAACAACAAGGGTAGATCCAATTTGTGTTTTCGCTTCAATGCGATCGTATTTTATTTTCACTCCCCTAGTCATATGCTATTCGTTTTATGTCTTACGTCTCGGTTCCATAATAACATGTGTCCATGTGTCTAACGGCGCATCTTTTAATCGAAAACAATCAAATGGATTTAGAATCAAATTTCATGTGCTCGTCTATAGTTAGTCATTACTCATCTATGAGTGAATAAAAAAGAAGGGGGCGGATAGGTGTATGGTGGATTTCACTGAATTACAGTAAAATACGCTCTTATGTTTTCAAGTCATTTATTCCAGATCTTATCCCCCAAGCTTTCTTAAAAATAAAATTCATTCATTTCTTTTAAAGAAACAGATCTATGTAGAAGTCTACTGTTTTTTATCTATCTTTTATTTTAAGGAATCCACCATTAAAATTCTATTTAATTTTTTTTGTTTTAAAAGTGTGCGTTATACACCGGATTTTAATGGAAACATTTGTTCGCAAATTAAGGCATCAATGAAAAAAAAAGTTTTCATCTCTGTAATAATGTAAATCAATATCTGTTACAACGGATATAGTTGTCGCCAAAAGCCCTCGTGTAGCTAAACAGTGCGACGTTAATAATAAATCAAATCAAACAACGGATATAGTGTGTGTAATTCAAGTTTTCATACTTAATCCCATACTTCCCATATTTAATCAGTTTTCATTAATAACAGAAAACTATCAAATTCAAGCGTTTTGATACTAAGATTTCGGGGGATTTAATCTTATTTAATTTTTATACTGACTAAAAATGTAGTGTTGTTTTACAAATGTTCGTTGTCAAATGCTGGTTCGCTTGTTAACTTTTCTATTTCTAATATAGCATTAATATGAGTCTCAGTAAGGAGACACTTATTTTCAAATCTAGTTTTTAATGCTGTGATGAGCGATTCAAAGGAATCATCAACTGCTTCAAGTAGTTTTGCATCACCTTGTAATGACGCTTTCAAATAATAAAGTTTTTGTGACTTGCTCAAGTCACTGTTATTAGTTATAATGTTATCAAATTGTGATTTAAAGCTAGGCCATTCGTCGTATCTACCTCTAAATACCGGTAAAGGTATTTCCGGCAGTTTTATTTCTAATTTCAGTTTAGAATTAGCTTGAGATATTGCATTTTCATGATTATGAACAGAACTAACAGAAGATTTAGCAATTAAAGAATTGAGAATATCTCTAATTCTTACCTCCAGCTCCTCTAGTCTGTCCTCCATACTTTGTATGTCAGCTTCTATCACTTGCAGTTCCGATTCACTAATATCCTTCATATCATAGTACTGATCCTTTAATTCATCAATCTTTCTGTTCATTTCTTGGACACGTTTCAGTTTAATATCAAGTTTTGTCGGAGTATGAGATTCCCTGATTCTTCTACGAAAGTTTCTATCTTAGTTATGGTGCCTTTGATTGCACGCTTCGAATTATTAAGTTTATCCATTTTGGGATTTAATATTATTTAATTTTTATACTAACTATTTGAAATTTATATTTCATGTGAGCATAATTAATTTTAACCTAATATCTTCTCGTTGCGAATTCTAAGATAAAAGTTATTGATGCACAAAAACGATTTTCCAGCTGTAATGTAATAAGGACTTTCGCATTAGCATCAATACTTAAATAAGACTAAAGGGTATAACACTATTTTAAGTCAAAGAGGACCTTAGTAAATCTACACTGACAATCTCTTAACTAGACATATCACAACAAAATTCCCAAATTATATACCTTAAACATCAGTTTTTAACGTGATACAACTTGATTAATTTTTTATTGGTCACAGGAACAAAAAACAATAAAACTAATGAGCAGTTTATATGTTAGGTGAAATACACATTAATAATGCAGATATACTCCAAAAGCTATTCCCACATTATTTTTCGTGAATAAATATAATGTACATTTCTTTGAAAAAAGCTAGAAATAATTTCTCTCGTAAGGAAAAAAAAATTGCTATGAAAAAGAGCAATTGTGTGTGTGTGTGTGCGTGAAATAATTATTTTAATAAGTATATCGATTTTATAAAAAATATTAGATTTTTCACAGATTTAAGAAATATATAAGATTTTTTTTTAAGAAAAGGGGTGTAATATGTCTTTTATTTATATCTTTTTCGTAAAGAATATGCACTTTCCGAATATCAGTTTCGAATATGTCTCGCTATTTGATATCTTAGGAAGTTGATGTAGAGTTTAGATAGGGCAAAGAACCCCCTCCCCAAAATAACGGGAAACTAAAGCAGTATTATATAGCGCCTTAAGACAACCAATTTTATCATCAGGAAATGAGCATTGATGCAATAATCATCTGGCAATTAAGGGTAAGGGGAAACAAATAGCATAAAAAATCGTTCTGTTTTAAAACCACATTTTGCGAATTATGTTCTTACTCCAGAACACAAGGTAACCTTTTTATAATCCTTGTTTCAAATTAAAAAGAAAAAAAAGAAAAACCTTTCAAACTTTAAATTTAATCGCTTATCTCCATGCAATCAGAATTATAAACTATTTTTTTTGGTGAAGAGGTTTCGCGGACTGTTTCGACCGCGGAGGTGCATGGGATGCAACGAATTATGAGACATTTTAGTAAAACCAAACACTTTATTTATGACAAGCAAATTGCAATGAAAATTTAACTTAAGCGAAAGAAGCCGTCAGCTTAATTACTAACTTAAATACAAATAAATCGTTTATTAGAAACGACTTTCCCAGAATTCAGACATTTTATGCTCCAATGTCCAAAGTTACAAATTTTTCACCGTGAATTTTTATTAAAAATGAATTTCCTGATGTAAGGGGAAAAAAGTTTTTTAAAAAAAGCTAAAAGGTTTAAGTGAAACACTAAGCGTACTCTCTCTCGTTCATCGAACATGAATCATGATTGAAGGGGCAGGTCGAAAAGTGGAAAAAGATGATAAAATGTACCAGAGAAGTCAAGCGATACTTTATTTTTGCTCGATTAGAGTCCACAAATTGACCACCCCTTAAACCCTAAAGGTGAGCTATTTCCGTTAAAAAATGATTACCTTCTAGCTCCCTTCCTTCTACTACATTGGTTGGAGACGATAAATTACACGATGTTAGCACGTAGTCCGTGGAAAACATCTGGTCAGAAAATATTAAATAGTTAAAGTGAAATTAAATTGTGTGCAATCTAACAAGACTAAAGGTGCTAAAAATGTTTTCTTAAGAAATAAAAATAAAAGATAAACATTTGATTTGGAATATATATATATATATAAGAATTGTGCTAGAACAGTTGAATATGACTTTTTTCTTTAATATTGTGTTGAAATGAAAATTAATTCAATAAATATTCCTAATAAATATTAAGTAAAATATTTTTAAATATATATATATATATATATATATATATATATATATATATATATATATAAATTGGTAGTCATTTTATTAGTTTACATTCTGCAATATTAAAATGTGAAAAGAGAGAAGGTAAAGTTCTATCTCAGAAATGGATGATTTGACAAATCCTAATAATTGCATTTTGAAACATTTGAATATGAAAATTTAGTCATTTACGGAAATATTATACTAGATGAAAAACGTGAAATAAATTAACATGGCTTCCAGTAGTGTAAAACTTTGTATGTTTTGCATATTATATTCAAGGATATCGTTAACTAAAAGCAGATTTAATGAAATGTCTCAGAAAGAGACACGGCACTATCTTACTATTAGGAATACATGTATAAGTGAGAATATAAGATAAAAAAATGTAGAAGAAATGCTTTATAAAATATATTATTTGTGTTTTTACTTTCATCGGCGTATACATGTCCTATTTTGCTGCGCAAAATTATTGAAAATTCTCATGTTAAAGAGTTTTCATAAAATTTAGAATGAAAAAAAATCCAAAACGTTTTTCCATAAGGAATAATTAGTTCATTCAGTTTGAATTGCTTTAATACTAATGACACAGTTAAAATGTAAAAAAAAAAAAAAAAAAAAAAAAAAAAAAAATTGAAGTTATTCTACTGAACTTAAATATATATAGAACATATGTAAGCGAAATAAAATTAATTTTTCGGTTTTAATTATTCGAATTTTTTTAAACACACATTATTTATGTTTAAAAAAATTACGAAGAATGAATTTTCCAGAAATCTTGAAAATGTTAAAGTGTGTGTGTGTATCCCTCAGAATCAGAACAAAAATATTCAAGTGGAAACTGTTGATGTAGGACGTTGGTACTTTTTTGCAATACTCTATACAAATTAGTTCACATGGAAGCATTTAAAAAGTTTAATCAGAAATGAAACGTAGAATATAACAAAAACTTTCAAGCTTTAAAAAAGTATACGTTATTTCTTCAAAAAAGAAAAAACAAACAAACAGAATTATGAAATTTTAAACGTATTATTAATACAAAAGCATCCATTCAAGAGATATTTTTTATTTACAAATAGAACATTAATTTAACAGAAAGTGAAGGAAGAGTTTTGATCAGATAAAGCGCTCTAGTCAGCTAAAGCGTCAACTTAACTGTTCATGAAAAAATGCAGAAGAAACAGCACCTTCATGATTTAAGTTTGAATACTTCTCTTAAAGTTGTTTATAATAGATTTTTAGCTTTCCCAAGGGGGAAATGTAACCGATGCGTAACTGCTAACTGCATCAGCAATCGTCAAGACTTGCATTAGAGCAACATCGCTTTAAAATTTTTTTGAAAATCCGGTTACATTTAACTATTAAGTAGAATTGGTATGAAAAAGAATACAACAACGGATGCTTTCTTTCTGTTAGATCGGAATTACCGAGTTCGTTTTGCCCGTTTGTTAACACGACGGTCCATCACTTTTTATTAAAAAAAAAGGTAACTTCTTCAAGATTGATTTTACAATTGAGTTTTAAGTTGTGCACTTCTCATATTTAGAAGAGGAATGATTTTTTTTCCGGAAATAGAAAAAATTAAACTTATACTCTCCATTTAAAAGATGTGATTCACACAAATAAATATGCGTAGAAAATTTTCGGAATACATTATAGGCATATTTTATAAAATATTAAAAACTTCTTTTACCCAAAGGTGTAAGGCTTTCAGCGTACATTAACAGGAAGAAAATAGTCCTCCATTTATAATAATTGTATTTTAAGAACGTATTGAAATTAGCAGTCGCAGTTTTGGGGCACTTCAAGGAAAAAGTTATGTACCAATTGGAAAGACAGTTTAAAAACTATAGCTATAAATAAAAGTATGCATGCTAATTAACGTGTGCTATAGCAACGTCTGCATCAAATAAAAACCAATTGCAATAGCAAAGAAGGGATCATTAAACAATTCAGACATACAGAATGTTTAAAAAATAAATAAATATTCATAATAAATAAATAAATAATATAATATAATAAATAAATAAATACAAATTCCAGCAAATAGCAATAAAAAATCCAGTTTCTCTTTCTTAACGATACAATAATTCACACGATAAGAACACGACGATTTTATTTTCCAAATTTAATTTTTTTCTTAAAACACATCTTTCGATCAATGTGCGATATCTATTGTGTTCGACAGAACAAAGAATAGTATAGAAATATTTTTGATTTCTATATGAATAATGGCATTACTGAATCACACAATAAATGAACGAGGAAAATAAAGTAAAGCTAAAACAATTATAAATAAAAAAAATATAAGTAAATTATTTCCGAGGAATTAGTTACCCCAAACTTTTAAAATTTCGTTGAATCAGAGCAGCAATTTTTTTATACTCGATTCACACGGAAGCCTTTGAAACTATACTTGTCAGGAAACGATCTTTTTTACCTTCACAATTTGCACCCATTGTAGTTTTGTGTGTGTGTCTCTCTCTCTCTCTTTTTTTCTTATTTTTTTTTAAAAAAAAGCTGTTCAACTTTTAGGAATAAATGGGTTCACGATACAAATTTCATTTGAATCTTCTAAGAATTCAAAGAAATCGTCTGCATTATTCACGTTTGTGGCCTAGAAGGTCATTTCGTGAGCAATGGAGAGGAAATTCGTAGTGGTCGCTCGTTCTCAAGCACGACTGTTCGAATCTCTCAAGATAACGTTTTGTGGGCAATGATATGAAACTGGAGGGTGGAGATAAACCTTTCTTCTCTGAAGCATGAGAATGCGAGCAAACATGGAATAATTACATCCTTTGATCTCATTTTAGCTTCTTGTAAGAGGCGTACACTCCAGTTGAAATTTGGTGATATACGATTTTCTAGGAGGGGAAGAGAGGAGCATAAATACAATATCCTTTGCAGATTTCAGTTATTCATCTAGCGATTGTTTCATCGTTCATGCGCTATGGGATTTCTTTTCATCTAATAATAGATTTGGATTAAAAGAAAAGGGCTAACGTATTCAAGCTGTTATAAATTAATATGGTGATATTTTACAATTAATTTGCAATTCATACTGTCAGTGTTTACAAATGTAAATTAAACTATAATGCATTATTTCGTCCTTATAATGAGATAAATTATTTCAAATGTTTTTATAACTCATCAGAATTTGGTTATTTGATAATTAAACAGTTTCATTACTGAATAGTGTTGTGCTTAAATATTTTTCTAAAAGTTCTTTGTTGTTATATAAAGATTCTTTAAAGTAATCTATATTGTATGATAAAATATATTTTCGTACGAGGTTTGTTAACATAAGCTCGCACACAGATTATTATAACTTAAAAGCGTTGAGATTTTTAGTATTCGAATAATAAGTATGCAAATAAATACAACGGAATTTATATGGAGCAATAGAATCAGCACTGAAACAAACAAACATTTTGCAACTAATATTTTAAAAGAAAAACTTAGCTTCAATTATATTTTAACGTACTTCAAACTATATCTAAAGTATTTCAAACAAAAAGCAAATATGAATATATGCAATTGTCATTAAAACATTTATTTTTCTTAAGATAAAAGATTTATAATTAAGAATTAAGTTTACTCTCTCTCCATGAGTTTAAGAAACGAAATAACTGTACAACGTGTTCTTGGACAAAAAACGGCTTTCACATTAAAAGTATATATTGAAATTTAAAGTATTACGTATGCTAACAAATGTGCTATACCTACTAAGAATACTAAATATGCAAACAAATATTATCTACTAAAGATACAAATATAATTTTTTTAAAAGAATCCATTAAAGCAATCAATTTTTTTTCAAATAGCTCTATTATTACTCTATAAATTAATGAATAACTATTCTCTCTCTCTCTCTCAGTGCAATAAATTAGATTAAAATTTAATGATGAAGAACCTTTAGTAGTGACAATTATTATAACAGACTAATTAATATCAGAAACAGAAGTAAAAATGAAACTTATCAGTTATTCTGAAATCGAAGTTCCTCCTCTTTTTACTCCTCATTATCCCGATATATGTTACTTAAGAGTTAATAAAGCATTTTTAATCAATCAGTTATATTTTTTTATACAGGTAACTTTTAATAATTTTGAGAATACATGCCTTATTTATCCCCTATTATTACAAAAGAAAGCCTAATATTTCCCAATATAAACAAAAGAATGCAATATTTCACTCAATTTTGCATTTCTGCAATTATATCCTGCAATATTTCACTCAATTTTGCATTCCCCTGCAATTATATCCTGCAATATTTCACACTCAACCAATATTTAAATCAACTAACCAAAAGAAGATAAACATATCAATTAAAATATGAGCATCCATACACAAATTTACATCAAATAATAATAATGGCGCATGAAATTTGCAGTTTTGTATTAAAATATACTAATTTCTTCTGTATAAATCCAAAACATAGAATTCTAGATAGAATATTGGACAACAGTTGTCCTTCAACGAATGTACGAAAGCCGACTAAGCATAATGCCTTAAAAAATGCAACAAACGAAACTGCAAGAAAATAGAAAAGCAAATACTAATGAAAAACTGCTTAAATAGCATTTCTTACCTTGAGGAATTTCTTCAAGTGAGAGGTAAAAAAGCATTTAAGTAGGAAAAAAGTAAATGATTCGTCTGTACATCAGAAATGAAACTTCCTCTGACTAAAGAGACGAAATCTTATCTAAAATATATCAACTGAGCGTCTCTGAGTCAAGTGCGAAAAGTTGCCGTTCAGATAGGTCAGCGATTGGGAAGAGTGCGAATAGGGAGGGAATGATACACGATTTGAAGATGGATGGATTGAGAAAAAAACGCGTGGAGAAAGCCCTGTGACCATATGATGATTTAGTATCCGGGTTCATTTTTCGTAATGTGCACACATTTAAACATATTTGAATATTTTTTTTCTGTGCAAAGTCGAAAGCTATTGCGGAAACTTCGAAAAAGTGTCGAAAAAAAAGTTGGGTCTCTCATTTATTTTATCTTTATATAAAAAAAGTTTCTGAGCGCACAGCTTTGTTACTCATTGGCATGTTAATCATCAACTGTAATAAGACATGTGGCATTTTTTATAAAATTATTTTTTACCCGCCAATTAAATTCCCTTTTGTATTTTTCATTATTTTTTAACAATTAACAAAAAGTAAATAAAATGAAAAGAAATAACCAAATTTATACTTATTTTTTTCTTGTTTAGCATTTATTGGTTATATGCTATCTTTGACAGTCTTAAATGTACATTAAATTAAACATGAATTCTGAAATTATTACAAACAAGTAAAATCCCACCACCAAGGAGGAGGTCAGTGGGGCCCAGGGTTCTAGGGGGCCCTAAAGCCTGACTGCCGACAAGTACCTATCCCCTTTGTAAAATCAAACTGGGGGTCTAAAACCTGACTTTGCAGGGGGCCCCAAAGGTTCTCCGCTACGCCACTGGAGGAGGTACTAAATAAACGAAAATTAGGAGACGTGTTTGCACATTTGAAAGATGACGTCCATTCTAATCTCACGCAAGACGTATAATAGTGCTAATAGTGCCCCCACATAAACATACAAATGGTGTTTACTTCAAATATTTGATGTAAACTGGGTGAACGTGTTATTTATATTCCGAATTGTGTGAGTGTTGTGATCCAGATTTGAGTCAAAAATGCCATTAAAGAGACGAAGAATGTAGAGTTCACAGCGTACTGAGTTTGAATGAAGCCGTTTAATAGAACTGTAAGAAGGTGAATTTTCCTTCCGTGATATTACAGAAAGATTTTATAAGGATATGATTGTTAGCAGCACTGTCTCAAGCAAACTTGGGTCCGTTCTTACACAGGGAAGATGCATCGTATTCGCCACATACTGCGACACATCAGTCATCTGCAACATAAATTAGTGCTTTTGTTGGCTCCAGAATGAAACACAGTAAACTTAAACAAATTGATTGCTTGAGGAACAGCACCGAGATAGATGCCCTGAAGCGTTTAGATCACTAACTCCGAACCATTGCCATAAGCGACTTCAGTGGAATCAAGTTAAGAGCTTATTGGAAATATTTTGTGTTCCTTTATGACAGCCATTTCTGTCTCGATGTCAGTGATGGCTGTTTACTGGTTAGAAGAAAGCCAAGCGAGAGAGTCTGGAACCAAACTATCTGTGGCGTAAGCACATTGGACCTTATGCAGAAATTATGAGTCGGGGGCAATTTCTTATTGCAGCAGGAGCCCTCTCGTCGTTATCCCAAACTAACTGGCTTATCAATTTCTTCAATGGGTGATCAATGAAACAGAACCAAAGAATTTATACTTCTATTGATAGTCTGTCAATCCTTTTATTTTTTAAAAATGTTTGCAATAAGCCACAATATATATATATCTAAATAAAATTACTATTACTTCAATATTTACTGTTAATATAAAGCCTGAAGTAATATAATTAGTAATGAAATAGCAATAAATATGCCAAAATATGGCTGTTTCCCTTAGTAAGCAATTGAGTGTGGCTGTCCCTCACTCTTTCGTTATATAAACTTTGAAAAAAAACTCCTTGGGGTCTGAGAGAGTTACTGAAGCAACTTTCAAATGTAAAATGGAGCAACTGGCTTTACAGGTTTAAGAAAACATCCCTACTCTTGAAATTAAAATTAACCACTGTTCCACATCCTTTACTCTGTTTTTTAACCAACCATTCCCCATTTTTGCCATATTTCTATAAGTGAAAAGTTCAAATGAATCCTAATTGTCCTTGTGGATTTACTGGAGATAAGGAGGGTATTAATGTATCACATTTGAAAATGGCTGTAATCTGGGATCTTGAAAATGCACTCGGCCTCATTTCTTATTAAAAGAAAACAGATGTAAACCATTTACCAAATGTAAATATTATTTTAGAGAACAAACAAAAGTCCTATCAAAATACCTAAATAGCATGCGGTTCAATTCTCAGTGGCACTCTGCCCTATTCTACACATTTGTCAATTTTGGAGTGGATGCAAGTTGATAAATTTGTAATGGATCTAATTTGACAAACATCCTCAGATTGATGGACATTTAGGGAAATACGAAAAAATCTGAAAGATCACTAACTCTAAAGATCAATTTACAGCTATTCTGTAAGTTATTGAATGTCATTGCTGGGGAGATTTAATTGGTTGAGAAGAGAAAAATTCCATGTACTCTGCTTTTCGCTTTTTATTTTACATATCTAAGTAAAAAATCTTGCCTTGTATGAAAAATATTTCGAATCCGCAAAGATAGTGTTCTCGTTCAGAATCGTGTCAAATTGGGTCTCAAATATACTCTTGATTTTGCTGAAAGTAGAGTGAAAGCGGAGTCTTATGAAAGTAGAGTGGTGCAAGCACTGGGTTCTCCTTAAAATTTTTATTTATCTTCTTATTTAACTATAATGAAGGGAAATACTTATATTTTATGTGTGTTGTCTATTTCTTCCTTTAATAAATATGTTTAAAAATACATAATACATATACAGCTTTCATTTTGGTATTTTTGTTGAAGAAATATAGTTAAATTTTATACTGTTTGTTTTTATTTTCAAATAACTTTAAATGATACAAAATTAATTTATAATAAAACTGTAAACTCTCTCTGTATTATTGACTTCTATTCTTTAATTCGGCATGCATTGTCTCTGGAATCGAATGGTTTAAAAAATGATCCCCTGTGTGGCACACAATCCTATTGGTAGATTGGTTTGGCACGCCACAGCCTAAAAAAAAAAAGGTTGCCGATCTCTGCTCTAGAGTAATACCAGAGACATCTTAAGGCAAGAGCCAACTGGCCCCGAGCCTCGGCCGCGATAGGGGCCTCGACCTTAATAAAATCATAACTCGAATAATTTCATCGGTCAAATGTTATTTCCCGTTGTATTCTCCAAAAAAAAAATGGGTATTTTGGACGACATGTCAACTAGCTACATGTGATGATCGTCGTCCACGTACAGGCTTTAAGCCTACCACCATCCACCATCATTACTCATGCAGTCAAAAGGCAGCAGTCGGTTGAGCCGGACTGTGCAATTTAAGTCCAGCACATTTATTAGCTTAGGGTCATTATTTGTACAAATATTTGACAACGAATGCTGTGTACTGTCTACTTTTAAGAGACATAGGTGGGGTCTACATTTGTGTAGGGGCCCAGGACCTGAAGAAGTCTTAAGATGTCCCTGATTAATACCAGCACCATTGGCCACCAACTTATTATCTTGAAAAACAAATACGTAATGAAGGGGATATCGAAACTAATACCTCATGCACTTTAATTCCAAGTGAAGACAACTAAGCCAAATTTAAAAATGCAATATTTGAAAGTATATTTGATTCGATCACTTCTCTCGGTTGGAATAACGTCTTTTATGCAATGTGTGTTCATATATAACTACAGTAATATCTTATGACCAAAAAAAATATGGTTAAAAATTTTTACCAGTTTCGCGTTTTAACATAATATATCTGGTACATTTTGGCAAAGCAAATTAAAGGGATAAAATACAGTTCGAAAGAAATATTTACTCTAAAAAGAAATCACAAAATTTTGCAATTTTAGATTGGGAACATGACAAAAAACTTACAATTTTCAGAGGAAAACTTTTTTTCTAGAAATACAGTTACGTTGCATGGAAATCTCAATTGTAAATCAATAATAATTTTTAGACATGAAAAAAATGTTAGCTGTGCCGAAAAAAGTAATTATTTTCGAGTCTTAACTTTAACAAGAAAACTTATTACAATTAAGTATGAAGTGTTGGTGTTAATTAGATAATTCTAGTTTTTTGGGAGTTTTCAATATTTAATGTACACAAGTTAAAGATAAAATTAAGGATAATTACTTAGAGTACTCGTTTATACTCTGAAAGTACACAAGTTACAGAATATAATACACTTTACTGCTGAGATGGATATCTTTAGTTGATATAAAGAGGCTCTGAAATTTTTGTAAGCGTGAGAAAATAATTTTTTTCCTGCATTTTATTATACCATTTAGAAAACCCATCCTCTTATCCACTGTATAAGAATCTTGTGAAAGCAGAAAAAATTACTAAAACAAAAACTTCTAAGAAGAAGAGAATTGTTATAGATTAAAGTATTAAATACCTTAACAATAAATACAAGATAATAAATTTGTTTTCAACCATGGAACACTGAAAATATTTTTACCATGAGTATAACAGCTTATAAAGGAAATAAAAATTTGGTGAAACACAAAATGATTTTATATCAATAAGCAAGCACTTGTTCACATAACTCATAATAAAAATATACAATATCAAGTTAATATTCTTTGATGACTTAAGATCTACTTGTGTATCTTTTGTTGTACAAGCATTAATTTTTTTAATTGACGAGTGTTTGAATGATCTAATTTACTGATGGGTCAAAGCATACAACTACAACTTTAGATCTGGGACTCAAGACCTATAAAGAAGGGTTGCGTGACGAAGTGTGTGTAAAATAAATAAAAACAATCTGATGTCTTAGGCTCAATTTAAAAAGGCAATTTTTTAAATTTAGAAAGTCATTTCAAAATTGTCAGCATAAATATTATTTTATATTTAATTTTTTATGTCAACTCATGTCTCAACATATTCTCCTCCGTTAGTTAAAATACTTGAATTTAATTTTTAATTAACTTTTTTGTATCACTACGTTTGTGATATATTTAGTATTTTAATTTATTTAAATACAATTCTTTTTTATTTTACATCTTACTTTGCATCGTGCAGTCAAAAAGATGTTAAAATTTAATTTTGAAACGTGCATTCAGGGTTTAATAAATTACGAAATTTTTATGGGAATGGATGAAAATAAAACAGCAAAAAGTACTCATACAAATTTTAAGAATTAAACAAATATTTAAGGCCATCCAAATCGGCGATAAAAACGGAAAATCCCCTGAAAGCTTAATTCCTCTAAAAGTTTATTTTCCTGCAAGGCTTTATAAAGGAAATTGTGGAATTAGGAATGAGAAATGTGCAAATTAGTTAAAGCAACAAGTACTATACATTAAACAGTGACTAAAGACTTTACAAAGACGGATACAAGAGAGTATATGAAACCATAACAAGTTTCAAATAATCTAGATAGACTTCCATAAAAACGTTTAAACATTAAGTTAGACTTAATAATAAAAAAAAATTCAAATTTTCTTTTTAAAAATCAACAATCAAATTAAGTCCCATTGAATTAAAAATAAAATTAATAATTATAATTTATAATTTTTGCCTCATAAAAGCAGATAATTAAAAAAAATGGAAAAAATACAAAATATTTTTTGTTTCGACCCCAAAAGTTTTAGCTTGTAGTTTACAGAGATTTTTGGCAACCATACAACAGTATGAAGTACTTAAGGTGATCAGATTGTTTTATTTATTTTTGTTACAGCAACGCGAAAGAATAAAAACATAATAGATATCCTCTCGAAGATCTTTAAGATGCTCATCTAGTACTACGAAAGAAACAAGGAGAAAAAAAAAGAACAGAAGGTAAATGAACGCAATGGGTGCCAAATGTTATTGTGCTCTTTGTTGTTGTTTTTTAATTTTATACTCTTTTTTTTTGAGACACTAAAGAAGAACGTAGGGAAAAGAACAGAAGACTGTTTTTATATGAATAAAGAACCTATATATATATATATATATATATATATATATATATATATTTGAGGCTCTTCCTCTTCAAACGGGGAGTAGTTATTTTTCCAGAAGTGAAAACTCAGAATTTACCAAGATGGGTAATCACATTAAGTTTCGGCTACGAGAAAAAGTTTATTTTTGTAACTTACTTTTTGAAGGGGGATTATAGGATTGAAACTTCGCTCTCTTGTAAGTTAGCTGACAGAAAAAAAAGCTCGTTTCTCCCCACATGTTTTTATAAATATATGTTTTTTTTTCTCTCAGCTGTTATATTTACACACAGTAACGTATTTTTTAGTCACTTTTTTGGAGGGGAAATCTAAATATAGAATACAGACGAAATTAAGCGTTACGACATAAATCACGTGCGTGAAAGCTCAAGGAAGCTTACAAACTGATGTGTTTCTTTCATTTTGTGGCAACAATGGCAATTTTTAAACTTCCACACACAAGTTGTCTAATACATATTCTATATTCTATGAAATTATATTTCCATTTTAATTCACGCATTTATTTACACACATATTCAAACTCTCAGAAAAATATAAATCTTAATTTAAAATGTTTCCATATGCAAATAAGTTTTTTTTTTAATTAAGAAAATTTTATAATGGTATTTAGTATATCTACAATACTTTAATTGAATATTGATAAAAAAAAAACTCAGGATGGCGTATACAGTTGTTACAAAATTGCTTATTTTTAAAGAAGCAAAATCCTTAAAATATTGAATTCAAAGCATATCTTTTCAAAAATTTTATTAAATTTTTCAAGCAAAAGCAATTTGTGTGCTACGAAAAATTCGCAAAGATTTCAATTTCTAATTTTAGAGCCGGAATACAACACATTTCGTATATTATCATAAAATCTAGGACATCGTTTCCATTATTTACAATGGAAACTATTTGATTTCTTTTCCTCTTTCTCTTACATTGTATACAAAAATTTAAGCGTGGATGTAATGGAAAATATTTTAGTATTCGGCTTACAAATATTGTATGTTTCGTCCAAACAGTATTAAAACACTCAGTTTCCTTACTCATAAATCTACTATCGAAGCTACTACGATTTTCCACTTGCGATTAAAATTAACTTCCAGTAACGATTTTTTATACTCTTTTCTATGTAATCCTTCAAAGTGAAATAACTCTCCTCTATTGAGGAGTACGTTTTCAATAATACTGTCAATTGAACTATAGATAATGAAGCATGAATAGGACTCGCAAAAATCAATAAAAACTTACACCCTGTCATTTAGTATCAGATACAAAAAAGAACTCCACTGAGAAATTGTTTACAAGAAATTCGTTTAGAGAGATAACAATGCCCTTTTACGAGTTCAATGTTTAAAAATTATATTTTTCCTTCTGTAAACATTTTTAAAAATTTTCTTTACTTGTTATTTCTCTCAAAAGGAAATTTGATGTAATTACAAATGCGAAACTTCAAGATTTTTTTAGAACATTGCCACCTTCTTTCACCTCTTAAGTATATAAACCAAAGTAAAAATCTAAAAGAATATTTTTGAAATCATGACACACTTAACAGTAAAATGTTTTAAAATTTCGGGGTTTTTTTTTTTTTTCTTGTAAACTGTCTTCCTTTTAATATACTAGATATAAAAGACTTATCACTTCTTAGTACCCTTCTTATCCAGTTGGTAGACATAATCTTCCCAGCTTGTTGTTAAAGTGATGATGCCCCAGTAATTCTGCTTTATTTTTTGGGAGGATTTTTCCAAATTATATGTTTTTTCGCCATTTTACACTCAAGATCACGCAACGTTTGATAAATGAAAAATTTACCAAATTCTCTTATTATCAACTTCGACTAGCTGTTTTTTGTACCATCTAAAATTGCACCTTATTATTATTTCCACTTTTTTTTTTCGTTATCCTTTTTACACATTTTGATTTTTTTAGTTTCAGTATAGCTTAAATTCTGAAGCAGATGATTAAATTTATTAAAATCTCTTATACATATTTTTTTAATACTATACCTTCAAATTTTGAGAAGAACACGTCTCGCGTTTTTTAATTCATTTGTTATATCATCATGCTGTCCTTTAAACTCAAAAATTCAATGCTCTACTTAAAATGCGCATTTTGTTTGTTTCATTAAATTTAGGTGCCTTAAAATATCATATTTAAGTAGGGGTGTCTAGGGGTAAGTCATGTTCGGGATCTTGATATTCAAAGAAATAAGCAGATTGGAATGAAATTACTCTGTTTAATGAAACATTAGATTATTTACAACTAAAACTTTATGAGTTATTTCACGGAGCATACTCTCAATTGTCGCTAAGGACCGCTAAGGAGGTCAATAGGCTCAATTGTCGCCTATTGACCTCCACGTTGACCGAAAAACGTGACTTCTCGCCTGTAAAACTGGAGTCTCTTCCTCTCGCATTTGTCTCGTTCTGCCGCGCAATCATTTCTCTCCTAAAACCCACCATTCCGGGGTACATGTATTCGCTGGTAGCGCCATCTATTGGTGATGTTGTAACCTCACTGATCGGAGAATATATTTATATTCCCTAATACTTTAAATCCTATTTTTATATAAACCAATATTTTACTATAGTATAAGAAAGATACGAAGACGAGCGTTGTAAAGGATAATAACTCTCGTAATATTTTTGCCAGCTTGTATTATCTTTCTACTTAAAAACCTTTTGTTACTGTTCCACTTAAAAACCTTTAGATTTTACTATCTTATAAAGACTTATTTGAGCTTAGAATGTTATTGAAACCTATGAAAACGTTATGGAGTTATTGTAAATTTTCTTCAATGTCAGTTTGTAACGGATTAACTTTTGATATTTCCCTCTTGAAAATAACCTGGGGTTTTCTTTGATATTATTTCAAGTCTTAATTGATGAAACATGATTTGTTAATGATATAAAGTACATAAAGCGGATTGAAATAATGAGTGTAGTTGTTGATAGTAGAAAGGCTACGACGGTTAGTCAACTATTCGTGAGTTTACTGTAAGTGAGGTTGTTGTTCGTTTCATCCTGGGATACATACGAAAGACGCGAGAGATAAACAAAGAAACATGCAATACAATCACAGAAGAATATAGACTTTATTACAAACGATGATCCCAGCATAGAGGTTAAAGGGTGCGCTGCTTTCCATTTGAGACGGGAATCCATTTCAGACAAAAGTCCAACTTCTTTTCTCGAAGTCTTATTTGGGAATCGAGCCCAAGCCCACTCGATTACAAGCCGAGTGTCATAACCACCTTAGTAGCTGAAAGGCACTATAAATGAGGTAGTATCCGAAATTCGATTAGAAAAAGTATTCTATAGGTCGACTAAAGATTTAAGGAATATGCGTAGGAGGATCATCTGCAAATAAGTTGGACTGCATCCCTGTTTGTTTCTGATACAAGTAAATTTTTGTTATAGGTTTAAACGGGTGAGAAAGTTTTTCCACCATTATTTAAGTTATTTGATTAATCAGTGATATTAATTAACGGAGATTAGTTTAGCCTTGAGTTGATTTGTTATGGTTACAACACCCGACACCCAAAAACTTGGCTGGTTTAGAAAGTAGACATGATAGGTACAGAATCTTCGAAGTTATCGTTTCAAGCTTCGGCGTTATCGTTACAAACTAAATAATTAAATGAAAATTAACAACGAAAGAAAATTAGCAACGCATCTATCTGATTATCCAAAAGAAAAAAATGTAAAAATCAGACAAAATGTGCAAAATCCAATAAATAACATGGATTTAATAAATTCATTATTTTTTTTTATAATGAAGTAAATTTTAAAATGTTAGACAATTTAATTATAGATAGTTCAATGTCTTGGTAAAGTTTTTGCTTTGCTAAATATCAGCACATATGCAGCAAATGAATGGGATACACAGTAGCAAAGGTTAAGATTATGTTGTAAATACTATAATCATAGAAAAAAATTCAAATAATTCAGAGGAAAAAAAGATAGACAAACGAACGCGACTAAAATTTACACTATTCAGAAAATTTTAACCCTCAATTAATTTAATTTGAAGTTCATTCAGGGGCGTAGCTACCGCAGTATCAATGATACGGGGCCCCCAAGCTACAGGGACCCCAACATGCGTAAATACAGTACCACTAACAAGGCTTTCTTTTCTAAAAAAAGGCCCCGAAGAAGTTTTGATACGGGGCCCACTTAGAACTAGTTACGCCAGTGAGTTCATTAGTTTAGCTTTCTAAAGCTGCTGGCAACGGATCTCATAATTTTTAGCCATGGTCAAGTGACGAGGATTATAGTTTGCTGATAATTTCTCTCTCATCTATCTTTTCATCTGTAATGTTACTGAAAATAACGTCTCTCAGCTCATTGCATACCGAAATTTTAAACATCTTGTATATATAATAATACATATGTTCCCATTGAATTATTTATTAACGTCCCACACTTCAAAGCAAAGTGTTGCGATGGACCTCGTCATTTTGAACCTGGCTACGAGGACCTGAGCTGATATTCCAATCTCTAAACTTCCACACCAACTTCAGGCTTTCAAGCCTCGACATATTGAACGTAACGCCCCTCGACGGGGGAGTCTTTCATGGCACCGAGACGCAAAACCCTTATTAGACAAAAACATGCCAGCCACGAATTCGCGACCATGATCAGGCCACTACCAATACCATAATCTTATTTGACAGAAGAATTTTATATTGTATATTTATAAGAGTTTCGAAACCTTTTTCCTTTGAATATTTTATTTTCAACTTTAAAATATGTGTTAACAATAAAACTATTTCCAAAATTTAATATAAAAAAATAAAGACTTTAAAAAAGATCATCTTAAAAAAAAAATGTATTCATTTATTCCTTTTATCGGAACTCGGGAATTTTACAGCATCACAATTTCTGTTATCCTTTCGGATGTTTTTTAGTTTTTGAATAGACTTGTTAACACTCGAGAGAATAAAGCTATATTTTCTGGTCATTGACCAGAAAGCCAACTGATAAGAAAGTTGACTGAAAAGCTATTATATTAATCAACAATAACTTTTTATCGCATAGCAAGTTCGCAAAAAGCTACAAATTCTATCCGTACATAAAAGGACCGTTATGTACCATTGGTGAGATAAATTACTCATACAAGACTCAAAGAACTCAAAATATTTACAAATTTTTAATTAATCATTTTTGATCTTATCTTATTTAAGAAATAGCTAATATGTTTTCAAATTATATATCTATGTGTGTGAGGATGAGACTTTCTACAACAATATCAAATATTTTTAGTTTTAACGGTATCGGGTTTTTTTAAATTCGAGATCTGATGTAACCTAAAAACAGAAAATATATTTTAAAAGATGATTTTTAAAGTACTTTGTGTAATTAATGCACACATATTTTACTAGATCTAGGCTCTAAAGTATTTCATTTGTACTGTGGGGAGATATTTTGTAAACAAATAAATAAAATTTCTAAACTAAAACTTTTTTGAAATTAAATGTAACAATTTTTTTGTAAATTCTCAATCTGATAAGTAGTTATTTTCTGTCTTTTCTGATATATTTTTGCTTTCTAATTAAAATAAATGTTCTCCATAAAAAAAACCGTATAAACTGTAGTTACTCTGTATAAAAAATTGTTTTATAATTAAAGCAGTTTTTTTATGTAGAGTAAATTTAACACTTCTTTTTTAATCAATTTTTGTGTACAACAGAGAGAAATTTCTATGTATTCTATTTTATGTGCATTTTCTTTAGATTTATAAATCAAAGTAGCTTGACAGTGCGAGTGAGTGTTATATTAACATCGCACTATAAATATGCACGACGCATTGGCGACGGACCTCGTCGTTTTGAACCATGGTCAAGGGACGAGGACGACACCTGAGCTGGCACTCCCTCTCCTGACTTCCACACCACTCCAAAGGGAGGACGTTTGAGTCTTGACATTTTTGACGTGCATTGGCCCCTTCTGCACGGTACTAGGCTCGAACTCATAACACGTTAGCAACGAATCCGTGACCTTGACCACTAGACTACCACGGCCATAAGTAATTTGCTAGATAGAAGTAAAATAGTTGAGTTGGCTCTCCAGTGACGCACACAAGGGGGTTGTCCCAGGGGTCCGGACCCCCCACCCCAAAGCCCTTTATTTTTTTCCAGATTGATTATAATTTTAAGTATATAATACGTAAAATTTAATTATATATTTGTTTTAAATTATATTAATTTTATTAATTAATACTAATTATTTATTCAATAACTAGTTTTTTACTGTTTTTTCTTCCCCCAAATCGACAAAATGAAAAGGACCTTGATACAAGAATGGTGGACTTTCGACCCTGGACCCCCCTTCTCCTTGGAAAACTCCTGAGTGCGCTACTGGTTGGCTCAGTTTGAAAAATGAAGCGATTAACTCTTGAAATAAAAACTTAAAATAGTAACTAATTTGTAAAGTAGGTGAGATAGTTTAGTTTGAAAAAAAATGAACAAATAATATTTAAAATGACCAGTAAAAACACAAATACTTAAAAAATTCGCCGATTTTTGTCGTAGTGTATTTATTCTTCTATCGCAAAGAAAATCTGCATGGGTCTAATCCTGAAGACATCTGTGTGTTGTGTGCTATCCTATACTAAAATCTCAATGCGAGTCATCATTTTTTGTTGAAAAATAATTTAAATTTCGTTTATTGTCCATATAAAAGGATCTTTTCGAAATAGCTGCTTTTATGCTGAAATTAGTATGCGGTTGTTTTGAAGAACTTTTCGAAACGAAACAACAACATCAAAAAACTTGTGTCATTTACCTTTTATTTTTAACTGTCACGCACATACTCTCATAAGGAATTATTGTTACATAATTTTTGATATCAAACAATAAAAATACAGGAGGGTACATAGAAGAGTAAATTTCTCGATATTTGATATGTTATGAAATGGCTTGATTATAAACACTTTGAATTTGACAAAGCAGCAATGATTTGTCTAATAAACAGAACGGTTGCATCGTTCTAAGCTAAAACACAAAAGTCAACAGCAAGTAGAAATTCAAATATGATTAGGCTAAGCGTATAGCTCTACAACAGAAACGAACGTGAATTACACATTAAACGAATACAATTTCATTTCATTTCTCTTTTTACAGAAAACACTCGAGCGGGTAAGAAGAAAAGAAAACCTCTTGAATGCATTCAAAATACCTTAAGAAAACAAAGGAGAGAGAGAGCACACATTTTTCAAGAAAAACTCCATTTCAATAATTGCCAAGTAAAAGAGGTTACTAAAAAAATTCGCTACAGAAATATTGCATGGTATTTGTATGCATCGGGCAATGAGTTCTAATTAATTCTTGCATGTGTATATATATATACACACACACACACAATTTGAGAAATACACTTTAATCAATTTATTATTCTTCAAGTAATACTTCTGGCGATTGTATATCAATATACTTTAAATGCTTTCAAAATTTATGTTATTTATATTTAGCATAAAATATGATAAAAATGTTACTTGAAGAAAAAAGTTGAATATCAATTGTGGAAGTAACAGTGAGAATTCTGGTGCATTGAAAATACAAATAATCAACCATTTTAACGTTTTTTTTTTCACGATTTATAAAATAAATTTTATATTATTAAAATCGAGTAGCTATTCGTATCTATAGCTATCCAATACTTTTGTATACTTTTAAATTTCTTATCGCGAATATTTACAAGTCTCAATTTCATTGAAGAAATTTTCAAAATAAAATACGATTATAACTAAACAGCAAATTGAAAAAAAAATTAACAAAAATAAATTAATTTTTTTTTCGTACCGATTACATCGATTTATGCTGTCTTTGAAAGGACGCATTCAAAATTATTTTTTAAAAAAATCTAGAGAGTAACATTCAATTTGCTAATTCATTAAGAATACCATCCACGTGTCTAACCATTTTCTGCAACACATTTTATGATTCAAAATAAGTTATTCAATATCATGAAAGATGGAAAAACAGGGGAAATGTTATGTATAAATTAATCGCTTCATGTAGAAATCATAATATTCCCTTCATTTGCAATAATATAAATTTCACGGAACAGAAACATACCTTCATAGCCGCAGTACTATTCCAAGCGTAATCCACTACGAGGAACTTGACAAATACACAAATCCTTTACCAAAGCACTTCACCAACAACCGTAACGAGAGGAGAAAAGACTCGATCTGATTACCATTAAAAGTGAGCAACCAATTGGAAAGTCGGTCCGTCACTTGTATTCTTGGGGTCATAGGCGCTGTGAGCGAGTGGCCACAGGTAATCCCACGAGACAAAGGGTCTAGGAATGCTGTTTCGGAGGACAAGTATCTGAGGCTCCTGTCTGCCAAGGACGTGGAATTACTTGATATTCAATACTTCCAAACATATACACCGTTAGTTCCGTGAGGGGGACCACAAAAGAATTCAACGGGGTTTCGTACACAAGAATTTTTTTCCATTCATGGGGAAAGGGCCGTTCACATCTGTTCGCAGCTCACACACATGCGGTATTTTCCCCTCTCCCATTCCTCAAACCTGCATTTTCTTTGAGGTTCTTCTGGGAACGTGATGATACATTCAGAACTTGAATTTCGGTGGAAAAAAATCAAGGTCACTTTTAACCATACCGTTGCAAGTCAAGTGATATAGTAGTATATGGAAAAATAGGAATGCTGCTTTTTATAGGAAACTCACATATCTTGTATACTTGCATTAGTTTAGTCTATTTATTTCACGGAAAAGGCATTTCCTCTACGCTTCTTACCTGAAATTAAAACTCAAAAGCAAGGAGTTGAGTAGATTCATTTGGGTCATTTTTAAACTTCGTTTTATAATATAATTTCGTTAGGTTTTTTATTGAAAGTTTTTTGAAATATTTCACTGACTTTTTTAAGTAAATAAAAAGGAGTATATTTTCATTTTATATTATTCCTTTCAGTAAAAAACGTAAACGAAAATGGTCCCAACACTAATTTACTAGCAAAAATAATTTTACAAAAAATCAGAAATAAAATAATTAGTAGTCAAGAGTAATTGTTTACGCATGTGTTCTCCATACAATGACAAAACCGTTCCACATAACACTACAGAATAGACTTCACCTAATTCCTTAATCACACGTGATATTATTTTTTGGCTTAATAAAAGGTTTATATAAATGTATCGTTTTCAATCGTTTATGCCACAGAGTTTAAGGTGGTATGTAACCATAGAAAACAGAACATAGGTAATTGCTGACTGACAAGTCAAGTAATTGCATTCATTATATTAAAAAAAAGAAAAAGAAAAAACATGCTTCATCAAAATAAAAATCTGTTTAATAATTATACAATCTGAGACGCTGCTGACAGTTCAATAATATAGCTTCCTTAAAAAAATATATCTTAATTTCAATATCAGATATTTCTAAATACACACATTCATAGACATTTTTTATATTGATCCTTTGTTTGCGAAATGATATGTACATAAGAGATACGCATGCTTTTGAATAAAGATTTAAAAATGTAATTTAATCACTGGGAAAAAAAGAGATAGTAAGGTAAGCTAACTGATTGAATATTCAGAATTATTTTTCTAACATATTGATCACTTGTACTTTATTGAGATATATATATATATATATATATATAATGTTCAAGAAAAAAATAATTATATAACAAAATAAACCAAGAGAACCAATAATATCAATTTCAAATATTTTATCACCTTAATGGATTAAATTTTCATTTTTGCACTAACTACAAATTAACCCAATTTCTCACTGGTCACGGTAATTTCAAAAGCTACCTGAACAAATTTAATTTAGCTCCTTCATCTTTCTGTGACTGTAATATTGGTGGCGAGGAAAATGTAGAACATGTGATCCTTCTGTGTTCCAAGTATGTCAGAGAGAGAAAGATCATAAGACTGGCGTTCAAGAGACTCAACATTAATTGGCCACCGAATTTTCACCAATTTCTTTCCACCAGAAGTGCTTTCAATAATTTCTGTAAATTTGTTGCAACTGTTTGTAATCCTTCTTAACTTCTTTTTTTTAATTGTTTATTTCCCTTGAATGTGTGTTTAAGACTTACTTCTGTAAGCCCCGTGTGATACTTTGTGGTGCACGGGGATTTTAAAATTGTTTTCAATAAAAAAAAAAAAATGGATTAAATAAAAATTAATTGTATACAATCTTTATAAATCGTTCTTTGTTTTCTGTATACAATATTAGAAACACACAAATAAAAGCATTAAGATAACATTCGACGCCAACTTAGGATACCAAAAAATCTTCTCCCCCCGTCCTCCAAAAAGAAAAGAATGTTTCTCATAAAATATACATTTATTGATATCCACCCGGTAAAAAAAAAATTGAAAACAGTTCCGATGGTAAGTTGTATAATTTAAATATTGCATTTCTTCTTCATTTAAACAAAGTCGTCTTATTCGGAGAAGTATTCTTTCAAAATATTTAACCATAAATAGTAATTTGGAGTTTTTAGATAAAAGGGGCCAAGTTAAATAACAGTAGACATATTTAATAAAGCAAAAATCCATTAAAAAATCTATTAAAACTTCTTTTCTTCTGTTTGTGGAAAGCACACATGAAAAAAAAAGATTTCGGGAATTCATTATCCCCTCCCCCTTTTTTTTGTTCGTACATTCATTTTTAGACATCATAAAAAGATGGTTTTATTGTCCACATCAATAGTAAAAGTTGAAATGTTGTTACTTTTTGTTTAACGAAACGTTGCAACACAAGTAATACTTGCACTTGACCTTCTTCAGCAAACAATAAGGACGATAATCAGCGACGTGAGATGATTAAATACATCCGGTGGAGTTAATTGCTTCTCTTAGAATATGTCAGATCAATTTACCAAAGCGTCTAGTGTGACGAATCTAATGTTCTAATCTTAAATTATTATTGATGAAATGAGTTAATAGAGTCATTTTTTTTCATGTTACTGCTGTTACTTGGCCCTAACGGTTAAAAACTAAATGAAGTACAAAACTTAAAACAGAAATATTCAAAGATATATCAGAAATGTTTAACAAGATTTTTTTTTATTACAAAATTTAAAATTTAAAGATAGTTTTAATATAAACTACTTCGATAGCCTTTACAAAAAGGAAAAGAAAGTTATTTTCAAATATGATTATGGGCAAGCTATCTATCTTCATATATGTTAATGAAGAACTGCTGCAAAATAAATAATTATCTAATTCTTAATTACACAATTACAGTTATTATTAATGTTGTGACCAATTTTAAAAAAACTCGTTTATATTACAATTCAGAGCTTCACAACACTATGAAAATTAAGTCTCCAAACATGTTTAGATACAAAATATATTATTCAAATGCATTGCTTTTCACAAATTACTTGCAACCAGTCTTTCACTTGAAAACAAACATAAGAGCGAAATTTTGAAAAATTGTGGTTTATATAGTTATTTATAGAATTTTATAGATAACATTAATATACTAAGTGTGATTTTACAAATAAAAAGAATTACATTTTTTTTTTGCAAAAACTGCCTATTTAATAAAAAATGAATCATATACTCTAGTGAAAAAAATTAAATAAGTGATTTCGATAAGGAGTGTTTTCTATAGTCAACAGTTATTGGTCACTGGAGGGGGATGCGAAATCATACGTAGGTTGAAGTTATCTTTGATCAATCACACATATTAACACCATACCCTTAACTTTTAATTTCATTCTTTTAATACTGAACATCAAGAATCTGATTACACTGTGACGTTTGGGAAAATTAATGGTAGTGTAAGATTTAAGAAATTAAGTAATTGATGTTTTTACGTCACAGCTATTAATTATATATTCATTTACATAGATGTTATTCATGCTATTGATTATTTTATTAGTTCAGAATATGTTATTTGTAAAGGAAGGAGGCAACACAACCGTTCTCTTTCGGTGTTTTCAACGGACCGTCTTCTCCACTGTCGGGGTGGAACAGTTCGCGCGTTTCTGACACCTCGAATTGCACTCGGAGTTTCGGCTTGCATGTGTGTTCAGCCGTTGGGTTTCTCATGGTCATCGATTTCGGCCAAGTGTCAGATGAAATGATCCCGCAATATTTAAAGGTGCACGTGTGCATAGAAGCGGTGATATGCTATCTACAAAAAAAGAAGCCGATTTTGCATCTGTGGGGCGTGAAAACGTCACAACATTTTAACTTTTAGAAGTGTGCATTGATGCTTCTCTCAGTATTTAGTTAGAATGAAGTTCTTTGCAATATTAGGCATATAATATTTCTGCTATCCGTTTTTGTAATTAAAAAACAACCCCTTCTTTTTTCTTTAAAACTACGAGATTCATACTTAAGGATTGACAATTTTCCATCAAAATTTCTTGAACTCTTAATAATAATTAATGAGCAAAAGGAATTACTGGAGCATTTTGTGGCACGTTTGCCACGTTAGGAATTGGGTGGACCGATAAACCTAGACACGTGGACTAAAGGATTGATGAGTGATAAATTAGAACAAAATTACTAGAAAAGACAAGTATGAAGACAGAAAAAAAGGGACAGAGAATCAGTTCCCAGATCCGCAAATGTGAATGTATTAGCCTTAGTAAAATCAATCTATTATTTCATTTTTTCCCTCCAAAATTAGCTTTCAGAGAGAAGTGATAATAATCTTTTAAAAACCAAGTTTTTAAGTGTCTGACATCAACGTTACAAATTGTTTGTATGATTTTCTGTATAACCTGTATGATGTTTCCTGTGTGTTTAAATGTCAAAACACGCAGTAATCCAGACAGTCAAAATAGTTTGATTCTTATCTTGTTTTGATATCTGCACAAGAACCTTATTTGACTGAGGTGAGTAAATAGTTCACCAGATCACATAATATTACAGTGTGGGAGAAAAATTTACAGTTATATATTTATTTTCAAAACAAATTTAAATGTGGCAACTCATCTTCCTTCGAATATCATTCAATAAAGGAAAGATTCAGTTTAATTCTGGGATAAAGAAATAAATCCTTTATGCAAAAAATAAAAGTTTCAAATAGATCTAAATATTATTATTTAATGATAAAGGTATAAGCCACATATCTTAACAATTCTTACAATAACAAACAAAAATAAATAAAAAGCGTTCTGCGTCTCAGAGTAATGTCATTAATATGAATATAATATTAATATATAACGTTTTTTAATACATATAATATCACATTATATTAGATAAATTCATTAGTGTAATATGATTAGGTTGAAAAATATCATAAGTTTTAAAAAAATGTAATATAGTTATTTCGCTAAATTTTAAAAATTTAGTGATAATAAACAAAAAGCATTCGAAATTTAAATCAATATTAATACTTTTTTATAACACTGTTATTATTATATATATACTTTAAAAACACTTCTTTCAAATTCCCTATTATTCTTTAATTTATATCAATAAGTTAAACGATGTAATAATGAAAGATGGAACGATAAAATCGTCTAAGACTTATTTAAGGCTTCTCGACATTTTATCTGTTATTTGAAGTTTTTAAGAAGCCCATGAGTTGTAAATAAACCCCAATGTTTACATTTAAGGAGCAGAGAACGTTCTTAAGAGGTTGTCTGAAGCGCTTGTCTGTGTGATTATTTGTGTAATCAAAAGATTACTTAGAGACTCAAAGGGACACATATTTAGAACAAAAAAAAAATGTTCGACCCTATTTGAAAAATTGTTTCTATAGCAACAATTTAAGCAGTAAATGATGTATATGACTGATATTGAATAGCAATAACGTGAAAACTAATAAATGAACCCTTATTTGGTGCATCAATTTAAAATTGAATTAGTTATCAAATTTGATGTACATATATTTTCTTTACTTTATAAGCTATTAACTTTTTGCTTTTATTTACATCTATTTTAGTCTTCGGGTTGCGTAAAATAACTGTAAGTTTTGTACAAATGATCAGTAGCGGAAGATCAATACTTTTGAAACAATTAGTAAACTTTTGAATGAAATTATAGCTTTTTCATGAAATAGAGATCTTATAGCAATTTGACTTTTTTTTGCAGTCACCTGTATTTATACACAAACAAATTTCAATTTAAATGTACTGTATTGTACAGTTGATTATAACAAGAATTTATAGTATACCCGTATCTTACGCATTTGATGATCTTTTTATCCTTTCTGTTATATGATATAGCTATATATGTTTATATAGCTATATGATGTTTGAAATCATCAATTAAACAAATGACAGGTAAATAATGCATCAAAATTCCCCCCATGAGTTTTGTTGATTGCTTAAGTTCATTTTTTAATATTTTTGCTTCTGCACACTGATTTACCTCGCAAAAGAATCAGCTATTTTGGAAAGAAAAGAATTTCAATTCCGGAATTAAAGAATAATTAAGAGCCATACCTTATGAATTAATCACACATTATCAGTTTTTATTTTAAATGTTTTATTACAGAAATAAAAAAAAAATGGAAGTCTGAATGAGAGAATACTATCATTTTTGACGTAGAAGAAACGAGAAGCTTTTTTTAAAAAAAATTCGCTAAAATTCAATCAATTCCATTGTAAAATTATAACAGTTTCGAAAAAAAAGTAAAAATTATTTGCAAGAAGTAGCAAAATATCTTAAGCGTTAACTGTAAACAATCCTAAATGTTTCTTTTATCTACACTTAGCTGGTATTTAACAAAACACACACACATTTGTAGTGTTCTTTAACAATAATTCTTGCCCTCATTACGATACTTGTTCGTGTCTCAACAAATCAATACACTAATTATTGTTCCATGTGCAGAAGTAGCATTTGATTGGAATAATAGTTGTACAGTCTAAACACATAAAAATATTCTGTTTTTTTTACACAAAAAAAAATAAATAAAAATAAATAAAAAATATTTTTGAAGTTTATACACAGTTACTGTATTAAAATAGTACGCGTAAAATGAACTTACTTTTTTATATAATATTAAGTATTTAATAAATAACGTAAGCGTAGTTATGAATATTTCATTTTTAGGTAAAAAAAGTTTTAAAAAATATATGCTTTACTTTTTTTTCAATAATTATATTTCAATCACAGTTACTTATTATCTATGACAAAATAAAACGTAGCACTCAAGAAATACAATTAATAGATCTGAAATAAAAAGGAAAATTCTTTACCAAATCCTTGTGTATCCCCCCTCCAAAAAAAAAAGAGAAAAAACTTCCAGTTGGCAAACACACGTGGCATGTGCTCACGCTATCTCATGTGGTTGCTTAATTGTTAAAGTATTAGTGTGTTACACATACATATATTTCATCATCCTGATGTAATGATTAAGAACTACTTTTTTTATTCAGAACGCAACGATAGATGAGGCGTGAACTTTCATTATGCTATCGAAAACCTTATTTCTACATAGTTTTACATCAATAAAGTTTGATTCGACAGTTCAATATTATTTTTAATAGAATAAAATAGGATATATATATATATATATATATATATATATATATATATATCTAAGGGAATGCATGATAAATGTGTGTGAAGTTGAAAAGAAATAACAAGTAATGATGAGCATATTTCTTTATAGTTGTGAAAGTAACTGACTAAGCAGTTTTTAAATATGCATTATAATGCTTATATTATAAGCCGTTAACCATACAATTCACTTCTATTATAAGTAAACTGAAAATGTAGACTTTTCATGAGTACACCGAAGTGGAAAGAAAGTGATTTGTTAAATCAGCTGACATACATTTCAACGTTCATGTAACATTTAGAAACAATTGGTCAATGCTTGTTAAGGTGAATCTATGTCTTCTTTTGTCTTTGTTCGTTCTATTATTCATTTGTTTTTTTTTAAACAAAATGGTCATTATTTAATAAGTAATCTCCGTATCCATTTTTGCATAATCCTCTTTCAAAATATTTTTGATCTCATATCAGTAATCTTTCGTATTCCATTTATCCTCGAATTTTATTATGCACTTTTATATATTGCAACAGATTTTCACAATTTAATAACTACTCCGATGTACTGAATAGATATGCTTGAACATTAAAATCTTTACATTGGTATTACTTAATAATTAGCATATTCATTAGTTTCAATGGTAGAAATCGGATCTGTGAACTGGTACAAAGTAAAAAATTACATCCTTTTTGTAATCACAAAAATTGTTAAAAAAAAAATTGTCTTCAGAAATTTCAAAATACAGTCCAACCTCCATATTACGAACCTCTATATTGCGAATATTTCTTTATAGCAAATTTTTTCCTGGAACCAAGAACATTTCACGATTTTCTTCGTAAAATAACCTCCTAATAGCGAAGTGCATTTTCTATAAAACGAACTTTTTCTCTTGTGATTCAATTTTTTTCTCCCTATTTTTAAAATATTTCTCGACATTTCAAATTATTCTCTCTTTTAACACATTTTATGGGGGTCATAAATCTTGAACTTGTTTTATTAAGTGTCTAACTCGCCAAGAGCAATAGAATTCTGGGCGTTTCATCCCAGAAGTGCAACATTTAACTCCCATTGTCCAGTTCACTGGAAACATCTTCGACATCCTCTTTCACCCTCAGTGAAGATTCTCGTGTCCCCGTGTCTTTTAATTAGTCTCCGTATATTTGTAGTGCTGATCAGCCGTACTGGTAATTTCGTTTCTAGTAGCTTTAAAATGTCAAAACGAAAGTGCTTGGGCATCAAAGAAAAAAATTTAATGCTTCAGGAAGTGGATAAAGACGTCAAGAAACTTTTCTTGCTGTTTTTCTTTCTTTTTCTTTTTTGATAAGTAAGATATAAAAAGGAAATACATATTAATTTAAAAAAGGTGTGAATAATTACTTTTTTTATATATAGTGTTTGTGAATTTGAATATTTTTTTTTATGGGGTTTATAAAGAAAATTGAAAGATGAACATCTGTACAGCGAATTTTCCATGTAACGAACTTTTTTTTTTCGGGATTTAGCGACTTCGTTACATAGAGTTCCGACTGTAATTGAATACGTATAAAGTATTATAAGCGAAACGATTATACTATTTTAGATCAATTTTTAAGTTTTTATCACGCTTCATTGTTTTTTTTTTTTTTCAATCTTGTCCAAGCACTGCAGAAATTTTCCCATTTTTCTTATGCATTATTGCTATCTCGAAATCATTGAAAACTATTTTCGGTTTTCTATTTCGCATACTTTTTAACAATAATTACTAGAAGAATAATTATTAAAATATTTCACGATCTGCAAAGCATATTTCGTAAAAAAAGATGGAAGTGAAGAATGAGACCAAGCAGAGTATTTTAGGGCATAAGCGGGGCGATGCTATTATTGCAACCTTTGTTAGTGCTTTCCCTCAGTATATGCAGATTCTGAGCTGAATTTATTGCGGAAAAGTGAAAGAATCTATGAAAACTCTTCACGCAAGTAAATAAACGAGGATACGAAAATAACTTACTGCTCTCTTCAAACTATCATTGCCTTAGATTAGAAGTAGACAAATTGCTGTTTACCACAAGTTCATCTTTCACTCGAAAAAATTGAAAGTAAACAGGATACTCAGATGAGAGGTTTGTATGCACATCAAGCTGAACGATTACTTCAAAAATAAGACAACATCCGCTCAGCGGTTATTTTATGTATACTTTTGAATTAGCAATTAATTCAGAAATAACGTAAAATAAAGTTTATTAGCTTTTTATAAATGATCCCTTTTATTAAGTTGGAATAAAAAAGTATTCTACTGATTAATCGATTAAGTTCTTAGATTTTTTTAAAGAGTATGTACGTAATAATTGAGGGAAAAATATTTATTTTTCAATTTATCAAATGAAAAAGAAAGTTGAAATTTTTGAAATAGGCATTTTATGCTCGTTTCATCTCGAGCCATTAAGTAGATAAGGTAATCATTAAATGAAATAATATGATGCTTAAAAATTATCAAAAGTGGGCTTTCATCATATTCGAAGTACAAATTAATTTATTTTAGTGCATGCAATTATTATTTTTTATTTTTGGAAATCAGATTAAACAGTGAATACAAATATGATTTGATAAATCTGAATACGAAGACATATTTTAAGACAAATAAGGCCCTTTTATTCCTTGACTGAATTCTTATTATTTTTAATTAAAAAGTTACAATATTTTGGACATATATATCGCCTTGTGAGCAAAAGGGTTAAATATATTTTCTAGCGAATTATCCCCCAATGAAGCGAAATTGATCCTCAATTTATTTGCTTCAAGTTTAAAATACACAAGTTAATTCGCCATGAACTTAGCATCATTTTTAACACATAGACTAATTACCTCCATAAAGATGAAATCTATTCATTAATTTCTTGGTGGTTGGAAAGGTGACGCATCATCTCCCGTGGGAAACCAGCCTAATTAACAGTCATGTACAAACAAGAACGATTTTAAAACTCATTTTTGGTTGCCGACCACGCATTCAAAACATGTGTTGGGTTTTGTGTCTGAGCCACGAAGAAGTAAGCCCCATTTCCTGTTGTTTATAATTGCGAGTTTTCAATGCACAATTTGAAAGAGTATTTTTTTTTAACTTTAAATTCACGGAGAAGTACATTTCGTCAGAAAGGAAGAAGAGTCGTGACATTTCTAAAGGTACTTAATTAATTTACAAACAACTCAAAATGTGATATAAAAAGAGAATTCTCTCTTTCTCTTGATGGATGTTACCAGAAATTGACTAGTCAAATATATTATTAATATTTATAACTATAGAAGTCACACAAGAGAAGAGCTCAATGTATTTAAACTATTCTAATAAACAGAATACGAAAGCTACCCTGACATCATTTAAGTATAAACGAGTTAAAGGATCTTAAATTTTTACTCAATATAAAAAAAACTGTTTTTTTTTTTAATATTTTCAATAAACATGGTATGCTAGTGAACATAATTTTACAATAAGTTCTTTAAAATAAAATAATATTTTTTTATTTCTATGAGATATTTACACCTAAACCTTTCAAATCAATAAAAATTGAAAGAAGAGAATGAAGCATATTTAAAGAAATTTATTCAGTTTTCTTTTTTTAAAAAAAATATTCTTCCAATTAAAAAAACTAAAGAAATTTTTTGGAAGTAAAGAATATACATATACTTATATATAAACATAGAATTATATTCTGCAATAATTAATGTTATTCTTAGACAGCAAAAGTTAGAGTTATAGTAAAAATTGCTCATACGAATAATTATTATACGCTTCATAAGAGAAAAAGCTACGCACTAAAAAAAATATATCTGAATGAGATGAAAATGCATAGGGGCAAATACACTGCTGGACAATTGCTAAGGACGGATAACACTATCATCCATAGCAACCACAAAATGAAAGGAAGCAAAATGTGGAAAATTAGAATAAGTGCGGGATATTAGTAAGAAGTATGAGTATGCAAATTTTTTTTCCGCGTCTGTTCATCACGTGATAGCGTTCATAAGAGCTTTAAAGGTTTTGACGCGTGTGGACAGTTGTTGTTTCAAGTCAAAGTTTTACAGGAAAGATTTAATAGACGAACTTAAAATTTTTGGCATGTCTTCCCGACATCACATAGATGATTTTATGCGTGGCCGAATTTTTGGAAAGATCGAAGAAGGGCGAAAAATAACAGATGTTTCCAGGGAGTTCGACATCGCTCTCAGCGTTGTTTCACGGCTGTGGAAGTCATTTAAAACTACTGGAATGTGTAGTAGACGGCACGGGAGGTCGTGTTAGAAGTACGACGCCTGCAGAAGACAGATAAATCGTTCTATCAGCAAAAAAGAACAGGCGCACTACAGCTCAGCAGGTGGAAATCAGTTTCTTGCTGCCTCAGGAAAGCAGATCTCCCGAAAAACTGTTGCCAGACGTTTGAGGGGAGGAGGACTATACGCACGCAGACCTGTTGTGTGTGTCCCATTGACCAGACAGCACCGTACTGCCCGTTTGCAATGGTGTCGTGAGCATCACAATTGGACTGAACAGGACTGGGCATGCGTACTATTCTCAGATGAGAGTAGGATCAGTCTGTCATCGGATTGTAGACGCCAACTGATCTGGCGCGAGAGTGGTACTGCTTATCGTCCAGAAAATATCCAGGAAAAGGACCGATATCCGACATGCAGTATCATGGCGTGGGCCGGCATCATGATCAATGGCCGCACGCGCCTACATGTGGTTGCGAATGGGACTATGACGGGCCAACGATACATTGATGAAGTTCTACTTCCTCATGTTCGTCTTTTCCGTGGTGCTGTCGGTGATAAATCTGTTTTTATGGACGACAACGCAACATGTCATCGAACACTCGCTGTTCAGGATTGTCTAGACAGCGAGGGTATTCAACGTCTCGTATGGCCAGCGCGTTCTCCAGATCTAAACCCCATTGAAAATGTGTGGGATGCTTTGGGAGGCAAGTTGCTGGTCGAAACTATCCTCCGACAAACAAGAATACCCCTCATCCGTGCACTCACAGAGGAATGGCATAAATTGCCTCAACAGCTGCTGGATAATGTTGTGCAAAGTATGGTACGACGTGTGGAATATTGCATCACACTCCACGGTAGACATATCCCGTACTGATACCTTTCTTTAAGGTGCCTGCTGACTTTTAGATGCATTGTTCCATTTCTCCGTACGCAGATCAAATGAACATTTTTTTTTTTTTTCAGATGTTTCACAGCTTTTGTACTTTCCAGAACAATAAATATTCTTTATTCTAATGTCTGAACAGTGTGGCAACTATATTTCATCCTACTAGGCCTCATGTCTCGCTTAATGTTATGCTACATAGCAATTTGTGATCCGTCCTTAGCAATTGTCCAGCAGTGTACCATACAATTGAGTGAGTGAATATTGACGTGGCCTTATTTAACTACACGAGGGCGTTTGGCGACGGACCTCGTAAATTTTGAACCATGGTCAAGTGACGAGGACGACAATTGAACTGGTACTTCCTCTCCTAACTTCCACACCACACCACGTGAGGACGTTTGATAGATTTAACGTGCATCATCCCCTCTACACGGCGGCTTTTCAGTGACACTAGGCTCGAATCATGACATGACGGCCACGAGTCCATAACATTGACCACTAGGCTATCGCGGCCACTACCCTACAATATAATATGCAAATGATTACCTTTAGTGACCAATGTCCGACTAGCTAGAGCTCTACCACTTTGCAAAGGAACATCCGGATGGTGTATACGACAAAGGGTATTCTAAGACTAAGGCATAACTTCCATGTAAATGTGGCACCTATTAAGTACATGGACTGTACCAATGCCTTGCAGACGCATTCACGAACAGTATGAACAAATTTCACCATTTGAGAGAGGGCATACAATTGGAATAAATGAAGCAGGGTAGTTAAATCACAGATTCGTTTGACATCTGGGTCGGAGCCATGCAACCATTCGACGTTGTTGGCAGGAATAGCTGAACCACAGCTGTACAGAGCGTCAAGAAGGTAATGGCAGGCTGAGAACGACAGAGCGTGAGGACAGAGTGATCGTCCAATCCATACTCGCAGCTCCTAATGATCTCTTATCAAAGATCCCACGTGTAACCGGGACACCAGTGACTGCAATGACCATCTAAAAAAAGACTCAGCGAATGGAACTCATTGAGCTGACTGTCCTAACCATTAGCCACCATCAGGTGCAGTTGCAATGGTGTAAAGAGCACTTGGCCTGGATTGGAATAGAATTATTTTCAGTGATAAGTCCCGCTTCGAATTAAGTCCCGAAGATAAGAGTAAACGTGTCTGAAGACGTACAATTCACACGTACATACTCACATGAATGTCGTCCAGTCCGACAACCAGGAGTTATTGTATGGGGTGGTCATTTGGTAGTCAGATCTCTTTTGTCGTCATTTGTGGCAACCTTACAACGCGGCGATGCGTCATCGAGATTCTACACCTATAGTGTTGCCCTTTCTTTCAGGGTACCTGGGCTTACAATTGAACAGAATAATGGCTAACCACCCACCGCATGTTTTTCTTGTGCTTATTCTCGTGTTTCTCCAAAACTTCCATGGCCGGGGCAATCACAGATCTCTTCCCAATACAGCACGTTTGGACTCTGATCAGCGGATGTTTCGGCCGTCCCTGGATACTGCCCATCTAGCTCGTCAGTTGGAACCTATATGGAGGAGATCCACCAAATTAACGAGCCAATGCCCAGCCCAATAACTGCTTTCATCAGGGTCAGAGATGAGGCAACACATTTTTTTATTTAATTTAACTTATTTATTTTGCTCTTGTAGTTGTGTAAATAACCAGTTCCGGTGATACTGTTGGCGTTTCGTTTTCAATACATGTGATTGAAACCACATCTATCAATTTTTGTCCATTGAGATAGTTCTTTCTTTCTTTGTGTGTCCCTTTTTATGTTGTAGAGTGAACTTTAAAAGTACTTTACAAATGTAATGTCTTAAGTTTTAGATTAAAGTTTAATTACAAAAGCTATAACTATATACTCATAAATAAAGTACAATATTACTTTTCAGTTTACGTTAGTATGCTTTTTAAATGCTATTTATTTTCACAGAATTTATCAGAAATTCGATTTCCACAATGATTAAAAATTTTTATAAATCATTGATTTAAAATAGGAGGTAAAAATTAGTAATGTGTGAATAATTATTCATTTATCTTTTCATAGGGGAAACAAAATTCAGTTATCCTTCAAACACACCTTTCCTAAAAAAATTCAGTAATAATAAAATGTAACGCATTTCTAATAATTTTAGAGTTTACAAAATAAACGAAAGAATAGAATTCAAATATTTCAACGTAAATTCAAACAGCGTTTACTTACGACGCAGCTGCTGATTTATTTTCTCTCATGCACGTTTTAAACTATTTTTTTTTTTTTTGCCTTTTCTCCTTTGTGTATATACAATAATAATAATAATAAAGCTAAACCGTGAGATTGCATAAATTTTTTAACCTTAATTCTCTGCACATTTTCCCGTCGCTTATAGCAACCTCAGCCATTTTTAATTGCTCCACTGATGTTATAGTAATTAGTCACGCAGAAGGTGTGGATTCTTGGTATAGAGGGGAAATTACGAATCGTGCGTTATGTAACATTTTTATGATCTTTACAGTTATGGGTGAAGGATGATATCAGAATCTGTTTGTATAGTATAAGGTCTTTTGAAGTCGTAAAGATCAAATTTATGAGCTTCGTGTTTATCCAGATAGCAACGATTGGGTCGTTCTCCCCCTAGTATCACAGGTCGAGATAATGTTGTTGAGGTCACGTTTTCCTTGTTCCAAACTGTTAATGAAAAAGATAGCAGAAAAGAAAACTGTTAGTTCCCCCCAAACTGTGCAGATTTAGTATTACGTTGGCGAAAGTGTTTCTAGAAAGATTAAACGCATGGGTATAATATTTACGTCGGGAGTTATCACACGATTGATACAGATAATGTTATTGCGGTGTTCTAATAATAACTATAAGTAAACCAATATTTTTTCTATGATAAACTTATCTAATTATCTCATTTTTTAAGAAAGAGGTACAAATTTGTAAACGTATGTAAAACAGAAAAACGATCTAATAAATAAGGTTACATATTTTGATAAGGATACATATTTTATTCCTTTTTATTAATTTTTCCAGGGCAGACAAGCCAGTATAGCATCACAACTCTAATATTTATTACTTTTCATATGACAGTTAAGTAACTCCCCTAATGTAGTGGAGACACACACAGAGATTATATACATGTTTTTAAAATCAATCATTGAAAACTTTACGCAAAAAAAGTAAACATTAAACGTGTACGTATCAATGAATTTTCTTTAAAAAATAATATTTAGAGAAACAAGACAAATTCAATGCTCGAAATGTTCATTGTATTTCTCATTTTTGAGTAACAATGAAAAAAATATTAAAATATTGTCACATTTTCAGTCTTTTATAAATTATCTTTTTATAAACAATTTACTAATACTAATTCATTTTACAGTGATGATTATGCATTTCATAATTTTTTGAGAAATAATTATTATTGAAGATGGGGTGAGAGAGAAACATAAGTGTTATAACTAATGCGTTTTTATAAAGTAAAAATGTTCAGACGTCAAAGAATGTAGTGAAATCACATTCTATTTCCTATTTGGTGTCACTTTTAGATAATATCATTACGTGTTTGCTTCTTATAACCTAAATAACTTCTTTATAAACATTTCCAAAAAGTTCTGAAGAATATATTCGAAAATTCAACCATCAAAAGTGAGAGTATAGCATTCTAGTCGCAACGCACAAAGCTTCAAATGAAATATTTCAGTCGAGGATTTCAAGATAAGAAGCACTCCCCATGGCGTTTATTTTTTTCTTGCAATAATTTATGTTTTTTACTAGCGGAATGTCAGGTAAAATTATCCTGGTGCGATAAGTATCAGATTCAGTGTATCCAGGTCAAATACAACTACATTACTCCTGTTATTTTTGCATCCAACACTGCTCAGATTAATGATTAATAGTAAAATGTTGAGTTAACTGTGTGTGTTGTTATGATCTTAAAAATTCTAATAAACAAGTAGTAAGAATTCTCAAAAGAACTTGCAAAAAAGGACTTCAGATGCTTCAAAAAAGACATAAGAATAGCATAATATAAGAACAATGTTTAAATTAATAATAAAATTTATAACCTTATTTATAAAATAAGCATAAGTTTTTGCATGGCAATAGGTCAATCTCAACAAAAAAATTGTCAAATGTTAATGACCATCAGGAAGATAATCCAACTAACTATAAAATTTTTTCTCAGACATGATTCTAAATTTTCTTTTTTAAATTTTAAACTGCTTGAAAAGAATTCTTTAGATCCCAAAAACTGATAAAAAAGTATATTGACAATTTTAAAGTAAATGACTTAAAGATGTAAGAAATAATTTAATATGATATGCATAAATATGTATTTCTTTGATACGGAAACAGAATCAAGATTTTTGTACAAACCAGCAATGTCTAGGATTCATTAGTTAAAAACAGGTGTGTCAAACTCGCGACCCGCAACAAACATTTTTGCGGCCAGGCCAATATATCTGCACACAATAATATACAATAAAAGAAAAAATTCTCACGAAATCGGAAAAATAGTAGTCAAGAAGTGTCAGGACGCAAGCATTAAACTTTTCTTATTCTCTTATATATGTTTACTATAATGTATTATTCGAAATAAATCTACGTTTCTATGAATATCGATTTTTTTGCGGCCCACCTAAAGTTAAACATTGTTTGTTTGGCCTAAGTTAGCCAATAACCAATAATGACACCCTTGGTTAAAACGCATCAATTATCGTGTTTTGTTTAGTTTCATAGAAAAGTATTATACGAAGACAAATTTTGGGATCCAAATAAGTATACTGAAACCTTAATTTCCAACATTTTGCTACAGGTGAAATATTTTAAACAGCAGAAGCCGGATTGCTTTCCACACACTTTTCCTTTTTCATGAAGTATTTTGACTATAGTCTGTATAAATATAGAAAATCTATGTAAGCGAATTTTTTTCACGTAATTTTTTTCTTCATATAAACGCATTAAAAAAAAGTTATTCTTAACTACCGATAGCTTGTACATTGAATGGAGGAAAATTTATTTAGAATGAATTTTTTTACACTGCTCGCCATTAAAATTGCAACATCAGGAAGGAAAGCAAATGACAAAAAAAAAAAAAACACTTTACTAATTGTACGTAAAAATGAACGTAGATGAAAGAAAACATGATTAAATTTGCAGGAAATTAAGGGGTATACATGGACCAGAATTAGCATGCACAGCTGCCACATCTTACAGTTAAAACTGCTCTAACCTGGTTAGGCAGTGAGACAAAATGGGCTTAGATAACAGACACGGGTGAGTCATCCAATGTTGCATCAAGTCTATGTCAAACTTCATTCGAAAAGACTGAAGAGAGCCGTGATGACCCAATCTCTCAGCAACATATGATCAGATGTTTTCAATGAGTGAGAGATCTGGAGAAAGTGCTGGCCAGGGCTACAGTCGAACACCCTGTGAAGATCCCCTTGGATCTCACTTTGAGAACGAGAATGATTTTGAGTCAAAGAAGAACCAGTAGCCATTTTAATGAATAACTTTCTTTATTTGGTTATCTTTCCCAAATAGACTCAAAGACTTTTAATAACAAATAATTTAAAATAGATATATGAGGTTTAAAAGGGACTTTCCTTTAAATTAACTTAAATATTTAATGATCCAATTAATTAACAATTAGAATATCGATCACGCAGAGATTATCGCAATAAGAGATCCCAGAATTATATTCAATAATATTCCTATTGAACATTTAACTTTAATCTCACTCTTAATATAAAGCTTTAATGAGACTTTAATTATAAAACAATATTTACCACACTGCAGCTCAGCTCTTCCTGAGATTAATTGATTCACCTAGAAATCTTCAATAATAAATCTCTAACTTCACTATTATACCATCCTGCTTCAATCTCTCTCTCCTACTGCTTTTTACTTTACTATTCCGTTTGACTTAAATACTTTATCTAATCTGCATAATAAGGAATCCCTGTCCTCTTTTTGGAGCTGATTGGAAATAGGTAGGGGAATTAAATTTCCCTAAAAAAGACGTCTCAGAAGGTTAGTGATAAAGTTCCGTATAGGTTTGTCACAACCCTCTGTGTAAAATGGCGTCTTAGCGGTCTCAAAGATAGGGCATTGCCACAGGCCTTAAGAACTGAAAAAAGTAACGCTGGCTGTTCACATTACCAATGATGCGAACAAGAGACATTCGTGTCGTGTGCTCAATGAATGCCTATATCCTCACACTAGATGCGGGGCCTTTATGACGATATCGAATGCAAGCAAGCGTTCTCCTCGGTGTCTTCAGAAACGGTTACGTCCATCATGAAAGCCACGACTTATCTGAAAAGACGATGTGACCCCCCACTCCTGTGTCCAATTTTGGCACTGAGTGCACCACTGTCACGGCACGACTCTGCCTTACAGTTTCAAGGGAACCCGATATAATGGTCACCGTAAAGACAGTTTGTGCTGCTCCAGTCGACATTGTTCTGTCCATGCAGATACTTTAGGGGCGCTGCAAACAAACCCACTTCCTGGATCAAGGTCCGTGATGTGACTATATGATCCCGCAAAACCAACCTAACAACATGTCTATCCTCTCGGACGTTAGGAGTAAGAGACCATTGAGATCTTATATGGAATTTAGTATGAGCCTCTCCTGAACCAATCGATTCAATATTCACTCTCGATAGGTCACCATCCTGCCGCTATCGAATTCTAACACGTGGAGGTAACCATTTCTTCTTCTAACACATACCAGGCATAACAATATCTTTTCAAAAACAACCAACATTCAAACGTAATTTATGAATGGAAAATCAGTTGCGTAATTTCCCTTTAATACGAAGTTTGAGTTCCTATTTCTGCTTTTTGCGGATTGCGCTTAATTGCTAATCATTGCACACACATATCCTAGCATCTTCTTTACGTCTGAATTTGACGTTTTTTTTTGTTTCATCCCTCCTTCATGATGTTGCAATTTTAATGCCTAGTAATATAAAAAAAAATTTATGCAGATATAATAATCTTTTACGGTACTTATTATTTCGTTCAATGCAAGGTTTCTAAACTTTTTTTTTTTGCTTGTAAACTCTGAGCCTTTACTTAAGTGTGTGAACCTCTATATACGCATATACAATAAATGTAACATTTATTTGAAGGAAACTAAACGCTATGAATTAAATTATTGAACGATTCCTAAATAAAATATTTATTTGTAGAGATTATTAAAAAATAATAATTAAACAATCTCTTCAAAGATAATATAAACAATACTTTACTTATAAAATATGTAAAATATATCACAAATTTTGAAAATTTTATCTGATAAAAAGGAAAACTTATATTTACTCACAGAATAGTTAAAAATACAATCATGTCCATAAATTAAGGATAATAAAGTTCAGGCAAAGAAAGAGACAGAATCAAAACAAATTCGACTTATTTGTAAAGTCTATTTATTAAACAAAAGGCAAAGAGCAAAACAGATGCTATATGCTTGACATAATTAATAAAAATTGCGGTTTTTACTTCCTGGAGCAAATTTCAAAAAAGAACCTATTTACAAAAAACAGTATAACATGGTTAGTATGATGGTCAATACGGAGTACGTCTCCCGGACGATGCAATACAGGCCTTACAACGCCTAGGCATGCTGAGTATCAAATTATCAATCTGATCTTGGGGAATATTACACCACTCATCAAGCAATGCCCTCCGAAGTTCCGGTAGACAGGTGGGAGGGGGTTGACGGGCTACAATTCGTCGGCCAAGCATATCCCACACATGCTCTATTGGATTCAAGTCCGGTGAGTATGCTGGTCAATCCATACGGGGGATATCCTCCGATTGAAGGCATTCGTCTACAATGCTTGCACGGTGAGGACGGGCATTGTCATCCATAAACAGAAATTCAGCACCCATGGCGCCACGAAACAAACGTACATGTTGTTGCAAAATGACATCCCGATAGATGTGGCCTGACATCGTTACACTCTGAACATGCAGGTCAGTTCTGGCACCAAGAATAATTCCTCCCCAAACGAGCCATCATGCACCACTGTAACGGTGTCGTTCAATGGTGTTCTCTTGGTGGTAACGGGTACCTAGCGCTCTCCATATTAAAGTCCGGCGAGAATCAGACTGCAAACTAAACCTGGACTCGTCGGAAAACATCACACAAGACCACTGTTGTGGTGTCCGCAATGCATGCTTTCTACTCCAGGTTAATCGCAGGCGACAGTGAGTTGCGGTAAGTGAAACACATCTGACAGGCCTACGAGCATATAGACCAATGTGCCCTAAGCGTCTGTACACAGTCTGCTTTGAAACTGTCATACCGGTACCTGAAGAGAGTGGACGAGACAGGTCTGATGCTGTGCTCCGTCTGTTTCTTTTGGCAGTAACTGCCAAATACCGGTCCTCATTCGACGTTGTAACTCGGGGGCCGACCTATGCTGTAACATCTACTTACATTACCATCATCTTGGAATCGTTGCCAAAGCCTGGAGATGACACTCTGGGCGATTCCAAGTTCCTCGGATACTTCCAGCTGGGTACGTCCACATTCCAGTCGTCCAATAATTCTACCACGTAAAAAATTATCCAAATGCTTCCTTTGTGCCATAACTATGCGGTTATTGCACTGAAAGGCTTTTAAAGTGCTTGTGAACAATTTTACTTCTGCGGGAATTTATTCGGGCATCTGGGTTCGAAGAACCCTTAATCCCGTATCTGGCAAAAGTCTCTTTAATGACATGGTTGATCGGTGAGTTTTCATGTTTTTTCTTTGCCACCATTCCTTATATACCCCTCTTTTACACTCTCGTCATTGTGACGTACTATCCGCGCCATCTGGTGGTTTCCTGTAATTTGCATATTCTTCTTCAAGATGTGTGTGATAATTTTACAGGTGAAATTTTTATTTTAGTGTTCAATTTCTGTGTGATTCTGAATTATCCTTAATTTATGGACATGAGTGTAAATAAACATTCTATTTCAAACAACAAAAGCATAATTATTCCTAAGGTAATTAGTAGGAATCCATTAAATAGTTAGAATTTTTTCATGAGATCTTAATGACTAATGTGTGTTGGTATTAGAATATTATTCATATCTGGCTCTCAAATTTTTTGTGAGTCAGACAAAGTTCACCTTATTTTATTATATCAAGTCGCTTACGATTTTTTTAACGACTGCATTACACGATTAAAAGCCCCATTCTGTGAGATAAGATAATGAGGAAACAATGTTACACATAGTAACATTTCGCCTTCTAGAGTTTTCTATTGACAGAATTTTTTTTTCCTTTTTAACTAATGAAAATGAAAGTATCTTCTAACCGAGAAGTTTTGGACTTTTCTGTGATACTGCACTGTTTTACAATTTGTAAGTTATTGTACTAATAATATTTTATCATGAAATCTTGAAAAATATTTTTCTTTCTAATGCACCCCTTCAAAACTTAAATGAGTTCCGGTTGGGATACGTTAGTTTAATGGGAATAAAAAACTGTAGTATTGACGTCTATAAATGGTTAAGATGGAATTTTAGCCCCAATTTGGAAAATAATGGTTCATTAAAAATATGATTCGTTTCACCATTAATCGTCCTAAGAAGGGAGAAATAAATACGGAGGCACGTTATGATGCACCTTAGTAATAGACTTCATCAATCCATTTTTAGTAAACCGAAAGTCAAGAAATAAAACTGATCCTACACCACATATAAAGACGATTAAATCATAAAAGACCAATCATGAATTAATACAGTGACGATATATACGAAAATAGATTTAAAACCTCGCCCACAGCTACTGTTTAAGATCTATGTCCTTTATTTTCCTATTGATCCAAGTGATGAGTTTAAAACAAGGTCAACAAGAAAAGATAAAAAGCTGTTCGACAGCTTCAAAAGCAGACACATTTGTACAACTTCTTAAGATATGCCCAAAATAACTGTATATTCGTGTCCTAATTAAATGCATCATTAGAAAAAAAGATGCGCATTTAAAGAAAAAAAGTACACAAAGATATTTATTCGCAAAGCGCTTTCTGCTGTCGCATTTTTTCCAACTGTAAGACAAAAGACATAAATCTTAATTAATGGTCCTTCCCATTAACCTGTTTGAAATTCTTTCTTTTCTGTCCCCCTCTCCCCTTCACTTGAAATACCGCAGAGAAAAATAAGGAGTTCATGATCCTAGATTCATCATCTGGATATTATCCAAAGTATTTCAGCAAATCGAAGCAAAACATACTATTTGATACATAATATTATTTATGGTGTTTACGTATGAACCATTTTTTAATCATTCATTTTTAAGTACTTTTTTCAGATGTTTCTTTAGCAGTGCTCTCCAAACTTTTTTGATCCTAAACTTTTTGAACTCTTAAAACGAAACCAATTATAAGCCTCTCATTTAATATATACACTGAGATAATATATACAAATTATTATGACCACTTGGTAGTTTTTTGAAGATCAGCTATGACTTCACGAAAGTGCCACTAGAGAGCGAGATAGCTAGCTATCAATGGGAAATGAAAGAATAATGAAGCATCAATTGCATTCTCTTTTTTTTGCAAAAAAATAGGGAAAAAATGTGATTTAGCAGTATTGGAATGCAGAATGATTAAAGATGCTCAAAGCGTCGGAACCATTATCATGAAAACGGCTGCACTTGTGAAGTGTTCGAGAGCAGCAGTTATTAATGTTCACAGAGTGACACAGAGATTCCCAAGCAGAAAATCGGGTCTCAACTTCAGGCTTGTGGTCAGGGGTGTAGCTAACGTCGTATAAGCCGTATGAGTTATACGGGTCCCCCAAGCTACATCCCAAACAAGTGTCACAAATGTTACACACTTTCAAAAAAGTTTTATTAATGCAATCCTTTTTATTTATTTTTTAAAAAAAGCATCGCATCAAAAAAACTTTGTTACGGGGACCACTCAAGACTAGCTACGCCAGTGCATGTGGTCTTCACAGGCTAATGAAAGTTCGTTTAGAAAGGCGAAAGTTGTTCAGTCCAACAGCAGAGCAACCGCACTTCAAATTGTGGGAAATCTTAATCCAAGGAGCAAATGCGAACGGCTCTGAACGAACTGTTTGTCGCACATTACACCGTATAGTCTATATTAACCGAATAGGCTGTACGGAAACCTTTACTTTTTACCTTGAACAAGAACAGACGCCACGAGTTCACAAAAGAGCGCAAGAATTAGACTGCAGATGACTGGAAAAGGGTCATGTGGTCCGATGAATCTCATTTTTAACTACACCATGTAAATGGCAGGGTACGAATATGAAAACAGAATAAAAATACAAGCCCCATCTGCATTGCCACACATCTTCAAGCCAACGGAGGCAATAATATGATTTTGGGATAGTTTTGGCATTTCATGGGTCCTTTGATTCGTGTGGAAGAACATCTGAATGCCCAAGGAGATTTAAAAGTTACCGCAAATCAAGTACATTTACTGGCATTGTCCCCAGATGGTTCAAAGAGCACGACAGAAACTTTACTCCGCTTAGTTGTCCTGCACAATCACCAGATCTCAATTCAATTGAGAATCTGTGGAATGAGAACAAACGGGGGCAGCTGGCAGCTGGGTCCAGTACCAACCAGTCTGAGAGCATCGGAAAGTGCAATTCAGGGTATGGTTTCAAATTTATCAAACCACCTACGAACAACTCATAGAGTTCATGCCAAGAAGAGTCCATGCAGTATTAAGGTCAAAAGGTGGTTTAGTATTGTATTGAAGGAGTGGTCATAATAATTTGGCCACACACACTCAGTGTATATCACACTCTAAAGCAACACTAAAACTTTTGACGATGGACTCGTAATTTTGAATCTCGATCAAGCGACGAAAATGATACCTCATCTGGCACTCCACTCTCCAAACTTCCACACCACGTTAACTTGAGGGCTAAACCGATTTAAAGTGCTACCTTCTATATGGCTGATTTTTAGTGGCGCAAAAGCTCGAACCCACGACTCGACAACGCTGGCCTCGCGCGAGTCCAAAGCCAAAGGAAAGGGACCTTAGGAACCGAAGACTCAGAAGCTGAAACTCAAAGGCTCGGCAAAAGAAAGTAAGCAAGGAGGGGGGATATTACATGCAATCCGTTTAGTGGGAATCACGAACACAGTCCGAAACTAAAAAGGCAAAAGAAGTAAAACAAAAAATAATAGAAATTTACAAGGATTACGTGGGAACCCACTGAGGAAATACGAGGATGGGTTTGTAAGAGTGCCATGGTGGTTTCAAAGGTTGGGATTATTTACAACTTAAGAGCACACAATTAAGGATTATGTTTTACAGTAAGAAAATGTCCCACAAAATAGAAATATGATTCTTCTATCAACTTAGAATAATAACAGGGGGAGAAACACAAGATATAATATTTTCTCTATAAGCAAACTAAAGGTGGAGTGGAAACGATAGGTAAACTAGTTGCCACTTATTCATGCAAAAAAAAACAAGGTGACCAGTGTGTTTATTTTACAATATGATTGATTTAGCTGCAATTAATGCTTGTGTTATTTTTATTTGTGTCAATCCATCGTACGATGAACATCGACTTTTCAAAAGGTATCTCTTTCTGAAGGAACTTGAAAAGCTTCTTACAAAGAGTTATAGGAGTATTAAGAGAAAAAGTAAATGTCATTAAGAATAAACAAGTTACTAGCTGCAAAAGATTAAACTTCAGATGTCAGAACACCTAAAAGTGTAAAAAATGTGACCCTAAGAAAAATAGAAAAATTCAGATCAGATATGCATTATGTGCGAGGCGGTTCTGTGCAAAGAACATATAAATATTTGTTGTAAATCTCGTTTATAATAAAAAACATTATCCATAAAAATGTAATTATAACATGTAAGAAAAAAAATGACAGCAAAAACTTATAAACTATTTATTTTCCATTTGCTTTTTAATAGTATTTTAAAAATTTTACATGGAATCAAGAGATTGGTCTTGAGGGGGAGGAGTTAAAATGAGGGGAAAAACGGGGAGAAGGAATATATTAATGAATTAAAATATTATATCAAACGAACTATATAGAAAACATTTCTTAAGTAAATCTTAACGAATTGGGTCGATTAGACGTAGAAAGCGACATTTTTTCAACAGGGTAGGATAAGCGAGGCTTAACTGTCACATATTCTGAGCCCACTTCTTCCGCGTACCATGAAGTATCATACCCCACTTTGGAGAGATCACTCCTTCATAGGGCATTGATTCTAACAATATGTTTTTTTGTTTTGTTTTTTTTTATCTTTGCATAATAAAGACTGTTGGTTTTAAAAATCTCTCAGTTCGCATCATTCAATCAGAATTTCTTTATTTAATATTTTTTCACCCATTTGAATTCCCCAATTATTCTTACAGCTACTCATTTATTCTCGATTCTAAAACAAGACAATCCAAATGGCGTAGACACTGAGAATTTCAATAAAGTTTAAATATAAATTATAAAAAATAAATAAAATAAAATAAATATATGCAACGAATAATACCCCTAAATCCAAACTTTTAATAAATAAATAATTCAAGAAATCTTACTATTAAAAAGACCAGGAAAAATTATTTGACTGCTAATCTTGAGATATAATGAAACAAAAAACAGAAATAGACAAAAACTCAAGTCTATAAAGATTTTCTGTGTAGAGAGGCTGATACACGTTAAAACTACCGGGAATCAAAATCCTCTTGTTAGCGTGGAGGGAAAGTTTGGAGAGTGGCGCGCCAGCTCAGGTGTTGTCCTTGTCATTTTACCAAGGTTTAAAATTACGAGGTTCATTTCCATTTGCTCCCGTGTTGCTTTAGAAAAGGACGTAAACATAAAATCAAAGCTAAAAAATGAAAGGTCACTTAATTTTAACATTATCAGCTTTTTTCTCCTTATAAGGTTTGTGCTTATAGAGACTCAAAATTATATTTAAAAATACAAAACAAAAACTAGCTTAGCAACTTATTCAACGATCATATACAAAAATAAACACATCAAAGTATGAACAAAATTAGTTTACACATAATTTCCATAATAAAATGGAACTGATTAAGATATATTAGGCACAATATAACGAAACGTTGATGAGAGAGAGAGAGAGAAAGACGATATATATCTGATTTACTTTTCAGTAAAAATTTTAAGACCGTATAGCAAAATAAATAAAAAAATAAAAATAAACAAATAAAAAAATAAGTAAAGGAATAAAAGTTGAATGGCATGCATAACAACAATCACGAGAGCAGATTTTCATTTAACTATACTAATGTATACATATAATTTAAATGAATTTTAAGTGTCACGGGGAAAACTGGATAAGTATCTATTGTGCTTTTTGAATGATTTCTGTCTTTTTTCTTCTTTTCCGCTGCCATTGATGGAGGAATTAGTTTTAATTGGAATGTTGACTTTCTTCTAATATGTTCTTGTGTGCAATATCTGCTTATGTCTGCTTTATCATATAAATAACTTGATATCGCGATTGATCGAAACTGAGCTATTTTTACTAGTATTTAGTAATGATGAATTACAAATTTCCCAGTTTATGAATTTTTTTTAAATGACTCTTTTTACACTTTGGATCTTCCAAATGATTCTAAAATTTAAGATTATACAAGAATCTCTATGTCGATACAAAAAATAATTCTAAAATAGACTTTATGAATTCATAAGTTGAACAACAATTTTTAAAGCCAAACTGAACTCCTCTTTTAGAGCTATAAGTAAGCATTTTAAAAAAACTATATCATATTTGTACAACACGAGGAAAAACCAAAAAAATACGTTTGTGGAGTGGCCCTGATTTTTAGATCAGAATCATCCACAGGATTATCAGATCCTAATTCTTTAGGGTCGTAAGTTCGAGTTCTGATTCCCTCCAAAACTAATTCAACTGAACATTCACTGGTATGGAAGTTAAGAAAGGAAAAATGTTGCCAAAACGTCTCCTAATCGCTTAACTGCTGCTCAAAATGTTCTGTGCTTAATATGACTAAATGACATAGATGTATACAAAGAGTGAAATGATCAAAATATCGTTTGAATAATTTACTAATTTTAAAAATATTTGAAATCATATTTTTTATTAAAAAAAAGTCGTCTGTTTTTCAACAAAAGTGTTCTTCATAAAAATGTAATTTAAAAAAGTGAGCGCAGATTTTATTATACACATTGAATTTCTTCTTTATTGACTTGGATGATCAGAGAAAAAAAATTAAGCAGGTATTTTAATATTAATTAAAAATGAATATGTAATCAATCATGATAACATTGCTAATGGTTGAAAAAGGAACAGAAACTAAAGTTTTCACAAAGAACCTTAAATTTCAGTGAATCTGTCTATTTTCGGCACTTGGAAAGACAGGAATTTTAGTGCTTTCTGGTAGGAGGCCAAAAAAACTAGAACTCATGTTTTTTGAGTCTCCTGAAAAGCTTATCAACACATTTTATTTTTCAAAGAGGATGGACGAAATTTTAAGTAAACATTTTCACATCTTTTCCTTTCATGACGCAACTCCCTTTTTCTGTCATTTTCTTCTCATATTTTGCTGTAATTATTTTTACGTTCTCCTTTTATTTTAATCTTACACAAATGCTATTCATGTAAATTGTAAACTGGCTTAAGATATTTTGATCGCTATACATCGTATGAAAAGGAAGTTGTAAAATAGTGTTAGAATCCAAATTTATTCCATTTGTTAAATTAAGTTTCATTTAAATTTAGAGTATTCTCTAAAGGATAATTATACAGCATCTTCATTAATTTGTAAAAAAGTTCATCTGTAATTTCCTTCTTTTTTAGAAACTTTCAAGTGAGTGAGTGTTATTTACAATTGCATTATAACGCAATACGAAGGGTATTGGCAACGGGCCTCGTAATTTTGAACCTCGGTCAAGTGACAAGGACGACACTTGAGCTGGCATCCCACTCTCTTAACTACCACACCAACCAACGGTGGTACACACAGACTCGACAGATTTATTAGAAGCTTTCGAAGACCTAGTTCCATATGAAATGCATCATTAGGTACATATTTGCCCACACTTAATTTGAATAAACAAGACCTAGACTCACAAAATTATTGTAGACAGAAAATTGTAACAAAATTAATTTAAGTTAGCAGTAGTTCGGTTAAACCGTTCATCATGTGTATCTATACAGCCATTCATCATCCAGTAAAACCGTAGTTTTTTTTACTTTATTACGTATAAATAAATAAATAAAAAAAAACCCTAAGAGCATACAAAAATATCTTTGACGGAGTGTACAATAAACTATAAATACAGAAAAAGATTGATGGACTCACACAAAATTAAAAAAAGTCTTAAAATATTCATCTGTCCAAAAATTCTCCAATTAGAATATGGTATTAATTGGAGAAAAATAAAAAAAAATTGTTTAAATTTTGTGGCAATTTTAATTTTTCTGATGCTTTTATATTTTTGCTTTCTTCTAGCTGTTTTTATCATTTGAAGGGCTTCATGTTTTTCTCCCCCCGCGTCTTTTGAGGTCGCAGTAGTCTAGGGGTGATGGTCACGAATTGGTGGTGTTCGTTTGATGCTATTGGAGACTTGCCGAGTAGCGAGGCCGATGTACGTTAAATACTGCTATGCTTCTTAAAACGGTTCCAAAGAGTAAATGTTTTAAGATAATAAAACACTTTTAAACCTCCTTTTCAAACTTATTGATGAACGCAAAATCAATAATCCTTCCCTTTTCTATATTTCTGAATATCACATTTTATGATTCATTAATATATATATATATATATATATATATATATATATATATATATATATATATATATATATATATATATATATATATATATATATATATATATATGCTTTGGGGTGCAATAAAACTTCCCTTAATATGTTCTTCAAAAAGAAGGATAAAAAAAAAGTCGAAAACCATTCAAAGAGAGATAACTTAACACCCGTCTTAAAAATTTAGTGTTTTACAGCTCTTACTCATAAAAAGTATCCACATTTTCTTCAACTGACCCATAAAATTCTCTCACTACTAAAATTAACTTTTTTTTTCTTTATTTAAATTTTGAAAACGAAACCAAAAGTTTTATGTGGTTTTCCCATATTACCTCAACAATAAATACGAAAAAGGGTTCAGTACAAGTACTTCAGACAGATTTTTCCTTCCTTTCTATTTTTTTAAAATCAATTTCTCTTTTTAAGACATTTTTAATGTGAATATACACACACACACACATATTTATATATATATATATTTCCCTTTTTCCTCTTTTCTAATAATATTTATCTTATGATGATTTTGCGCGAGGAAAATGATTTTGCCATGATGGTACTTATTTATGCAGTAGCTAAAATCAATGAATAAGTTAAAGTTTTTCACCAAAGGGGAGATCAAATAATAATTTACATTATATTTCTCTTCCATTGTTCCTCGATGAATGACTCATTGCTGATTCTTATGGAACACAAGGTTTATATTTAATCAGTCACTTCTTCGTCACACTAAATTTTAAGAAATGTGAACTTATGTATTTCAGATGAATGAATGCTCTACGAAAAATATCACAAAATCTCACCGAGTTGACAAGAAAGACAAGACTTATAGTGTCGAAGTAAAAAAAAAAAAAAAAAAGAGAGAGAGAGAGAGAGAGAAATGTGCGTGACGAGAGCAAAGAAGTAGGACAATGAAGTAAACAATCGGATAGCCTTACTTTAGAAGGAAGCACAATTCAGTAAAGACAATAATGAAAACTATGGCAGTTTCATCAGCAAGTATTTCATCCATCCTATTTTAAGTTTAATTTTGCCTAATACTGAAGAATAAGACCCAATTATAGAGAACAATCCATCAGAATAAGAAAACATCTAATGAAAACATAGTTAATGCGGTTATAACACATACACTCGTTTATCATGGTGCATTCTAAAATTTTTTAAACGTTCAATAAGTACTCCCATGTTAATCTAAAATTACAAATGAAATTATCATTTGCCTGGCTTTAAATTATTGGAGAAGAAAAACAAGGCATATATTTTATTTAAGGAACGGATTCAAGAGCAAACATAAGTAGTTTGTTAAAATATGCCGCTTTTTGTACGCTGGTGAAATCAGAATATGATTGTAAAGAAGTATTTTTCCACAGGAAAAAACGTTTTCAAACTTTCCTTTACATTAAGCAAACACAAACTTACACTTATTATAGTTAAACACGTTTTGAAGTTTTTGATTAAGGGTTCCGCGTTTCAAACATTTCGCATCTACTTCTTAAATAATTAAAGAAATTCAAAGGAAATGACAAACTCGTGCCTTCTCGAGAGAAAAAAATGGCTACGTTTCCAATACATGTTTAAATATTTAAAGAAAGGGATGTTCAGATAAATTATTTTTTCATCGATTTTATATTTAATAATGTTTACAAATACTTCATGTTTATTTAAGAAACGTCTTAAGTCAGGCTTTTTTACATTTGCTTTAAATCTTTCATTGTTCAAGGATGGAACATTGTATAGGATTGTTTTTTACATTCAAGTATATGCAATTTCGCGATGAAACAAATTAATAACGTGGGGCATTTTGTTTATATTATCTGTGTGTTTCTCTACACTTCACACAGTAAATATATTCATTAGTTATCACTTAAATTAAAAAAATTTTAGAAATTCGTCACATCTTTTTTTTAAAAAAAATTATCCACCCAAATGAGTAATTATCTCCTTAATTTTTTCATTCATTGCAATGTTCTGATTAAGCACATTCGGAACAATTCTTTAATAATATTTGAAACATGAAAATTTGTTTTCAAACAACAACAAAGCATACGGAAAGTAAAAAAAATCGTAAGTAGCACTGCCAAGCAAACAATCACATTATCCATTTATAGATTGATAGCATAATTACTGCAAATCAATCGAACTAATACTTCGTTGCGTAACTTTTTTAAAATAAAACTGTGTTTACTATAAAGGACTAGAATGGCACAATAACACACACACAGGATAATTTTCAGAACCAATAGATATTTTCTTATTCATTGGATTTCAAATAAGTGGTCGTAAAACTAAAGATACGTCTAAGGTATCACGTTTAAAGAATTGACAAAGATAAGCTGCAATTTCATAAATTCTTCAGCAATAAGGCTTAATCTTTTTTTTTTTTTTTTTTTTTAGTCTCTTTCAGTAGGATATATGGAAACAGCTAAGGACTTTTCAATTTATTACACTCTATTGTAACTCGTTATTTAATAGTTTTGGAAGTGCAATAAATTATATAGCTATCAAAAGAAAGATAAAAACAATCCGTACTTGCATGCTGTAAAACATTACATTTTTTACCCTCAAATGACAAAAAAAATTGTGGAACAAATTTTTAAATTGGAAAAATGATTCATTCAAATGAAAAAAGGAGAAAAAAACCCTTATTTATTTTAATCGAATTATAGTATAAGTAGTTTACTTTAAAAAACCTTAAAGTAAGAAAATGAAATTTAAAGTACATCCTTATAAACATATTCCAAAAAAAAAAAATTCAAAAATAAAATTATACAAAAGATAAACTATATGAACGCTTTGTACATCAATTTGTAGAGCATAAGAATGATGGATTTTGGTATGAAAAAAAAATTAAACTATTTTTCGTCTTCCATATCAATAAAACTTTTCGATCCCAAAGTAAATATTTTATGAATGCATACAATGTTTCCAAACATAAATACTTTAAAAAACTTCAAAATAAAAGTAAAAGCAAATGCGTTCTCTAATTTTGAGTTTTGACTTTCGTTCAAAATACTTTCTTTTGCGTATTTTCACGCTTTTTCGATATTTAGAATTAGTCGTTCAACGTGATTCGCTTGAACTAAAATTCTCTACAACTCTAAAAAAAAACATTATTTCTAATCCTTTTAAAGGATATTTATTTTTCGGTTCTAAAAATTATCGTGAAATCAAAATTTCTTTACCTTTCTCCGCATTTCCATAACACACATACACAAAAAACTACTCTTGCCGGTAAAACTAGTTTAATTCTTTTCTCGACTCAAATAAAAGTTTGGTTATTTTTCTGCTTAAACACATTACTGTTCATCTCAACAAAAATATCACCAACACGAATTCTTTCAACAACGCTGGATAAATTTTTACATTAGCAGAACAAATAAGGTTTATAAAATAAAAAATATAAGACTGGCTTACTTTTATGTGAGGTATTCACTACTAAATCCAGATTCGCCGTTTTAAAACACACCAGTCCGTACGAAAAGGAATTTTCTGAGTTATAAAAGACCCTTCTCACTCCTTTCAACTCCGAAAAATAGTGACAACAGAAAGAAAAGAAATAAACACTCAATCACACGTGATATGTGCAAATTGTTACCTGTCCGGATTGGGGAAGGGTCGAACACTTTTTGGCGCTTTCACGTTTGCATGCAGCCGATGACTCGTTTAAAACGATGTCTGCGCATGTGCGGTTTCCCCCCTTCTCTCAACAAAGTGTAGAAGGAAGCGCGGGTAGGGGGGAGGGAAGAATAAGGGAGGATATATAGTTGTATTTTAGTTTTGTTTTAATTCCAGCACCTTAACCAGCGTACTTTTCCGAACAGAAACATTTGACGTTGCTGTGGTAACCTGATTGTTTTTGGGGTCATACATGTATTTCAAATGTACAGGCCGAACAAAAGCTGATAAAGTATTTCGTAATGCAAAAACAATGCTACTTACAATGACTAAATTTTTCTGCCTAAGTGCTAACACGAGAACAGACTCAAACCCCTGTTTCCTTGGTTTTAAAAATTAAAAAATTCCCCGAATTTTCCTGAATGTTTAAGAAAATAGAGAAAAAAAACTTGGAAAGTAATGGAATTATATTAGTTTGGAAATTCTTCTATGACACATTGTATACTCTCAGGATGTCCTGATTATTTATTATATTTTTCCAGTATAGTTTTTTCGTATATATATAACTCAGTTTTAAATCTTTGTTTTGATAAACTTTTGTGCAAAACACATCGCAAACATGTTTTTAGTAATCCTTCTCTCTATGGACTTGATTATACTTAGAATTGATCGCAATTGGACCTTCTTCTATTGCAAGGTTTCTCATATTTTGTCTTGCGAATCTCTTAACAAAAGGAAATACTGCAGCAATCCTATATACAGAAGTATTAAAAATTCATCTAAAAAACTTTTTTTTTTGCTGTTTATTAATAATTATATATTTAATGCTGAAGTTATCAGAATTTTCTGAAATTAAATTCATTTACTTTTACCCCTATACTACCCAGAACTTTCAAGAATTTAAAGGATTTTTAAAATGCAAAAAGTAAGTTTTTTTAGAGAAAATTTCTGGCCAAACTGATCCCAGGACTTCTTTGAAAATGAATTAAGTCTAAAAAAATTATCCCTGTGATTAATTAAAGTATTTCACTAAAAGTATGACTGAAAACTAGGTACAAGAAAATGAAAAATGAATGAATCTTAAAATTTCTACGACCTACGTTTTAAGAAACCGTACTCTAAAGTACTTTCAGATTTTGATACCGCAAAACTCACACGCCAACACAATTTTTAACAATACAATCATTTTCAACACTCATGAACTGTATGTGCATACACCTTGTTTGTGTATCTATTTGATTTAAGGAGGTAAACTTCTATTGTTCATTTCAAAGTCGACTTTTTTGTTCGATTTCAGGCAATTTTTAAACCTTTTCCTTTCCTATATGGAAATTTTTAGACCTAAAAATCATTAAACAGTTAGTAAAAAAGCCACCACCAACAGCAAAAAAAAAAAAAACAGCTGTTAGATTTTTTAAAAATGCGACTTCATCTTCATTAATGTTTCAATGCGTATTTTAAATTATTTATTTTTTATTTACAAATGCTACAATTCTCACTTTTATTCAATTTCAAGCTTATTTTCATGTTGTAACGTCGTATATAGCTAACCATCAATAAATTGTCACAGCCTAATTTGAAAATAAAAGGTTTGTTTATTTGCTCAACAAATTGTTATTGAAGCAATAAATTGCAGTGTATACGCCAAGCCGGTGCAGTCAGCCTATATAACTCCAATTCTCCAATGCCACCGGCGTTCATCGTCTTTCCTTCCTTTTCACTCTAATATCGGTCCTCCTTCCTTTAGGGCTCTCCTCCCGTTCTCTCCATCCAGGGCTCTCTTCTCAAATTCTCTCGATCCAGGACAGGGTTCTCCTCTCGTCTCCTGAAAAAAAAACCCTTTTAAGCACCAGGGGCGGGTCCCCAACACGCCCCTCGCCCCTTCTTATTGGCAGGCCACAAAAGTCTCTCTCGGCCTCCCTAGTCTTATTTGTGCGTAACACACAAATACACACCCGGGCCGTCTGGCCCAAGGCGCCATGATTCTTGTCCAACATCTGGACACACTTGTCGATCACACCACCTGTGTTCTATTATCCCATTCTCTCGACACCGGCCGAGGCGACAGGATTCTTTCTAGACAGGCTTCGCCTATTGCCAAAGGGATGCCGGCTCTCCTTTACCATTATGGCTGCCAGTCTGGGTGTCGGCGCTCCCCGAGTTAAAACAATAAGCAATGACATCATGGCTGCGTGTACTTGTCACATAACATCTGGTTGAAGCCATAAAATGTAATGTGAATCGAAGGGTGAGGGTTCACAACAATCAAAGACGTCACAATGTCTATAATCTTCATTCTCATTTCTAAAAATATAATCATCAAATAAAACCAATATGGTTAATGACAGTAGTAGTTTGGACTGAATCCCAGGGCAGGAGGCCTCGATTTTCGGAATAAAATAGATGAGTTAGCCTAAATATATTCTTGAATCACTTGAGTCTTTTAATATAAAGTTTAAGCTAAATGTAGAATAAATTTTAAAATTTTATTTTCTAGTATAGAAACACATTTTAAAAACTTATTTTAAAGAATTTATCTTTTAACTACAAAGTTATGTATAATTTTCCTTTTTTATTTATTTTTTAAAGATATCCTAAGTTATCCTTTTTTCTGCTATTCTAATAAGAATTTAAAGAGAATTTTTAGGATTTTAAAAGATATCGCTAAAATGTTAAGGTTTTAAACAGGCTTAAAAATGTAGAAAACAATTATTTCGCAGTAAATAACTCAAGCGGATACTTGAGCAATGCACAAGTGCTGAGCTACTACCATGTAATACCGAACGGGAGCGTGACTGGTTCCTCGGATTCGAAGTAATAGCTTTCGAACTCTGATTATTCGAAGTGGGAAAATAGCTTTGTTGCTCCATATCCCATACACCCTATCAATCAATCAATCAATCATCCGAATAATTTCTCTCAGAAGTAGTTTTTCAGGATTCTATATATTCATTTCTCTTTCTCTCCTCTGATTATTTTTCTGAGACGTTGTCTTCATTCAACGGCTGTTCCTACTCAAAGATTTCATCTTTCGATGAACATTTAAAAACACTTGTATTTTAAAGTTCCTTTAAATCGCAACACTTTATGTAACTAAATTTGAAATGGAACAAAAACTCAATCAAACCAGAGACATCATGAAAATTTTTGAACTTGGATAAATTATCACTGTTTATATTCACGGGTACACTTCAGGAAAATGGTTGAGTTTCAAGGACTGCGGACCAGGTCTCCTTAAACAAATGAATGAAAGAAAGAAGTGGTACAGTTATGAATCTTGATGTTATATTTTTTTAACAAGCCAAATTTCAAAAAGCCGAAGAAAACACTAAAAGTTTGTGTGTGTGTGTTACCTTTATTTCTATTACATTTTAACATTAATCTGAGGTACGGTTGATTCTTTTATGATACAAAAGCTATAATCCAATTCCAAAGTTAAAATCCAAGCTCCAATATCTTATTCTATATGTTAAGATTTATGTTTAATTAAAAATTTGAAGCTATATATATATAGTTAATATTTTCTACTATATAGAGAGATGAATCAACAATAATCACTAAAAATGAAGCAAAAAAACCCCGAAATTGTACTATAAAGAGACATAAGAATTTAGAAAAGTTATATTAGAAATTATAACAATAATAGAGTTAAAAAAATGTATACATATGTGGAGGCCCTAAGTAATATATATCTAGATATATAATATAAATGCGAAAGTTTGTGAGGATGTTTGGCCGTTTTTCACGCAAAAACAACTGAAAAGGATTTTAATGAAACTTTACAGTAATATATATAGCTTCTACATCAGAATAACACATAGGCTATAATTTATAGCATAGGCTATAATTTATAAAGATATTGTGCGAAGTGTCCAAAATATAACGATATTTGTCAAGTAGGAAAAAATTCTGCCATCTGCAAGTAATTCGGGGGTGCGCAGCAAAAAAGCCCACGGCAGCATCGATCTATCTTTTGTTTGTGAAGAGACCCTTTTTGTTTTGGCTACGCAAGGCGCTTGCTTCTAATTCATTCCTGTTTTCAGCATAATCCCTAATTTTTTTAATTTCAGAATAAAACTGAGTTTGGAAGGGAGAGGTTGTTATATATAAATCTATCTTTATTTGAATGTTTTTTATTATGCACATTTGGCAGTAAAAAATTGATCTTTTTTAAAATAAATGCTTTTATCGGTTCTGGTACTTAAAGTAAATAAACCTTCTCTTTCACACTACATCATTTGGACAAATTTTCAAAATTTGTTTGTGGTTAGTAGTTAATTATAACGCTATAATTTTAATTGAATAGGCAGATATTGCATTTTTAAGTATAAAAATATTTGTAACTACTGTGTACTGTATTTTTTGGAGTGAGTGAGTGAATATTAACGTCGCACTGTTCAGCTACATGAGGGCTTTTGGCAACGGACCACGTAATTTTGAACCATGGCCAAGTGACGTGGAAAACACCTGAGCTGGCATCCCCTTCTCCTAACTACCACACTACACCAAATTAGAAGGAATATTCTATCAATACTTAGCAGGAATATTCTTTGAAATCCACTCTTCCAAGATATATGGCAGCACGGGTTCTATGATGAGTATTTTAGCGGGAAAGGCGTTAGTTTTGTAGCAGATATTTCGTTTTCAGCTGATTGCAAAGATTATTATTTTTGTCCCGAAAAAATAGTTTATGTCAAAATTTAAGTGTCTTAGGTTTTTGTATGTTAATGAAGGCCTTAAAAAAACGATTTGACTATTTATTTTAAGTTAAAGGTGTATATAATTAATTTTACAGTGGAATACCTTTAATTAATTTATTAGCTCTAACGGATTAAATTTCCCAAAGCGGAGTATTTTATTTATGTATATCCCTTGATTTTCAATGCAGTGATCCAAAAAAAAATATTGTTTGAAAAAAGCTGCAGTAAATCATAATGCGGTGGATAAAGTATTAACGTGCATCGCACCCCTACACGGCGGGTCTTACAAATCTCTAGTAAAGCTCGAGCTATGAAAGTACCTAGACATTTGCCAACTTGACTCTATCGTTAACATTTCGCCATGTTTTTCACTGAATCGCCATTATAATTTAAGAAACGGCGTTGCGAGGATTACAATTTTAACATAAAATAAATACTACAGAAAGTAATATTAATGTTTTACACTTTCAGATATAAATTATTTACACTATTTTAAGCGTTCACTACACAAAACTTTTAACTATGTGTTACTTTTGCTGAGCAGAGATCAGCTTAGGAAGGTATTTTCAAAAATCGACCCTCAACAGTGTTACGGGGAGTTATAAATTAAAAAAAAAACCTTTTTATCAGCTATTAAAATTTTATAAAGGTGTTTTTTTTTTTTTTCTTTTTTGTTTAGCTGAGATATGCAAAAAGCTTTTTTTGTTTAATTTGAAATTCACGTAAAATTAACTCATTAAAAGCTTCTTTATCCTTCAATCTGTGTTGTTCAATTTTTCAGTTCACCCGTGCGAAGAACGGGTATACCAGCTAGTATATATATATTACTTAGGGCTTTAACTTAATTCAGTGGCGCGACATCCCATGAGGGACAAGGCCTACGGTGCCCAACTCAGTATACGCGACTTTGGACCCTGAGGTGCTTGAGCAGATGTTCCGGTCATGTGGTCAGTCTGACGCGAAAACCCTCGTGTTAAGTTCCCAAGCAAGCTTGGTACTCATTTTATCGACCCATTGAAGGGATGAAAGGCTGAGTCAACCTTGCCCAGCCCTGAGTTTGAAGCTCGGACCTGTGATGTGGAAGCACGATACACTAACCACTCAGCCACTGGGCTTACTTAGGGCTTTATCAATAACAAAAAACAAAATACTTAAAATAGATTTCCATCAACAATATAAATGAAATTAAAAATTATATATAAAAATGTTTCTAAGGTTAACTATACGCTTACAATAATGGAGGTCATTGTTAAAAAATAAACTATATCCTCCTCTTTTCCAATTAATTATTACAGTAACGTACCTTAAAGCAAAATGTAATCTGCCCATGATTCATTTCAGCTTTTGTATACTTTTCTATGGAAGACATATTTTATAATAACAAACACAATTAACCCTGCATAAAAGGGTGACACTATAGCTAACTTAATGAATAAATTCGGTTTTACGTAATACTTATTCAACAACAATTTTCATTCGCATGGTAAAAATTTGTAAAAATAGTGATAGAAAATTCGTAAATTACATTTTATGTAAGTCAAGAATATGCAACATAACAACAGTCATAATTTGTAAGCCGTATTACATAAGAACCACATTGTTTTAACACTGTGATCCCAACAACATAAAGTCACATATACATTGGCTCTTAATAATGATTGGACACTTCAAAATTTTTTGGAAATGGCCCATTGCTGGAATTTTATTCGAAAGAAAAAGTTCATTTTCCCATACAATCCATACATTTTATTATATAAATACTAAAATCTAACATAATTTATTTTTCAGATAATGGTTCACTTTTTTTAAGAAAATGAAAATGTAAACAGAGAGCTTCATGAAAACAACCGTACACCCAAACCTTTTCGAATTAATTCTTTCATATCATTATAGTCCGTGAATTTTTTCAAAATTTTCACATTATGGTGACATTTATTTTACTGTTTGGCTTACAGTTAGTTACCTGTTTAAAAACTTCGTAAAAATATTCTTTTTAAAATATCATAAATGGCAAGTAGTCGTAAAGAAGCAATGAACGACCGTCAAAAACTTATTCTTTTTCATGATAAAAAATATAAATTACTACAAAATATTACAAAATTTGTAAATTTATCCTTTTTCATTGTTTATTATGTGCGTTAACAAACAAAATTGAATGGAGAACAAGATGAGAAAAGAAAAGTTATGAAGAACCCAACTTAGATTACTGTAAACATTTCAACAGAATTCAATGAACATTTTTGTCTTCAGTTTCAGCTGAGTCTTTTAGAGAAGTGTTGAAATTAGCTGGTTTTTTCGAGAAGAAAATGTTTTGTAAGATCACACACACACACACACACACATGAAACAGGAATTTGAATTTACCTTCACAAGATCAATGATAAACAAGCCATTTTCATTGAAAAAATGTGATGTTTGCACATGAGGGCAAATATTTAGCATTTTTCATTCCAATGAGCTTGTAACAACATAGAGAAGAAAAATGAAAAATTTAATATAAAGATCTAAATTATAGAGTACAATAAAGTATGGCGATATATATATATATATATATATATATATATATATATATATATATATATATATATATATATATATATATATATATATATATATATATATATATATATATATATATATATATATATATATATATATATATATATATATATATATATATATATATATATATATATTATATATATATATATATATATATATATATATTATTATATATATATATATATATATATATATATATATATATATATATATATATATATATATATATATATATATATATATATATATATATATATATATATATATATATATAATAAAACTTATAGTGGTGCATGATTTGTCGTGGCGAGTGGATGATTATACATTAACAACGAAAGGATAGGGTGTGGTCATTGGAAGTGATTACTGTATGTTAGAGACACACATTTTCTATGCTGGTTGATGTTGCATATTCACTGTTATTGATGAGGCAGTCCTGTGATTAGTAAATCCGTTTATTGCCTTGAATATGTAGAGACACACAAACATATATTGACGGTATCACAAAGAAAACACACACAACAAAAATACACACATTCCAGCTGTAGCCGATTACATGTTTAAGGACAAAGACAGAAGAAAAGGATCACAAAAGATTTTCACTTTTTATACCCAGCGGGGAAGACTGCAAGACTCCTTTGCAACAAGAGCTCTGATTGGTCAAAACGGGCGGGAAAGAGATTTCTGATGTAATAATAATAGTTGATTACGATTAAGATTAGGGCGTTAGTCCTGAACCCAATAATTAAAAGCTTATTTAAATATTATTAAAAAAGAGTTAATTATAAAATGATTCCAGAGGGAATCATTACATTTACACACACACACACACACATACATATATATATATATATATATATATATATATATATATATATATATATATATATATATATATATGTAATAATTCCCACTAGCATCCTTTTAATTAACTCTTTTAATAATATTCAAATAATCTTTTAATTATTTGGTTCGAAACTAACACCCTGATCTTAATCGTAATCGACTAATAATATTACATCATAAATCCCTTTTTCGCCCCTTGTAACCAATCAAAACTGTTATTACAAAATGCCCCGTGGTCTACATACCACCGTCAGGTATAAAAATCGATGTCTCTGGAAATCCGCTCTCTCTTCGCTCGTTTCTCTGTAGTCATGTAGCCGGCTGCTTTGTGTTGTGTCGTCCATGTTCATCGTAATTAATATGCCTAGGTGTTTCAAGATGTTCAATAAATTGTATTTGCTAAACTACCAGACTGCCTCGTCGATCTTTCCATAGAAAATGCATCAACATACAGGAATCACTCACCACTGGCCCCGCCCTATCCTTTGGTTCGCTACAGTAACAACATCCACTCGCTACGTCTTACAATTAATTAGTTTTACCAATTTCCAGAAATATTATAGAAATATTTCAAAAGTCGGTAGGATAATTCTACGTGGGAAATAAAAGATGTCAACATTATTTCAATCATAAAGGGAAAAAAATAGGTCTGTGGATGTGCGCCCATTCATCGTAAAATGCGCAAAATAGTTTCACTACGTTCTCAAAACGGGGAATCCCCTTTCTTCAACTCCGACTAAAAGCACAGTAAATGCTGATATGTGTGCAACGTATAATTCAAGTTTTGTGAACAATCGTGTACCAAATGTTATGTAAAAAGTTCAACGCCAGCAGCGTTCAGCGCCAAGCGATTTTTCAACCCAGCGATAAGTGTTTCGTTTTTTTTTTTTTCTTCTGTTTTAATTATTTGCTGTTCGATCTAAATTGATTGTAAATTTTCGATATTGGTTTTTGAATGATTGTTCTTAAAATGTTTAAAAAATATATTACTATTAATATGTACGATGAGATAATTTACTAATAAGTCATAAGTTTAAAATGCTATTTAATAATCTATTTTGATCCAAATTCTGATATTGATATAAAATTTTGGTTTAAATAATTTGAAGTTTATATTTTGGTCCCTACCACCATTATACTGTTTTTATGGTTTATTCTGTTTTTCAATATATGTGTAACAAATTATTTGTGTTTTTCGATTATATTTAAATTTATCGACTGGGCAGTCAAACTTGAAACTCCACTTATTATTGAGAATGTTCTTGTTACAAAGTTACTAGTTTAAAAACGTTTCCAGTGATCTCGGGTTTATATTTTTCATTAAATTTACTCAATGCTATATTTTGAATTCAAAAGAAAATGCATAGCTCATAGTTAATATTTTTGAATGCGAAAATTGGTGCTTTTATAGTTTTTTTCAAGTGTTTATTGAATTCTTACCAACGTTTTGATATTTTTATTTTGAGAATTTTATGTTGATACTATTTGATATATTTATGTGGTCTTAAGAAATTTTATTATGATAAGATTTACTCTATTACAATTATACAATTTTTTGATATTAAAATGAACAACTTTTATTGCGTATAAAATGATAATGGTTTTGAGAGCACTTAAGCTGAGAAAATATAAAAAAATAAATAAAAGTATAAAGGCAAATTTTAACATATAGAAGAAATACTAATTAAGAAGGGTTTTGTAAGGATTGTGCATAGTGAGTACCTCAGGAGAGAGGAACTGCACCTTTGACTGTCAAAATACTATTGCCTCCTAACTTGTGCCGGTTTTAAGAATTAAAGCATAATATAAATATAAATATAAATAAATCATAAATAGTTTTAAAAAAATATATTCTTTTTTTGGTTGACTTGCAATTTCCAGTCTTGGGAAATTCAGTTTTTGAAGTTATGGTGCAATATTACACGATAAGAAGGAAAACTTGTCTTAATGATTGTGCAAAGCGTGGGTCAATCTCTTAATTTGTTTTTTCTAGCCTGTTTTCACCCTTAGTTGCTCTTTCTTGTGTATAGTTTTAGATCTATTTTTAAGAATTTATTTTTGTATTTTAGAATTTTAATGTGAGTTCATATTTATTAAATTCCAAATCAGAGACAACACACCACTGCTGAGGCCTCTGGCCTAGCATATTTATAATTACCAGTGTCCGGACACGTCTCAACCTTGCCAGGTCTAGCTAACTTGGACAAGGCCACTACTTCCCAACCAAGACCAGGAAAGAAATGACTTTCTATGTACAAATATTTTTGAAATTTATTTTCTATTTCCATTTTACTTCAAGTGTTTAATAACCTTAGTTTGATATTTTCGTAGTGTGCAATCTTATATTTTATAATTTACTTATGCATTTTTGTTTCATATTTTTCTAAGACCATATTCTTCATGTTCAAAATCATATTCATGATAATGTTTAAGTGAAGGGAATTTTTTTCTAAGTAATGTTAATCTGAAAATTTTAATTTAAAATTTGGTATCTCTGTACGATACGGGTGTGTACTAAGGGTCCTGGAACACACACGTCTCTTGTGGAGGGGAATGTAACAATTCTCCCTAGCAACCTTGTAATCAACTCTTTTAATAATATTCAAATAATCTTTTAATTATTTGGTTCGAAACTAACACCCTGATCTTAATCGTAATCGACTAATAATATTATATCATGAATCCCTTTTCCGCCCCTTGTAACCAATCAGAGCTCTTATTACAAAATGTCTCCTGGCCTTCAGCGTCGGGTATAAAAACCGATGTCTCTGGAAATCCGCTCTCTCTCTCTCTCTTCGCTCGTTTCTCTGTAGTCATGTAGCCGGCTGCTTTGTGTTGTGTCGTCCATGTTCATCGTAATTAATATGCCTAGGTGTTTCAAGATATTCAATAAATTGAATTTACTAAATTACCAGACTGCCTCGTCGATCTTTCCATACAGGAATACAGGACACTAATCCAACATACAGGAATCACTCTCCACCGGCCACGCCCTATCCTTTGGTTCGCTACAGTAATAACATCCACTCGCTACGTCTTACAGTTAGTTTTACCAATTTCCAGAAATATTATATATATATATATATATATATATGGAGGTGTTCTTATATATATATAAGAGTCCATGCCAGCATCAGGACTAGGTAATTTGGTTTTAGTGATCATAATGGATAATTATTTTTATTTAAGTATTTTAAAAGACAATTTACACACAATTATCAGCTTAAAATTTTTATATATATCAAACAGCATTTTTTCCGCTAAGACAACAAGCATATGTATCTGAACTTTTGCTTACTGTTTCAAAAATCAATCAATAACCTAAAACTTTCTTGTATGTATAAAAACCTCTATAAGTTCTATATTTGTTTCGAGGAAAAAATACTTATTTATTTTCTCATTATTTATAGAGCCTTCGAGATTCGTGAAAGTATAAGCGGTTTGTATAAACTTCCTTCTAAAACCCATATACGTATATATAATTAGAGAGGCTTATATATTTCCATTTTCAAAGGCATATACGAATTTTGGGCCGAATTATGCGAAGCACTTAATGACAAGATAAGATATTTAAAAAATTCCTTTGTTGAAGATCAAATTTTATTGAAGATAACGCACTGTTACTTTGAAATTCGGAGGTGTCTGATCCCTTTTGCGGAGCAATATATGAAAGGTAAGCGAAATTTGTTAAAAATTGAAAATATATATGATTTAGAAATCTATATATTTAATACATTCTATCATATAAATAAAATCAAGAATAGATCTTGAAAGTAAGTAAATCGAGTCATCAAGAAATAACATAAATCTTTCAATAAAAATATATATCTCAATCTTATATTAATAATATTCAACGGTTAATTTTTAAATACGTTATGCATGGGGTTAAATTTTAAATAATAACCGAGTATCTTGAATAGCTATGACGGGAAGTAAGGCTTTGTTACTTTAAAAAAAAAATTCCTTGGATGGAAAGAACTGCGTTGTGATTTTTTTAAAAAAAGAAAATTAATTTCTTGGATACATATAGATGTGTTTTAGGATGTTATTTATGATAGGTCTTTTTTCAAATTGAGAAACATGTTTAAATGCTAATTTAGAAGCTTTCATAAACGAGTTAAAGGTTAGTTAGTTCACTGCATCAAGCTTTAAAAAGTTTCAACTATTTACTATCGGTCGATTAAAAAGCTGAGTAGTGAAAAAAAAGTATATAGGTTGATACTGCTTCTAGATAAAAGTTATTTTTTCTTTCACGTAATTAAAATATTGAACATTCACGAATTTAAATATTAAGAGCTCAAAAAGGGGCGAGGTATATCTAGACATGTTTTTATGTTTTGTTATCAATCAATGCTCCAGAAATTTATGCTTTCTTTATATTACTGTTTAAATACTGAATGTTTGTGCATGAGTCGGTATGATAGATTCGTGGAAAGAAAGGCTTTTCATGAATATACTGCGTAAAGTAATATCTTTATGATAATAGGAATGTGTAAATTAACTAAATTATATTGAATAATGATGCTTATTATAGGGTTCATGAAAATCAAAACAATGATAAGTTTAAAAAGTAGAAATTCATTTTATTATTTAACTTTATTTTTATTATTAAATGCTACTAATCAGCTTGAAGGACATCTTGTAAAGAAAAATGAGAAGATTTGTTTTGAATACATGAATTAAAACATGATTTGAAAGAGAAAGTGTTTATTGAAGTTTCGAGAATGTTTTTTAAGAATTTAAGATGAGTTTAGCTAGCAGAATGTATTATGAAACAATATTAAAAACTTTGCATCATAATATATTAATCACTATTGATCCTGCAGAATAATTCATTAAATCTTTTAAAATTACCAACTCAAATTTTTCTTTTCATCAAAACCTGTGTGTAGTAAAATCAAGTAACAAATCAAATGAATGCTATTCGAAATCACATTTACGCTGGTCATAACACACACATTGGTTGATTATTTAAAAATTGGAGCTTCTTTATGAACACGAAGAGACTTTAAACATATACTTATTTTTTCCATTTAAGTATTTATTAGAAAACATTTTTAATTTAAGTTAAAACAGTATTATATATATTATTTATAAAAATTCACTTCATAAATTGAAATACAAATTTATAAAATATATATCTTGAAGCTCGCATATAAAATAAAATTAATTAGTTAATGATAAATAAGTGCTTATAGAGAAATGGTTAATATTTTAAAATGGATAGTTAAAGACTTCGTAGTACTCTGATAATAATCTTTACAGCAAAGACTGACGTATATGTTCGAAAAAGTAGTGCATTAGAAAGTAAATCTAAGTTAACACCATTTTATTTTTAAAACTTTATCTCGATTTCTGCTTAGTATCGCTTTTATACGTCAGAATTTTAAAATCTCATTTCTCGAAGAAATAAAAAAATTAATAAATTATATTGAGACTCTAGAGGTAGGAATAATAGCTTTTACATCATCTTTACACAATATTTACAATTCAGATAAATAATGATATCGAGAGAATACATGATAACACTGTTACAGTATTGAGTCAGATGACGAGTAAAAAAGAATATATATTATTAGCAAATGCATTTAATGCAGTTTGCCAACGTGTAGCTTCTAATCCCCCCCCCCCAAAAAAAAAGTTTAAAAGAGTTTTAAACTGCGGTATACACAAATAAATAGCACTTTCAATCATTAACAAAAAATTTGGGGAGATCGTTACAAAAGACTTACTGACGGATAACATTTCTTAAGCAAAGTAAGTATTATTAGACCGTTTTTATAAAACGTATCTTTTCCCTTTTTTTTCTTCCTTAAACGAGGAAACTTTTGGAAGTGTGAAACAGAAGCAAAATGTTTTTGTTATGTTTTACTTTTGGAAGAAGAGAAGGAAAGCTTTCTTATATCACTCTTTAATGTTGAGACCCGGAGTTATGTCGTTTGCTAGAGATGTCACAACCCGGAGATCGCGGTGTGAGAGGGTTCAAGGAAGAAACAGACATGATATTAAAATCACTAATTTTATATATATTCTACTTTTAACGTATGGAAATGCACTTCAATAACTAAACCTGAGAGAAGCAGTAAGACTTTAACCCGAAATTATATATCAAATATATGAAAGGCACTTATCTGACTTAATCTCTTGCAGGATCCGGCTTTCAGCTTGTGACTACTCATTCAACCGTAAAGTGGATGTCTTCACTATTCCGTGGATCCTTCTTCTATATTTAATCTTACGACGTGAGACCACCAGTCGCTTACTCTGGGATTTCCGCTTACGATGTACTCGAAACCATTTTTTTGCGCCTACTCAACGACTGGTACTTAAATAAAAGTTTGCATTTGCATAAAACCAAGTCATCTCTAAGGAAAGTGGTTTCGAAACTATATCAAAGTTAAAAAGAGCATTATCCACATGAGGATTAGTAGAAACCCGAATAGAACCAGTTACAGAAATATATATCAAGTCATAAAAAGACATCGAATTCTCTCACAGAATGTTTACAGCACCTGAGTTACATGTCACCTGTCATTTTCCTTGCAAAAAGACACAGGAAACGACTTGACAAACTATTGTTAGATTGGCTTTGCGACCAAATCAACATACCACTCAACTGTCAGAGATTGTGGGGTCTGTCTATCATAACGCCAGGAGTAAGGTTGTCTAGGCTTCTCGCATGGGGGCGTGTTTATAGCTGTTTGTGTTCAAATCTTTTTCCAACTCAAAAAAGCACAGATTCGTCATAGAGCGAAATGTATCTTTACGCAATCTTTGTGTTTTTCCTTTTCAGTATATCAGGATAGGTACACTGGGAAGTGATTTGAAAACCCCCGAGAGATATTTATCTCTGATAATTTGTATAGCATGCTATGTGAATATGTAAAGGTTTTTAAAAGATACATTTTAGCTTTTTATAATGCTATATACTTGACACTGATGCCCACTAAATATTTTTGATTCTAATTTTCTTCTCCAATTCCATTCGTATTCATGGTCAATTGTTGATTTTATATTGGAGTCTTTCAATCCGTTGCACTTTGATTGTAATTGTATTGATGCTTCAAATTTTGCACTTCAAAAGAATATAAGCCTAAAGTAATGATTACAGATTCAGCATTCTTTGCCCATATAATTCTTATATTCTTAATTTCTGAAAAGATTTTGCATAATTATTCCCTGTATGTTGTATAACTTTTTCTTTATTTTCTACGCTTTCTATGACATCGAGAAGCTGCATTTCGTAACTTTTACACATTTGATGAAGATTTGAGGAAAAAATAGAAACTCCCTCTAGCAACCCTTTAGCTAGTATCAGTACTGCCTTTTTGATTTTGAGGATTCGAGCAGAAACTTGAATTGGAGCATCAATAAATAAAAAAATTAATTTTTCATATAAAAAGTAACATTTTTATCTAAATAGTAATACTTACCTTTAACACATTATTATAAATATGAAAGAAAACAACATTAATAAAAGGGTCGAGACTGAATTTCATGGTCGTTTCTTCTCTCAAATTACTTCTAAGCTGCAGTTTTTGAAGACAAAATAGAGTAAACATGGGGCACCTTTATTTAAAATTCTTCTTCCAGAAGTTCTATCTACAAAACGTTGCCATTTACACAAAAAACTTTTACAACGCATGGATAATAATATAGAACAGGAACCTTTATGGATTTTTTCTATTGAAATATTCAATGAGGTGTAGACTTTAACTTTAATAACTTTGACTTTTAATTATTGGGAAAATAATAAAACTAAAGAGTAACAACTTAAAACTCTCTATTTACTACGAAAAATACATTTTGCACTTGATAGTGGTAAATGTTTTAGTTATACTGTAAATATCAAATTATAAAGTAACATTAGTGTGTTGCAGATTATAGATGACAAAAAGCTTATATTAGGATTGTAAGATGTTACTTTGAGCAGAGAATGCCTGCTGAATTGGAGTCATCTGCCAAACGGATTCTAATCGAGTCTTTAATATTATTAATCTCTGAAAATAATGACTCGCAGGCGTAGGTAGATGAAAATATGGTAAAAATAGCTTCTTCAAACAGTTAAATGTGTCTGGAATCGAATTCCATTTTTCCAAAATTTCATTACAGGCTTTTTTTTTTTATTTATATACTTGTTAAATTTTCTATTTCTCAATCAAAATTCCAAGTTTCTCCTTTTTTCAAAAAATGTTTGAATACAAATTGAACCAGACTGGAAATCAATCAGAGTTGCATTTATAAAATTTTTAATTTCCAATTATTCTAATTGCGATAAGTTCAGTTTATTAAATAAAGTCACATTGAGGTTATTAAAAACTTGAGCGTTTCCGATAATTCTTTGAAATGAGAAAATCTCTCTGAAAACTGCGACCCATCATTCACGGTTGTTCTTAATACTTCCTATTGAACTTTGCTATTTTGAATTAAAATGCAAACCATTTTGATCGGTGGCGTGCCCAAAATATTGTGTCGCATGCCATGAATGGCACGCGTGCCATTGGTTCGCCATACCCGATATAGATTATAGACTTGATTTGATTTCGATTTTTGATTAGAGTGGCACTCTAAAGGATCGCGAGGGCTATTTAGAATATAGATGCTGAAGTTTTAAATGGCATAAAAGTAACGAAAAATGTACGTAGTTTAAGAGTAATTAAAGATTATTTTTAATTTTTTAATCACACACACACAAAATAATTATTTAGAGTTTTTTTCTTAAAATAAAAAGCAAAATATATCGTCATAATATTGCGTCTCGAGGCTGTAACTTTATTTTACTAGTTTTTTAATTTCAGTAAATTTATTTCTTATTTAAAAAAATAGTTGTCTTTGTTTGAAAAATCCGATTGCAAATTCTGATCATTTCATAAACTTATTTTCTTCTTCTCGGAATCTTTTATACATTCCTGTTCAGAATTTTACTTCTACTCTTCTTTCTCGAACATATTCATAACCAGTTTTATATCAGAATCAGGATTCTGTATTAACATTTTTACAAGTAATTTTTTTTTCTATTTCTTTGTTATTTTTTTTATTCTGTTTCATTTATAAAAATAGTTCGGTTGTTTCCAATTAATATCTTTTCATTTTCTTTTCGTATTGAAATATATCTAACTAGCTTTAGTCCTGTCAGTCGAGTCAGCCTATTTGTTTTCTATCAACCATTTGCTTAGAAAAGTGTTTAAACAATGAGGTGTTTGGAAATCTGGTGAGATTCAAAGTGAGCTTTAGCTGTACGTATTTTCTCAGTGCGTAAGGTAAATAAAGTGTTGTTGATTAAGATAAGATACCTCAATGTGGGCCTTGCTAACAATCAATTGAATGACTTTAGGGACGTAACCGTCAACTAATTTTCGACTGTAACTTTCTTGCAGTTTAGAAGGAATTTAAAAGCTTAGATGTGTGTGTGTGTGTGAGAATAATTGATTCACACACACACACATAATTATAGCATGAGTTTATATTTTGTATTATTCCGATTTATGCTTATATATACTAATACCATATCTATTCTAATGTTACGTATTTGCATTCATTTATATGTAACTGATTTTATAAATAAGAAAATATAGTATAGCGTGTAATTATGTTCGAAAAGTATAACTGATTTAAAATTTATGTGATAATCTCTTATCCGAGCAGAATAACATATTTTCGATTCACTATTTCATTACACCGTTTAAAGGAGAGTTAATCTTCCTAATAAAAAATTTGTTGCACACAATTACGTGATGTAATTTCACTCAGAAATTATCTCCCCTTTATAACTAAGTATTTAGAGAATGGATTTCTTTTATTTTTCTTTTGTTAGCATTCGAAAATTAACTAATCAGTAGCTCAAGTGACTAAGGCAATCCTCAAAATATAGTATAAAAATGTAGCCTTTAAATTTGTTGATTTGTTTTTAAAATAATTTAATGAACAAATAACTAAAAAGAGGGAAAATGGGCGTTAGCCACTATTTGCGTTTGGAATATTAAACTTAGTTTGGCGATGAATGTTAATGGCAACACGAAAATAGTGAGAAATAATGATCAAAAAGCAAGGGTTGGGTTCTCAAAGAGAACGACCTATATTTCATTTTAAAGGCGAGTACAAAAATATGGCACTCCTTTTTTAAAAAGAAATTATTCTATTTATTTAAAAATCATTAGCAGTGGTTTGCATCTACAGGTGACGCCTTATCATTCTTCATTGTCTATGGAGTTATCGTCAAATAGAAAACAAAAAAGTGAAAAAGATGCAATTAAGTTACAAAAAAATCTTTCAGTCACAGATCAATTGTATTCATTGAAAGAATTAAAATAATCAGAAAATTAAGATTGATTTAAAATTATATAGTATATTTATTTCGAGTACAAATAATATTTATATTAGAAATGTGTGTGATCACATTAAATATTTGAATATAACAAAAAAGTTGAAATAAAATATATCTTTATTTAAGTACGGAGTTTTATATAAAAATCAGTTTTTGAATTTAGTATCTTTCTCTCTAACAATTATAATTAACACCAAACAAATTTTAAAAAAGATAAATTTCACTTATTTTGCGACATCTAGAATAAGAACAATAGTTGTTTCTAAGCACTTCAAAGGTTAGTGTGTTTCACGTTAACACAATATTATATTTATCATGAGTAATTGAAACGATATTCACATCTAAAACAAGATGGTATCACAGTTATTCAATTTATTCTTGGAAATTTAAAAAATAGTACCTATTTGCAATACGATTTGGCATACATACATAAGATTTTTTGAAACATATTTAACTAAAAGTAGCTGAAGCAAAATGATTCAAAGTACTTTTTACACCTTCCCTAAATCCCTAATATTAAAAAAAAAATTTAAAATGAGAAAAAATATGAGAAGTTAAAGTACAAGACTTATAACAACAATCGTTGTAGCCTGGATTTAAAGTTATCTCGAAACCCTAAAAAAAATTCGTTCTACAGACTCTACAATTTAGCAGGAGAATTCTCAATAGCAGATATTAGTACCATTAATTACGAATAATATGTTTAATGTGTATATAATTCCTACACATTTTCATTTGACTCCCACAAAAACATAACATTTAAAAGTCGCCTTTTTTATTATTGCTATCTGTGACACATAAAAAATACGATAGAAATAATATAATTGTGGCATATTGGAAGGAAACAGATCCAAGCCAAAAAAAAATATTACAATAACAAAATGTAATTCAGTATCGGTCAAAAAAACTGTTTTTGCCTTCGAAGTAATTTTATGGACATGCTTAGTTAACAATGGATTTCTTTATCTTGAATGAAATAGACATAATTTGCAGTAACAGTTATTAATTCTTCTTTAGTGATGTGCAACTCCGTGATATCCATCGGTGCATGCACGTACACGCCACCGTTACACGTCGGTGTATCCACTGAAACAGTATTACATGACCCCTTTATAAGTAGGCTTTTCTGACACACAACTTATCTTCTACTTTTATCTGGTACGAATAGATCATATCAAATAAGCTAATAATAATGTCAAATGATGCGCCCTTTTAGAAAGACATCCCATCTAAAAAAATATAGATAAAAGCCGTAAACATAGGAAACATATTGAGGTACAATACTTTGAGATTAAAGTAAAAAAAAAAAAAAAAGGCGAATAATCATTTACTTAGATAATTTTTTTAATAAAACAATTCATTTCATTTCAGAATTTAATATTAATTAAACATTGATTGCTTTTTTTCATGGAAGCATTTGGTATAAAACTGAAGTTTTTTTAAGAGCATTATAAAGTGTTCTGAGAAATGTTACTGTTTCAGACATTTTTTATCCCTCATTGGTTTCAATATTCGATTAGTCTTATAGGAAAAATCTCTTAGTTAATAATCTTTTGGAAATATTATAGGCAATGACATCCTTTGCATAAGAACGCTTATCTCGATTACATGTTATTTGATGTAAATGTTAGCTTAGAAACACGGGGGAAGGAAATTAATCTTAATTTTCCATAATTTCAATTATATCGCTAAAATTTTTTCTGCCGAGAGGAATAAGATTCCTAGAATTTAATCACTGCTGTGAAAAATATAATACCCATTATGTATATAAATATAAAGATAACGTATAAAAAACACCGTATACAATGTATATATATCCTTATTCAAAACTTTTTTTGTCCGCAATTCATTTTTTATGCAGGGAAATTTTGATTTGCTATTCTGATATATAACGTTATTCTAGTATATTCTGCTATTGGTTTTTAAGTTCTTACTTAAATTAAGCCTAAAAAGTTTTCATTTGTATCATGTTCCAGCATACTTATTATTTCCTTTTTTTCTCAAAAAACAGTTGTCAAGTGGGTTTCAAGTAATTTTCTATTTGTCAATTTTTAAATTTCATTTTAAAAAACGTTGCTCTTAAAGGAAAAAAAATTACAACGAAAAGGTTTCAATTAAAAATGAGTATAAAAATATCTTTTAACATAGGACCCAAAACAAAACTCTATCAATACATTCTAAGAAACGTTGACAAGATAGTACATAACCCAATGACTTACATTTGTCCACAGATATTAATGTGCTTTCGAACAAGCTGATCCAATTCGTGATCGGTCCTATTATAATTTCAATAGCATAGCAAAACGTAATTTCTTCTTGTTAAAAGAGTTGCATCATTAGCTAAGCTCTCGGTGAGCCCCAGAATAGTATCTTCATAGGCAATTTTTTTCCATTGTCTTTTTAACTTTACCGAGTATTATGTAAAATTTTCCAATAGCTCTTCTTGGAGAATGCTCGGTGAACAATTTTAGAGCCTTTTCCGTGCTTTATAAATGACTTTAGTCACGGCACCATTCATGAGACAGATGAATGCGTTCCAAAACGCTCCAAAACACGAAATTTAACTGAAGCGTTAGATAAGAGAAAACGTTCAGTCTATATACTCCGATCTCTCTCTCTCTTGAACAATTTTATTCTTCCTTTCTAAAGACTATTCTCTTTCGCTCTCAGATCGAAATGTTTCTGTCCAAAGAATTCCTAGAAGTAATGAGCCTTAGAAACGTAGGATAAATGGATCACTTTAACCTTGAAGATGTTGCTCAGTATATGTGTGTGTGTGTCATTTACTAAATTCTTCTTTCATTATAAATGCTGGCATAAAATTTTTATCTTACTAAATATTTCCTAACTAGAAGTGGATGCATATTTTGGGACGAGAAAAAAACCAAATTGGTTTTTTCCCTCTACAAATGACGCACACAGTATACGTTCCGTCAGGTTTAAAAAAATTTAATAACCCTCTTCTCGTAACTGAAATATGAAAAAAAAATATAATCAATAGTTAAATAAATCGTTACAAAATACCTTCACATTTTATTATTTTAATTTATTGTGATGCTCAGAACATCTTGATAAAAGAACGGAGTACAAAAGTTCTTGCAACTTTCATTTATTATTACTTTCATTATACAGGGTGATTCGCTACCAAACCGCCAAACTTGTACGGTGTGTAGGGGATACAGAGACGACTCAGAATTACATAGGAATACAGGGTCGCAAATTCCGTAGTTGCGAGCTATGGTGCAAGAAAAAAATATAGAAACAGCAACACATTAATGGGACAGAAAATATTTTATTGGAAGGTTACACTACCACAGGAGTTCGAAATTACGACCAGAAGTCGTCTGGCTGGCCTGAAAATGGCGCTGCTCGGAATTCCTTACGTTCTGGAAGATAGCTGGCATGTCACGTATCTTCCCGACAGCTACAGATATTTGAGCTATGCGGTCTTCAGCTGAAAGAACGGGCTTGATGTGTGCGAGTATCCTCCAGACAATGGATTGAAATAAACCCACTTGTTGAGCTAATGCTCTATTACTCGTACTTGAATTGGCTTCTATTTACTATACGTAAGACAGCCTCCTCATTACTAGGTGTCCTCGTCGTTCGTTATGAATTTATTCTAGCTCTCGTTAAAGAATCAGTCTCACGTAACCTTCTGTTCACACTTGCGAAGGTTGTGTGATGTGGAATACGCCTGTTCGGGCAACGTTCCCGCCAGCTCAGGTGTCGTCCACGTCATTTGACCATGGTTCAAAATTACGTGGTCCGTCGCCAAAAGCCCTCGTGTAGCTGAACAGTGCGACATTAATATTTACTCACTCACTCGGGATGATTTTACAACGAGAGTGAAACATAATATAAATATTCATAATTCCGTAAATTTTCTCGACATTTACAGATGGCGATTCTGTAGCTCATAAAAATATATATACCATAATTTTTTTTACTTGATGTTCTCATAATAAAGAAAATTACAAAATATGCTAAATATTATTTCTATAATTTTAATTTTTTTATTTCATAACTTTAGTTTACAATTATTTCAGTAAAAGTAATTTTATACTTAATATTGCTACTAATCTACCTTTATTTTCAAGCTTTGAATTTGTATTTAGGTCCTTGAATCTGGCAACAACTGGTTCATTGATCTTTGATTCGGGCATGATCTATGCATATTTGAATGCTTCATTAGGTATATAATCTTTTTATTAAAAGTGGCTTTTTTCTTTTTAGAGAACTTCTATCTGTTATATTTCATAAAATTTCGTTCAGTATTATATACAAAAAGGTGAACTAAAACTAGTTTAACCTCACTTTTTTATTCATTCTGTAATGTTTATGATACTGTCACATCCATGGCTTTATTGTTTCGAAAATTTCTATTATCAATTTTACTCTTTAGTATTCAAATCATTTGGACTCTTAAGTAGAGTATGTATGTGTGTATGTATGTTAGGGATAATATTAAATCATAACTTTACCAAAATTCTACTTCTTACTTAATATTTGTTTTTCTCCTTTAGATATTCGCATATTAAAGTCAACAGCTAATATTTTCTCAGCAAAGATATATAACTCAACTTAAAAACTCCAATCCTGTGTTTCATTTCCTTTTATAGTCATAACTCGATCATTCTCTCGCTTTACCCTGCATTTGAAAACTAAAGTAAAAGATATGCTGAATTAACAATAATTTAATAACTATTTGCCCTCACCCCAAATCAATTACAATTGTCATCGATTGTGTGAAGAGGTCGCACGCGTTGAAAGCTCTGTGTTCCTGAACGAATAAAAACTTAAGAAAAGTTTCCTTTCGAAGCGTCACAGTAATCAAGACGGTAGGATTGATGCAAATGGATTAAAAAGTTTTGCATCTAAAAGCTTTCTCCGAAGAAAAAAAATATTTTAAAGCAAAAACAAAGATATCAACTGTCACAAATATAATGTGAAGAAATCTTACTTCATGTTTCTATGCTAGAGATCGGTTGCCGTGATCGAAACGAAGTTCCGAACACAAGCGCATCTCAACTTAATTTGATTGTTTCATCTTTTGATTCTACTATTCGGATTAATTTAAAGATATCTATGGAAAATAAAACCATGACTTCATACTCAAAAAATAGAGAAAAGGAAAACAAAGACTAAACCCCGTAACTTGTTTGCCCTCACGCTATCTTTCTATCTTTAATTTGCATATATTCTTAATTTTTATAGTTAGATTATTAGTGCTAGTGTGTTTTTATAAACGATATAGTTTGTCCATGGTACTGAAATAATTCTTATCCGGGACTTTTTCTGTGGTGAAGGTGGGAATTTTTCTTTGAATACAAGAAATTCTAGAAAATATTCGATACGAAACAGGGATTGGCAAGGCAATGTGCAATGTGTTGCTCGAGAAGAAATAAAAATGGAAAGATAACCTAAAAAAGCCAGTTTATCTCTGCCCCTATTTCAATGTAAGGCTTAGTATTACACACCATGCTTCAAATTGTGTGTGCATACATATAGTATACACACCACTGGTGCACATAAGGTGGGGTCCCTGGGTCCGGCTCCCCCCAAAAGACCTTGATTTTTTGATTCGATTGATTATAATCCTATGTATATAGTACATAAAATTTCATTAAGTATTTGCTGTTAATAATTAATTTTATTAATTAATGCTAATTTTTTATTCAATAATCAATTTTTTACTGTTTTTTTGTTCCCGAAAATCGACAAATTCAAAAGAATATATTGGGCGGCGTATTGGAGCATGATATGAGAACTCTCCCTTGAAGAATTCCTGTGTGCGCCATTGATACACTCAACATTCTCAATTGTTGGAAAAAGAGACATGGATATGAAATTCTTTTGCAAGTATCATATATATAAATTCTTTACTTAAGATATATAAAACATTCTTCATAGCATGCAGAATGTACTTATAAAAAGCAAACATTTAAGGGTTTTTATATCCCGCGATTCAGCAGACTGGTTAAGGAACATTGATATGTTTAAAAACTAATAAAAGCCAAACGAAATCATTTTCAAAACAAGTCAAAAGGGTAATCATTCAGACGAAAATTTTCAATATCACTTCAGTGAATATGCTACTATATTATATATATATATATATATATATATATATATATATATATATATATATATATGAATTAATGCTGTCAATTATTGCATGGATATCGTAATCTTTATTCAGTAAATTTCATCTTTGAATTTATTGTTTATATTGTTAGCATTATGCTTCCTACACACTTAAGCTGTTTTGCTTACTTTGATTTTTAAGGAAGTAAATTTTGATAATAAAGACAACTAAGGCTCTATTTGGGATCTCTTTAGTACCAAATTATTCTAAAACTTTCCACGGTGAAATTCAGAATACGATTATACATGTAAAGATTGAAAATTTTACGATTCATCTCTATCTGTCATTTAATGTTTTTTAATATTAAGACTAAAAGTTTTTAAGAAATATTACTTTGCAAAACTTTAAAAAGCTCTTCCAGCAAACGTTCATTACAATTAAAATTTTTTGAAACATCTCGGTTCTTAAAAAATTACTCGTAAATTGCCAATTTATGTAAGGTGATACATTTTTAATGGTTATTGTTCTCGACATTATAATTCTTTCTTTACTGAAAAGAAATTAGTTTTAAAAAACAAAACGTGCGTTTCTTTTGCTCTCTTTTTATTCCAAATATTTCATTCGTTATTTTTTCGTGAAGAATGACAAATCGAATTTTATTTTCGAAACAATTCTGAATTCCGAAAGCATTTTCGCGCTTCACAAGCATTAAACAAGTAAGTATTGTAACGGCGTGACACATAGTGCACTAGGAAGCTTGACACATAGCACGCGATAGACTAGAAAGAGGGCGCTGCTGTGAACTGTTTTTGGCTTTTGAGCGGGAAGGAGAGAAAAAGAAGAAGGTGGTCTCGAACGTAGAATGGAGGAAGCTGCCTGTAGTTCCCGATGCGATTTAAAATTGTAAATGAAATTGTAAATATAGTGATGTGTTTTGAGGGAAATAATAAAAACGGTAAATCCGGTTAATTAGAGATGATTAATTCAATTACAAGACGATCTTACAGACTGGTGGCAGCGATGGCATGGATCTAAGAACAGTGCCGTTAACAAAAGAAATAGTTGGGGTAAGTACTTTTTTTCTATCTGAAAGTACCTTCGTGCGTATTCTAAATTTATTCTCAATTTTTGTATTAAAATGTGGGTATAAATTAAATACAGCAATCATTCTTAATTCACTTTTTGTATTAAATGCTGGATTTTGATTATTTTAAAGCTATATACTTATCCCTGCTATTGTCGTTAATTTATGATTTGTTTTTAAATAAAAACAGAAATTTATCCTATAAAAAGAAAGAAAATTTATTTTGTCTGTGGTTGAATTGAGTATATAAAATTGCTCTTTTTTTAGTCTTAGTTAGTGTATTCTGATTTAAAACTGTGTTTTTTATGTATGAGATATAAATTAAAAGATTCTCTCAACGGTGTTTAAAAAAATCTGTATTGTAAATACAATATTAAGAATTTGTGAAGAGAGAATGATAAATAACTTATGAAAATTGTAATTATAGCACGATTTGAAGGTGCAGTATATATATATATATATATATGGCATGCAGCCAAAAGCAAAACACCGTCTTCGCGCGCAGGCGCAGCTAATGAGAACTGAAACCGTGGAAACTGTTGAACTAGTGAAAGAAAAACAAAAACTTTTAAGAGAGAAGCAGCGAGGGAGAACGCGAGAGGTGCGCGAGCAGGCGTTACCTTCTGAATATCATCGTCAAACTTATCTGTAAAAACTTATCTACCTTTTTAATTAATTTTTGTTTAATGTTAAAATAAAATAGAAGATAGACCAACGTCTTGGACCCCTTGTTGTCTCCCACAAATTATGGGGGCTCGGCCGCGATCGACAAAATTTCGATTTTGAACCAAAGTCTGGACAATGAACAACAGCGTCCGTGAAGGAGACGCTCCGCCATTTTTCGGAAACTTCGTTCAACCTGTGTAGAGGTTGAATTTTTCAACTTCATTCCGCCTGTGTAGAGGTCGGAACAAATAACAAAATAACCTGTGTAGAGGTATTTTTCAACGAACCATCGACAAATATTCCGCCTGTGTAGAGGTTGGAAAACCCATCGACGAAAATCCCGCCTGTGTAGAGGTTGGAACTAATTCAGTGTGAATAATCCGCCTGTGTAGAGGCCGGAACTACAATTTCAACTATATTACCTGCGAAGAGGTGACATCAGTGGAATCAACGTTTTTATTGGATACATCGTACGTGCGAGCAACAAGGGAGCCAGAAAAAAAAAAAGGTAGGATCTTTCCAAATTTTTATAAAATGTATAAAAACGCTCGTAAAGAGGATCTCATAAGAGTAGTTGAAGAGCTAGACGGTATTGTCGAAAGTACTGACACTATAGTTAAACTAAAGACTAAAATTGAGAACAGTAGTACATTTGAAAGTGATCCAGATTTCGTTAAAACTTTAATTCAAAACTGTATAGATGAGAGAGTATCGCAAAACGAAAGAGAGGTAACTTCAGAACAAAAAATTGAGCTCGCGAAACTTCAGTTAGCAAAATTAGAAAAAGAAATCGAACTTCAATTAGTTAAAAATAAAGCATTAAGTTTAAATCCTGCAGCTAAAGTCGAAGAAAAACAGTTCGAAACTAACATAGAAAATATGATAAAAAGTATAAAAACTTTATCTCTTCCTGTTCCCACCAGATCTGAAAATTTTAATCTGTTCTTCCAATCATTAGAACGCGCATTTTTAACCAAGAAAATAAATGACGAATATAAATCTGAAATTTTAATAAATCTTCTGGGCGAAAGAGCTCATAACGTCTTACTATATATTAAAGAAGAGGAATTAAATGACTATGAAAAACTAAAATCTATAGTACTCAGAGAATTCCAATTAACCCCTCGCGAGTGTTTAAACTCATTTAAAAATGCTGTAAAATCATCAGGCGAGACATACATCCAATTTGCTGCAAGATTGACGGCAAACTTCCAATATTATTGTTCGTTAAGAAAAGTTAATTCCTTTGAATCTCTATGTGATCTTATAATTTCTGATAAATTATTTGAAACTTTAAATAAGGAAACTGCAACTCATATTGGCATTCGAGAAGCAGAAGATTGGTTTAGGCCTATTGATTTAGCTAAAGAGTGCGATATTTATATTTCATCTAGAAGCGGATCACATAAAGAAATTCCTATTACTTATGGATATACCCAAGACCCCTTTAAAAATAAATCACAAAACTTTAAACCAAAGATTAAAGAGAACTATCCCCAATATCTTGAAAGAGAAAATAAAAATTGCTTTATATGCGGTGATTCATCTCATTACGCAAGAGACTGTAAGAAGCGTTTTAAATCTAAAGAGTCTAACAGCCACATCCGTAATAAAATAAACGTGAATACTTTGAAAGTCGAGAGCGAAAAACAAAATAGCGAAGAATGCGCAAATCTTCAATACGTAAACATTTTTGTGGAAAATCAGCCCGTAACAGCATTGATTGATTCAGGTTGCCAGATCCCAGTTTTAAATTCCTCACTAATTAGAGTACAAACACCTTCCGAAGAAATCATAACATTAAGTTCATGTTTTGGCGAACAGCGTATGGTAGAAGTTAAACCCATAAATATTTCTCTTAATCAACAGTCTCCTAGCCTAAGTGTGCGAACGGCGATATCACCGACCTTGACCGAAGAATTTATTATACATCCCAGTGTATATTCTGAAATAGAGAAACTAGGCCACGCAAAGAGCGATGTTTTATTGAATGAAAGTGAATCCTCTTTAGGTGCTCATGCTTATGCTTATTCTAGTGGTGTTTCTTTTCCAAATGTTTCTGTTTCAAATGTGATGGAAAACTCTAGTTATGATTTGCCATATGTTAAGAACTTTAATACTAGAAATGATTCGAGTTCTCTAATTAAGGATTATAAATGTAATAAAATTAAGATTACTAAGTTAAAATTGAGTATTGTAAGAGAAAAATGTTCTGATATAGTATTGTGTAAGAAAGCCAATGGTGCCATGAAAACGAGTTCCGTGGAATTATCTCCCGCTCACCTAACCCTTTACCTATGAAGAATGAACATCGACGGTTTGTGTTGCTCCGGAAAATTTTTGAGCCTTGGCAGTGGAAGCGAAGGAAAAAGAGAAATCGTTTTGAACAGACGTCCAGAACTCTACAGAGGAAAATATCGATGCGTTCAACCAAAGATCAACTTGTTAAAAAAGACGTTTTCATGCCTGTGAAACACAATGTTTTCCTGCTGAACCTTCCGGATGTCGAAGAGGTGCCTCCACATGATGGAGAAACTGTCTAGTTCAGAAAAATTATGATATGTTTAATCTCTATATATTTGTCGTATAGTCCTTGTCTGTTCCGTTTTTTTTGTATGTTTCAGATTCTCCTCTGGTCTCCATGGAAATACCACTGCGGACAGTGTACAGTCAGGCTGGCCGTTGTGGCATGCAGCCAAAAGCAAAACACCGTCTTCGCGCGCAGGCGCAGCTAATGAGAACTGAAACCGTGGAAACTGTTGAACTAGTGAAAGAAAAACAAAAACTTTTAAGAGAGAAGCAGCGAGGGAGAACGCGAGAGGTGCGCGAGCAGGCGTTACCTTCTGAATATCATCGTCAAACTTATCTGTAAAAACTTATCTACCTTTTTAATTAATTTTTGTTTAATGTTAAAATAAAATAGAAGATAGACCAACGTCTTGGACCCCTTGTTGTCTCCCACATATATATATATATCTATATATATATATATATATATATATATATAAAACTTTTCTACGTTGGTCTATCTTCTATTTTATTTTAACATTAAACAAAAAATTAATTAAAAAGGTAGAAAAGTTTTTACAGATAAGATTGACGATCATTTTCAGAAGGTAACGCCTGCTCACGCACCTCTCGCGTTCTCCTTCGCTGCTTCTCTCTGCTCTAATGTTTAAAAGTTTTTTCTTTCACTTTCACTAATTCACAAGTTTCAGTTCTGCTTTTACTTTGATGCGCCTGCGCGCGAAGACTGCTTGGTTTTGGCTGCATGCCACAACGGCCAGCCTGACCGTACGCTGTCCGCAGCGGTATTTCCATGGAGACCAGAGGAGAATCTGAAACATACAAAAAAAAAACGGAACAGACAAGGACTATACGACAATTATATAGAGATTAAACATATCATAATTTTTCTAAACTAGACAGTTTCTCCATCATGTGAAGACACCTCTTCGACATCCGGAAGGTTCCACAGGAAAACATTGTGTTTCACAGGCATCAAAACGTCTTTTTTAACAAGTTGATCTTTGGTTGAACGCATCGATATTTTCCTCTGTAGAGTTCTGGACGTCTGTTCAAAACGATTTCTCTTTTTCCTTCGTTTCCACTGCCAAGGCTCAAAAATTTTTCGGAGCAACACAAACCGTCGATAATCACTCTTCATAGGTAAAGGGTTAGGTGAGCGGGAGATAAATTCCACGGAACTCGTTTTCATGGCACCATTGGCTTTCTTACACAATACTATATCAGAACAATAATCAAAAACACTCTCTTTTATAATACCTTGTCGTAACCAATCATCAATTTGATTGTTTACCTGTAATTTCTCAGAACAAGATAAACGTCTGGCTCTCTGACACACAGGAATATCATTTTTCAATTTAATATTCATTTTTAACTTAGTACTCTTAATTTTATTACATTTATAATCCTTAATTAGAGAACTCGAATCATTTCTAGTATTAAAGTTCTTAACATATGGCAAATCATAACTAGAGTTTTCTATCACATTTGAAACAGAAACATTTGGAAAAGAAACACCACTAGAATAAGCATAAGCATGAGCACCTAAAGAGGATTCACTTTCATTCAATAAAACATCGCTCTTTGCGTGGCCTAGTTTCTCTATTTCAGAATATACACTGGGATGTATAATAAATTCTTCGGTCAAGGTCGGTGATATCGCCGTTCGCACACTTAGGCTAGGAGACTGTTGATTAAGAGAAATATTTATGGGTTTAACTTCTACCATACGCTGTTCGCCAAAACATGAACTTAATGTTATGATTTCTTCGGAAGGTGTTTGTACTCTAATTAGTGAGGAATTTAAAACTGGGATCTGGCAACCTGAATCAATCAATGCTGTTACGGGCTGATTTTCCACAAAAATGTTTACGTATTGAAGATTTGCGCATTCTTCGCTATTTTGTTTTTCGCTCTCGACTTTCAAAGTATTCACGTTTATTTTATTACGGATGTGGCTGTTAGACTCTTTAGATTTAAAACGCTTCTTACAGTCTCTTGCGTAATGAGATGAATCACCGCATATAAAGCAATTTTTATTTTCTCTTTCAAGATATTGGGGATAGTTCTCTTTAATCTTTGGTTTAAAGTTTTGTGATTTATTTTTAAAGGGGTCTTGGGTATATCCATAAGTAATAGGAATTTCTTTATGTGATCCGCTTCTAGATGAAATATAAATATCGCACTCTTTAGCTAAATCAATAGGCCTAAACCAATCTTCTGCTTCTCGAATGCCAATATGAGTTGCAGTTTCCTTATTTAAAGTTTCAAATAATTTATCAGAAATTATAAGATCACATAGAGATTCAAAGGAATTAACTTTTCTTAACGAACAATAATATTGGAAGTTTGCCGTCAATCTTGCAGCAAATTGGATGTATGTCTCGCCTGATGATTTTACAGCATTTTTAAATGAGTTTAAACACTCGCGAGGGGTTAATTGGAATTCTCTGAGTACTATAGATTTTAGTTTTTCATAGTCATTTAATTCCTCTTCTTTAATATATAGTAAGACGTTATGAGCTCTTTCGCCCAGAAGATTTATTAAAATTTCAGATTTATATTCGTCATTTATTTTCTTGGTTAAAAATGCGCGTTCTAATGATTGGAAGAACAGATTAAAATTTTCAGATCTGGTGGGAACAGGAAGAGATAAAGTTTTTATACTTTTTATCATATTTTCTATGTTAGTTTCGAACTGTTTTTCTTCGACTTTAGCTGCAGGATTTAAACTTAATGCTTTATTTTTAACTAATTGAAGTTCGATTTCTTTTTCTAATTTTGCTAACTGAAGTTTCGCGAGCTCAATTTTTTGTTCTGAAGTTACCTCTCTTTCGTTTTGCGATACTCTCTCATCTATACAGTTTTGAATTAAAGTTTTAACGAAATCTGGATCACTTTCAAATGTACTACTGTTCTCAATTTTAGTCTTTAGTTTAACTATAGTGTCAGTACTTTCGACAGAACCGTCTAGCTCTTCAACTACTCTTATGAGATCCTCTTTAAGAGCGTTTTTATACATTTTAGAAATGGAAAGATCCTACCTTTTTTCTGGCTCCCTTGTTGCTCGCACGTACGATGTATCCAATGAAGAAAAATTTCGATTCCACTGATTTCACCTCTCCGCAGGTAATATAGTTGAAATTGTAGTTCCGGCCTCTACACAGGCGGATTATTCACACTGAGTTAGTTCCAACCTCTACACAGGCGGGATTTTTGTCGATGGTTCCAACCTCTACACAGGCGGAATATTTGTCGATGGTTCCAACCTCTACACAGGCGGAATTTTCACGCTGGATTCAAATGAAGAATGCAACCTCTACACAGGTTGAACGAAGTTTCCGAAAAATGGCGGCGCGTCTCCTCCACGGACGGCTTTTTTTTCACGTTCCAAATTTTGATCAAAATCGAAATTTTTTTTTTTTTCAATCGCCTCTACACAGGCGGAATTTTCATGCTGAGTTCAAACCTCTACACAGGTTGAACGAAGTTTTCGAAAAATGGCGGAGCGTCTCCTTCACAGACGCTGTTGTTCATTGTCCAGACTTTGGTTCAAAATCGAAAGTTTATCGATCCCTTGGTCCCGGCCGAGCCCCCATAATTTGTGGGAGACAACAAGGGGTCCAAGACGTTGGTCTATCTTCTATTTTATTTTAACATTAAACAAAAATTAATTAAAAAGGTAGAAAAGTTTTTACAGATAAGATTGACGATCATTTTCAGAAGGTAACGCCTGCTCGCGCACCTCTCGCGTTCTCCTTCGCTGCTTCTCTCTGCTCTAATGTTTAAAAGTTTTTCTTTCACTTTCACTAATTCACAAGTTTCAGTTCTGCTTTTACTTTGATGCGCCTGCGCGCGAAGACTGCTTGGTTTTGGCTGCATGCCACATATATATATATATATATATATATATATATATATACACACACTGCTGGACAATTGCTAAGGACGGATAACACTATCATCCATAGCAACCACAAAATGAAAGGAACAAAATGTGGAAAATTAGAATAAGTGCGGGATATTAGTAAGAAGAAGTATGAGTATGCAAATTTTTTCCACGTCTGTTCATCACGTGATAGCGTGCATAAGAACTTTAAATGTTTTGACGCGTGTGGACAGTTGTTGTTTCAAGTCAAAGTTTTACAGGAAAGATTTAATAGACGAACTTAAAATTTTTGGCATGTCTTTCCGACATCACATAGATGATTTTATGAGTGGCCGAATTATTGGAAAGATCGAAGAAGGGTGAAAAATAACAGATGTTGCCAGGGAGTTCGACATCGCTTACAGCGTTGTTTCACGGCTGTGGAAGTCATTTAAAACTACTGGAATGTGTAGTAGACGGCACGGGGGAGGTCGTATATTAGAAGTACGACGCCTGCAGAAGACAGATATATCGTCCTATCAGCAAAAAGGAACAGGCGCACCACAGCTCAGCAGGTGGCAAATCAGTTTCTTGCTGCCTCAGGAAAGCATATCTCCCGAAAAACTGTTGCCAGACGTTTGAGGGGAGGAGGACTATACGCACGCAGACCTGTTGTGTGTGTCCCATTGACCAGACAGCACCGTACTTTCCGTTTGCAATGGTGTCGTGAGCATCACAATTGGACTGAACAGGACTGGGCATGCGTACTATTCTCAGATGAGAGTAGGTTCAGTCTGTCATCGGATTGGAGACGCCAACTAATCTGGCGCGAGAGTGGTACTGCTTATCGTCCAGAAAATATCCAGGAAAAGGACCGATATCCGACATGCAGTATCATGGTGTGGGCCGGCATCATGATCAATGGCCGCACGCGCCTACATGTGGTTGCGAATGGGACTATGACGGGCCAACGAGACATTGATGAAGTTCTACTTCCTCATGTTCGTCTTTTCCGTGGTGCTGTCGGTGATAAATTTGCTTTTATGGACGACAACGCAACATGTCATCGAACACTCGCTGTTCAGGATTGTCTAGACAGCGAGGGTATTCAACGTCTCGTATGGCCAGCGCGTTTTCCAGATCTAAACCCCATTGAAAATGTGTGGGATGCTTTGGGGAGGCAAGTTGCTGGTCGAAACTATCCTCCGACAAACAAGAACACCCTCATCCGTGCACTCACAGAGGAATGTGATAAATTGCCTCAACAGTTGCTGGATAATGTTGTGCAAAGCCTGGTACGACGTGTGGAATGTTGCATCACACTCCATGGTGGACATATCCCGTACTGATACCTTTCTTTAAGGTGCCTGCTGACTTTCAGATGCATTGTTCCATTTCTCCGTACGCAGATCAAATGAACATTTTTTTTTCTTTCAGATGTTTCACAGCTTTTGTACTTTCCAGAACAATAAATATTCTTTATTCTAATGTCTGAACAGTGTGGCAACTATATTTTATCCTACTAGGCCTCTTGTCTCGCTTAATGTTATGCTACATAGCAATTTGTGATCCGTCCTTAGCAATTGTCCAGCAGTGTCTCTCTCTCTCTCTCTCACTCTCTATATATAAAGTGTATATTTAAGTAGTAATATTTTTGATTTTGCTGAGTCAAAGAAATATTTATGACTCTTCTCTTTTATCGAGAGGAAAAAAAGCTGACTCATTACGTTTCAGAAGTTCTCAAGGTTAAATGCATAAATTATGTAGCTATTCGAATCATATAAGAATTTGTTTTTTATAATTTGTTCAGTAAAATTTTTGTTTCTGTGGATTCAGAATACTAGTGACATTATTTTACTCTCATTATTGTCTTATAATATTTTTTGTGTTGTTGCGAATAGAAGTGTTTGGTTTTTCTGAAAAAAAGAAAATCTGTAGATTTTATTTGAATGGTGTTCTTTGAGTTAAAAGTAGTCATTACATTGAAACATTTTGAATAAAAAATTTGTTTGTTTTTACAAATATAAACATCTATTATTATTTTCGAGTTAAGGGTGAAGTTGTAGAATTTCTATAGGTAGAATTTTTTTTAATATATTTGCTCGCATTTGTTTGTTTTAAATTGAAAATAAATGACAATTAATGAATGACAGATTAAATTTTGAAGAGACTTTATGAAGAGATAATTTGGACTTAAGGTGTATATTATTGAATTTGCATTGAAAAGTTTTTTTTTTTGTGTTTGTTTGATTATTCTGGTATTGTAAAGAGTATTTTTTTTCCAGGTATAGAAGTTTATGTTGGCATTACTTTCCAAGATGGCAACCGATTTAACAGCTGTCAAGTGATTTATTCTCAGTTTGGTTTGGCAATTCATCAAAACGATCATCAAGCAAGGCGTAGATTCGTTGAATGGGCCCAAAACGAGATTGCCGTTGTTCCCGATTTTCATAAGCGAATTTTGTTTAGCGATGAAGCGCACTTCTGGTTGAATGGCTACGTCAACAAACAAAACTGCCGCATTTGGAGTGAAGCTAATCCACAAGTGTATGTCGAAACACCGTTACATCCAGAAAAACTAACTGTTTGGTGCGCTTTATGGGCTGGTGGAATCCTTCTTCAAAAACGATGAAGGCCACAACGTTACAGTCAATGGTGATCGGTATAGAGCCATGATTACTAACTTTTTCATTCTTGAATTGAACAATCATGATGTTCAGGAGCTGTGGTTCCAACAAGACGGCGCAACATGTCACACAGCTCGTGCCACAATCGATTTATTGAAAGACACGTTTGGTGACGTCTAACTTCACGTTTTGGACTTGTGAATTGGCCTCCAAGATCTTGTGATTTAACACCGCTAGACTATTTTTTGTGGGGCTATGTAAAGTCATTGGTCTATGCGGATAAGCCACAAACGCTTGACCATTTGGAAGACAACATTCGCCGTGTTATTTCCGATATACGGCCACAAATGTTGGAAAAAGTCATCGAAAATTGGACTTCCAGATTGGACTACATCCGAGCCAGCCGTGGCAGTCATATGCCAGAAATCATATTTAAAATGTAATGCCACAAGATTGTCTTTCGAATAAAAAAATTCATGTCAATCGAATAATACATCGTTGTTTTATTGCAATTTAAAGTTCTATACCTCTAAAAAAACACCCTTTAGTTACGTAAATATTTTAATGACTTGAAAATTTTGAAAAAAAGAATTTGAAAGTGCTGAATATGTATGTATTCGTTATAATTTAAGTGTATATTTTTGCATATTTTGGTACAGTGCAAAATCGATAACTACTTTTAGCTAAATAATATATCGAAAAATAAGTTTCTTACTCGTCTTATTTTAATTTTCTTTTTGGAAAGTATTCTGATCTTGTTAGTCCCTAAATCAAGGCATATTTAGCTCAAGGTAATAAACCTGATCTTTTGTCAGTATGTGAGGAAATGAAGTTTGAAGTACACTGGTGTGCAAAAATTAAGGACGAAGTCGAAAAATTAGCATATCAGCTGAACGAAGAGGCAGAGCGGACAGAAAGACCAATCAGGAGATTAAGTAAGGTGATGTACGGTAGCACATGCGCAGATATGCAGGTAGACGTAATGGGGAAGTGTCTGAGTAGTATAAAGCATGTTGTCGGTGTAAGATCAGTATTTCTGGCAAAGAGATTGCACGCCGTATAGCAGTTAAAATCACACCGAGTTGCTGCCTCAGCGAGAAATGGCGAATAATCAATCTGTTAGACGACATCTGGATGCTTTTACCCGAGGTCGAATCATTGGGAAGTTGGAGGAAGGCCGCAGTGTGACAAGTGTGGCTGCAGAGTTCGGAATTGCTCACAGCATCGTTTCACGACTTTGGAGACAATTTCAAACTACAGGAACAGCTATCCGGGGGTTCAGTAGTGGTCGTCCACGAGGAACCACACCCGCAGATGACCGGTACATTGTCTTACAGGCCAGAAGAAACAGGCGGCAGACAGCGGGAGAAATCGCTAGACACACGACACAGGCGACTGGACGACCGATATCGCGTTTTACCGTGGCCAGAAGACTGCACGGTGGTGGTCTGTTTGCTGTGTACCTTTAACGCCTGCCCATTGGAGAAGGCGTTCTCTGTGGTGCCGGGAACACCGTAATTGGAGAGACAATGAATGGGACGAGTACTCTTTACAGATGAGAGCAGATTCAGTTTGAGTAGCGATTCTCATCGCATACTCATCTGGAGAGAGCGGGGAAGCCGCAATCATCCCTCGAACATCATTGAAAGGGACAGGTATGGAGGTCGCGGTGTTCTCGTTTTGGGAGGCATCATGCTTGGTAGTCGTACAGACCTTCACATCTTCGACGCAGGTTCAGTCAACGGGACCCATTATTGTAACGAGATTCTTCTTCCATATGTGCGTCTTTTTAGAGGCGCTATGGGTCTGCAGTTCCTTTTCATGGACGACAATGCACCATGTCATCGCACAGTAGCTGCCGAACAGCTCTTAGAGAGTGAGGATATTGAACGTATGGATTAGACGGCACGATCTCCGGATCTCAATCCCATCGAGCATGTATGGGATTTTCTAGGCAGACGCTTGGCAGCTCGTACCTTACCACCAGTAACGATTCGGGAGCTTCGATTGGCGCTGTAAGACGAATGGGCAGGAATGCCTCAACAACTCATTGACACCCTCATTCTCAGCATGGGCAGACGCTGTGAAACCTGCCTAGCAGTCAGGGGAGATCATATCCTCTACTAAAGACCGGATGTTTCTTGCTGGACACCCATCACAGGGATGTTTCGGCCTTCAGTCGCATTGCGCTTCATGCTACTTTTTCAATTCAGCTTCTTTTTATCCCTCTGATTTCTCTTTTAGTAAGTGTTGCTTACATTACACATGTCCTTACGTATTGGGGATCTTACGGTATTAAATGTGTTGATTTGGAAAGCTTTTGTACAAAGTTATATTGAAAAAACCGTCTCGTCCTTAATTTTTGCACACCAGTGTAGATCAGTCCAGCAAAGTGGTAGATATAAAAAAATTGATTCTATATAGCGAATTTTATGTTGAAGAGGAAGTGAAGATAATTCTCGACAGGGTCATTAGAAATAGGAAAGAACAAGAAAGAAGTAAACAAGAAGAAAAAGAAAGGGAAGAAAGAATTAAACAAGAAGAAAAGGAAAGGGAAGAAAGAAGTAAACAAGAAGAAAAGGAAAGGGAAGAAAGAAGTAAACGAGAAGAACGGGAAAGGGAAGAGCGAATGGCTCGAGAGGCCAGACAACACGAATTAGAATTGAGAAAATTAGAATTATCACAGCAGAATCAACCATTAAATGATGAATCGGGAAGAAGATTTGAAACTGGGCCCACACACACACAAGATTCAATTGACACAAATCACAACTAAACTTGATGAAAAACATGATGAGATTAGTTTATATTTAATTAATTTTGAAAGAAAGGCAGAATTAGCTCAAGTACCAAAGAAGGATTGGGTGGCCTACCTGTTGGCGGTTTTACCAGCAGAACTCTCTAATATGCTAGCTAGAGAACCTACCGAAAGGGCAGATAATTATGATTTTGCAAAAGATCTTATATAGAAGAGGTACAGGTTGAACAGCGAAAAGTTGAAGCAATGTTTTTACAGACATCAAAAATCAGCAGAGAAGTCTTGGAGGAATTATGCTCATGAGCTGAATAGTTATTTTACAGAATGGATAGCTGAATTGCAGGTTACAACTTTCGAGCTACTGAAAGATCTATTGATAACTGAACAATTGAAGTACCGTGTTCCAGCTGATGTAAGAGAGCATTTTCTTGATGACTGGATCAAGTTAAAAACTCCCTATGAACTTGCAGAGAAATTAGACGAATATGAAAGCATCAAACAGAGTTTCAGAAGAGAAATCTCTAAGAAAAATAGTTACAAATTCCAAGGTGGTGTAAATTATAGTGGTGCCAGACCAAAGGAAACTCCTAAAGATTTCAAGTCAAAATTTCAAATAAAAAAGGAACCTGTTCATGAAAAAAAATCACGAGAATGACTTTGAGAAGTGAAGACAGCTTCGATGTTATGAATGCGGGTCTTATTCACATCTCAGACCACAATGTGATAAACTAAAGAAGAATTACGAAACAGTCGCGTCTAATTAAACTGTTAGAAATGGTACTGATGTATATTAGCTCCATATACAAGTTTAGGAACAGTGAATGGAATTGAAATGTCTATACTACGAGATACTAGTGCAACTGTCGATTTAATATGTAAAAAATACGTAAGGCCTTCCATGTTTATAAATGAAACAGTGTGGATTCGAACTCCTCTGGAGGAAACCGCAGTGTGTCTGCCAATGGCTGAAGTTGAGTTGGAGTGTGTGTTTGATCATGTGATTACGAAAGCTGCTGTTTTAAGAGATTCTTCAGATCAAGGAAAATATCTTTTGGGAAATAAGACTGCTGCATTGTTTGAAGAAGTGAAGAAGAATAAAGAAATACAAGTGTATTTAGTGAACGCTGTTGAAACACGTTCGCAGAAGAAATTGACTGAAGAGAGTAAACAAGATCTTAACATGTCAGAAGAAACTATTCCTGAAAGTAACGAAAAGAATAAAGAATCTCCGGACGAACTGGATAATATTTTGCCTTTAATTCAACCTGAAATTTCTGAAGCAAATCTTATAAAATTATCTCATAAATATTTTGCAAAGGAACAAATGAAAAGTGCTGAATTAAAAACACTGTTTGCAGAAGCTAAAAGCGGGTCTTCAAAGAAAAATCGTTATATTGGCGAAAATAACTTACTATTTTTCCAAAAAGAAGATAAGGATGGCACTAAACGTAAATGTTTGGTTGTTCCCGAAAAGTATAGAAAAAATTTGATGACGATAGGTCACGAGGCGGCTGCAGCTCATCTAGGAGTAACTAAAACGAAAGATGCCACATTCAAAACATTTTATTGGCCTAAATGCTTTAGTGATGTTGAGGACTTTGTAAAGACATGCGACAAATGTCAAAGGGTGGGTAAACCACAAGATAAAAAGAAGGCCCCACTAAAAATTGTTCCTGTAATAACTGAAATTTTCACAAAGATTAACATCGATGCAAGTGGACCTTTACCAATGACACCGTCAGGAAATAAATATATAATTACGGCGTTATGTATGTCATCAAGGTATCCTGATGCCATTCCTGTAGCAAACCTTTGCTCAACAACTGTTGTAAATGCATTGTTACAGATTTTCAGCCGAATGGGGTTCCCAAGAGAATTACAGACTGACCAAGGCACGTCATTCATGAGTGCACTAACTACGGAATTTTTAGAAAGCTTTGGAGTTAAAGTAGTTAGAAGTTCTGTTCATCACCCACAAAGTAATCCTGTGGAAAGAATGCACAGAACATTGAAGAGGATTCTTCGCGTCCCGTGTCTGGAGGCAATTCCAGATTCGGAGAAAATTCTGCATCAAGCCGTCTTTGCTCTAAGGACTGTTATACACGATAGTACTGGGTTTTCACCAGCTGAACTAGTTCACGGGAAAAATCTAAGGACACCTGTGATGTTGTTGTACGAGAAACTGATAGAAGAAGAGCCTGTAGAAAGCAGTGTTTTGGATTATGTATTTGAATTCATTAATAGAATGAAAAGATGTCACAGGAATTGGCAATCCTACACATGGAAGATGCCAAACAAAAACAGAAGTTGTGGTATGATCGCCGGACCGTTAAGCGTCAATTTCAACCGGGTGAACTGGTTTTGGTTATAGCTTCATCCAGGCCTAACAAGTTATCTGTTCAGTAGGTTGGCCCTGGAGAAATAGTGCAACAGCTCTCTGAGACAAATTATGTGGTCAAATTCACAGAGAAGGATAAAACCCACGTTTATCATGTTAATATGCTAAAACCTTATCACCAACGAGAGGAAAATATTAATTTATTGTGCATTAATCTTTTAAAGCATGACAAAGAAGACATGCCTGGTTTGGAACTTGAAAACGAAATGTCGGGATGGTCCAAAATCATCAGCGATGTGCAGTTAAATTCAAAATTATCTCAAATTCAACGAGGACAGCTCAAAGAACTTTTATATGAATATAGTAATCTTTTTTCGAATATTCCTGGATGTACCGATTTAGCTGAACATGATATGGAATTAGAATCTGAACGAGCAATTGTGTGTTGCTAAGCCATATGTCTCCTCGACAAATTGAAATTCTCAAATCAGAAGTTAATAAAGATGTTAGAACTGAAAATAATAGAGCCAGGAAAATCTGATTTTACATCTCCATTAATAAATACTTGTTGAAGCTCAGGGAAAGGAAGCAAGACCCTGTATCGATTACAGAAGGTTGAATAAAGTAACTCGGACACAATTCCTTCCATTGCCTAATGTCGAAGAACTTTTAGAAAAGGTATCGGCAACTAAATATATCTCTATCTTGGATCTCACTCGAGGGTATTGGCAAATACCCCTGAGTCCCCGAGCGCAAAGGTACGCATCGTTTGTGACAACATTTGGAACTTATAAACCATTGAGGTTACCTTTCGGTCTGAAAAATGCGCCCTATTACTTCAGTCGACTTATGGCTAACTTATAAAGAAATTGTGAAGACTTTGCAGTTCCCTACCTAGATGATATAGCTATCTTTTCACTAGCCTGGGATGATCACCTAAAACATCTAAAAGATGTATTTGATCGCCTACGCTCCGCTAAATTACATATCAAGCCATCCAAATGTCAATTTGCTCAAGCATACGTTAAATATCTTGGACATTTGGTAGGCCAAGGTTTAAGAACACCTGGGGAATTGAAGGTTCAGGTCATCAAAGTTTTCCCGATCCCCACTAACAAGACGCAAGTTAGAGCCTTTTTAGGATTATCTAGCTATTATAGAGGATATATTCCCTAATTTTCAGTAATCGCAGCTCCACTGACCGATTGACTGAAGGGCCGAAATCGAAAATCAACCGTTGACTGGAATAGTTCTTGCCAGAATGCATACGAGGAGCTCAAGACAAGACTATCTAAAAATCCAGTTTTATACAGCCCTGATTTCACAAAACCCTTCATCATTCAGTGTGATGCATCCAATCTTGGAATAGGCGTTGTTGTGTTGTCGCAAGTATGTGAAAACGAAGAACATCCCATCATGTTCCTGAGCAAAAAGCTGTCGCTTGCAAAACAAAAATATAGCACTACGGAAAAAGAATGTGCCGCCATTATTTTTGCCGTGCAAAAGTTGAAATGCTATCTTGATGGACACCAAAAATTTCTCATGCAAACTGACCATAATTTCTGGTCTGGTTAGAGAAAAATACTGGGACTAATCCAAGACTTTTAAGGTGGTCCTTAATTTTGCAATCATTTAATTATGAGATTGCTTATCGGAAAGGAAAACAAAATCAGAATGCTGATAGTTTAAGCCGTATCCCTTAAGACTTGGGGAAAAAAACACTTGTAATGAGAATTGATGGAAAATAAGAATTTTTTTTATATTATTTTTTTTTGTCTAGAATGATTGGTTATTTGTATATTAGTATTAAGATTTGATATTTGTTTTTGATATTTTGTATTTGTATTTTAAACTTTGATATTTTGTATTGGTATTTTAAAATTTGGTATTAGTATTTTAAACTTTTTGTATTTGTATTCTTTGTTTTAAATTTTGGTATTAATATTTAAAATATTTTTTTTGATATTTGTATGTTAATTTTTTGATAATTAATATTTGTATTTGTATTTTAAAGTTTGCATTTGGTAGCAGTATTTCACCAAATGATATTTTGTATATGTTAAAGTTCACATAGATTAGTAGGGATAAGTTTAATGCCTTCCTTAAAATAAGGTACTAATTTTGGATAGAACAGGAACTTGCACGTTCTTTTTTTAAATATTTTTTTGTTCCGTTCAAAAGAAAAGAATTTCAAGAAATAATTCTTAACTCTCTACTGCTGCATACACTGAACCTATGTCAAGTATTTTTCAGGTATCACAGTAAAACTTTTCACTCAACTACCGTGGAAATTTTTCTCCAGGATGGAAGGAAATAATTAGTCTGTAACGGCGTGACACATAGTGTACTAGGAGGCTTGACACATAGCACACGATAGACTAGAAAGAGGGCGCTGCTGTGAACTGTTTTTGCCTTTTGAGCGGGAAGGAGAGAAAAAGAAGGTGGTCTGGAACGTAAAATGGAGGAAGCTGCCTGTAGTTCCCGATGCGATTTAAAATTGTAAATGAAATTGTAAATATAGTGATGTGTTTTGAAGGAAATAATAAAAACGGTAAATACGGTTAATTAGAGATGATTAATTCAACTACAAGACGATCTTACAGTATCTATCTTTTTTAAGTGTCATAGAAACCTTTCTCAAAAATAACGATGCATCCCACGAGAAACGATTGATTGATTGAATATTAACGTCGCATTTTTCAGCTACACGAGGGCTTTTGGCGACGGACCACGTAATTTTGAACCATGGTCAAATGACGTGGACGACACCTGAGCTGGTACCCCCCTCTCCTAACTACCACCCCACCCCACGGGAGGACGTTTCAGCTCTCGACAGATTTAACGTGCATCGCTGCCCTACATGGCGGGTCTTTAGTGGTACTGGGCTCGAACTCGTGACATGGCAACCAACGATCCGATACCTATACCACTCGGCTACCGCGGCCGACCGCGAGAAACGAGATTCAAATGTTACAAATATTTTGACTTGAAACTTTGAGTTCTGAAGTTTCAAAAACTGTTTAGATTGTGGATATTTTACTGGACTTGTGCACGATAAAAAATGTATAAATCGTAAAATAAAATCTCTTACTCTTTTTATAGTTATAGCACTCCTAACTTTATTTAGAAGGGCTCCTTAGGGTATTTTGAATACCGTTAATTCTGAAAAGTACACCAATTTTCAATGGTTAACTCTTAAAACTGAAACATATGAAGAGAATTATAATCGATATTAAAGATAAATTTTTGGGTGGAAATTATATTACGTTAAAATCATAAAAATATATATGCTTCCTCTTCTTTCTAATTTAGAAAGATGTTTTTTTAAAAAATTTAGTACAAAATTCAATTTGCTCTTGAAATTACTAATATTAAATCAGAAACTAACTAGAAAATAAAATTTAAAACTGAAAAATTTAGCATATTTTAAACGATAGTAATAATAAATAAATGTGTGTGAAATAACTATAATGTGTGAAGACTGATTATTTATTGAAGATCACGAAGGTTATTGACGAAAGTCCTCGTAATTCTGAACCACGGCCAAGTGACGAGGATGACACTTAAATTGGCACCCCAGTCACTAAACTTGCTCACAATGCCAGTATAAGCTTCGACATGCCGGCCCCTTTACACGACGGGTTTTTAGTGGCAATAGGACTTGAACCCACGATTGAGATCCATGAGATCGTTAGTATGAAATAATGAAGTATACAGGAACGGAAATGACAAATAAAAATACTGAAAGAAGCGTACTTTTTGGAAGTCCTAGGAAATTCAAATTAATTGAATAGGAAGATAATTGATAATCTAAAGAGGCGTGTTATCAGGATTTTAAGATATGTTGTAATCCAGTATGAAATATGGAAGCCTAGTGGCTGAGGGGTTAGTGCATCGCGCTTCCACACCACGGGTCCGAGGTTCAAACTCCGGGATGGTCAAGGTCGACTCGGCCTTTCATCTATTCAGTACCAAGCTTGCTTGGGAACTTAACTTAGTAATCACTGGGGGTTTCGCGTCAGACTGACCTCTTAACCGGAACATCGGCTCATGCACCTCGGGGCCCATGGTCGCCTGTACTGAGTTGGGCACAGTAAGCCTTGGCCCTCATGGAATGTTGCGAGTTAAGATATGAAATATTTATTTGATGTCAAATGATGCTTGATATGGAAAATTAATGCAGTTCTAATACAATTTGAATGGAATAATTATAACTTTTAAAAAGTTGTTTTCTTTAACTGTTGAACAATAAAATAAAAACAAACTTGGAACACTTTTCGTAGAGAAATAGGTTCCAACATTTACATTAAATTCTGATCACTCTGTCATATGTCAAGCAACCTGTTTTAATATTCTATTAATTTCTATTTAGATCATTTATATATATATATAACTTTCTTGCTTATATACAGTCAATTCAATGTATCCCCTCGTATATTGTAGTGTTAAAAATATACTGCTGTCTAAAATTAAATCCCAACATAATTTGAAGAATGGGTAGCATAATGTTAGCCTCCTATTCGGAATAAATGATGTTTAGCGTGGAGTGAGTGAGTGTTGGGGTTATTGGCGCAAGGGTCATTTTTAGCTAAACTGCGCCAAACATTCGTTTAAACATTAAAAGTATAAAATCATTAAAACATTTAATTAAATTTTAGTTAAAAAGGTAAAATTGTACATTTTATATAAAAAATTCAAGCCGAATAAATTTAAAAAACAAAGACTAGTGGGGGGATTTCCCCACCAAATTCGATAGGTATTATTGAGAAAAGTTATTTTCTAAGTCTGGTCGGTGTTAAAAGTAATGAACCCCTCCAATATTGTTTCCCGTCTTTTTGAACAAGATCAGGATGCTGTTCAGGTTCATATTCCTCAACGTCATATGTAATGATGTCTTCCTCATCCGATGTGTATTCTGTTAGAGCTGGTTTTTAGGTCTATATGTGATGCCATCTTTATTTCTATTTTTTCTTCATTTTATTTTTTAAGTAATTCTTTCTTCCTTTTCCTTATACGAGTCTTTGAATTTTGTTTGAAATCTCGTCCTGTATTAGATGTGGAGGGAGGTTGAATACCGGAGTTGGATGGAGAAGTTGATATGATTAATGAAGACTCAACTGGGGTGAACATACACTCATGTCCATAAATTAAGGAAAGTGAAGTTCAGGCAAAGAAAGAGACAGAAGCAAAACAAATTTGGCTTATTTGTAAAGTCTATTTATTAAACAAAAAGCAGAGCAAAAAAGATGCTATATGCTTAACATAATTAATAAAAATTGCGGTTTTTACTTCCTGGAGCAAATTTCAAAAAAGAACCTATTTACAAAAAACAGTATAACATGGTTAGTATGATGGTCAGTACGGAGTATGTCTCCCGGACGATGCAATACAGGCCTTACAACGCCTAAGCATGCTGAGTATCAAATTATCATTCTGATCTTGGGGAATATTACACCACTCATCAAGCAATGCCCTCTGAAGTTCCGGTAGACAGGTGGGAGAGGGTTGACGGGCTGCCATTCGTCGGCCAAGCATATCCCACACATGCTCTATTGGATTCAAGTCCGAGAGTATGCTGGCTAATCCATACGGGGGATATCCTCCGATTGAAGGCATTCGTATACAATGCTTGCACGGTGAGGACGGGCGTTGTCATCCATAAACAGAAATTCAGCACCCATGGCGCCACGAAACAAACGTACATGTTGTTGCAGAATGACATCCCGATAGATGTGGCCTGACATCGTTACACTCTGAACATGCAGGTCAGTTCTGGCACCAAGAATAATTCCTCCCCAAACGAGCCATCATGCACCACTGTAACGGTGTCGTTCAATGGTGTTCTCTTGGTGGTAACGGGTACCTAGCGCTCTCCATATTAAAGTACGGCGAGAATCAGACTGCAAACTAAACCTGGACTCGTCGGAAAACATCACACAAGACCACTGTTGTGGTGTCCGCAATGCATGCTCTCTACTCCAGGTTAATCGCAGGCGACAGTGAGTTGCGGTAAGTAAAACACATCTGACAGGCCTACGAGCATATAGACCAATGTGCCCTAAGCGTCTGTACACAGTCTGCTTTGAAACTGTCATACCGGTACCTGAAGAGAGTGGACGAGACAGGTCTGATGCTGTGCACCGTCTGTTTCTTTTGGCAGTAACTGCCAAATACCGGTCCTCATTCGACGTTGTAACTCGGGGGCCGACCTATGCTGTAACATCTACTTACATTGCCATCATCTTGGAATCGTTGCCAAAGCCTGGAGATGACACTCTGGGCGATTCCAAGTTCCTCGGATACTTCCAGCTGGGTACGTCCACATTCCAGTCGTCCAAGAATTCTACCACGTAAAAAAATCATCCAAATGCTTCCTTTGTGCCATAACTATACGGTTATTGCACTGAAAGGCTTTTAAAGCGCTTGTGAACAATTTTACTTCTTTACCACCATTCCTTATATACCCCTCTCTTACACTCTCGTCATTGTAACGTACTATCCGCGCCATCTGGTGGTTTTCTGTAATTTGCATATTCTTCTTCAAGATGTGTGTGATAATTCTACAGGTGAAATTTTTATTTTAGAGTTCAATTTCTGTGTGATTCTGAATTATCCTTAATTTATGGACATGAGTGTATTATTGGAAAGTACGTCATTAGGTATAGGAATAGGTGGTTCAGGCTTTAACAATGTAGTTGCTATTGAAGTTGGGGAATAATGAAGTTGTGCTTGAGTTGATGAGGATGATTTGGAAATAGCAGGAGTGGATATTAATGTATTTGGTTTAGGGAGGGGTGAAAGTGGTTGGAGTAAATTTAAAGGTGGGTATTTTACTTTTGTGATATTTTTATCTGATTGTGTGGAATTGTTTACTATTGAGGATTTTTCAGCCTGGGCATAGGTTTGGACTAACTATGGCACTGTTAGTTTTCGGGCTTCTATATATGTTATATTTTTATTAGTTTTGATTTCCTGAATTTGCCTTTCATTTTTCCACTTCGGGCAAAGTTTTGAATCAGCAGTATAGGATTGAGAACAGTTAATACATTTAGGCTGTAGACTGCAATTTGTGGAAGCATGTCCAGCAAACACACATCTAGAGCAAGTCAGTTGTCCACGGCCGGATGTTTGCGAATGTCAGAACCTCTGGCAATTGAAACATCGCAGAGAATTCGGAGTGTAAGGGCGAATTTTGCAGTTAAGGTAGCCAGCTATTATTGTGGTTGGAAGTTTCGGGCTATTGAATGTTAAAATTAAATGTTTTGTAGGAATAATGGTAGCATCTTTTTTTTATTGTAGTTCTCCTGACTTGAATCACACCCTGATTAGAAAATCCTTCAAGTATTTCTGTGTGATTCAGGAGTGCTCAACAAGTCGGGTTCAGAAATGATACCGCGAGAAGTATTGAGCGATTTGTGAGGACTAATGATTACGGGAGAATCGCGAAAAGTGTTTACACGAGAAGAAAAGGCTTCGTTTGTAAGGCGGACTGAGTTTCTATCAGAAGATCCCCGGATCTTAAACGTTTGACAGATTTGGATTCTCCACCTATTCCAATAAGTGCCTTATGAATGGCAAATGGTGATTTTTTAGACAGTTCGACGTTTTGTAACGGTATCAACAAAAATCTTGCATTTGTAGCAATTTGATCGACGTTAAGTTTGTTGGGCAAAACAAGGCCTTTACCCGGGCATAGTAGCATTGGATCCATAAACAACTTCGTCCTGGCGTGGCTCCACCCACCACTGAGTCCAATAAGAGAGACAGTATGCCGGTCATTTGGCAAACCTGGAGATTACCTGGAGTACACCCCGAATATAGTGCTACAGCATCAGTGCGAGGATCCAACGGGTAAACCCGCCACCCCTTATCTGTAGCACTGACCCTACAGCAGTGTCTCTTCGGGGACACCGAAGAGAGGTACCACCAGCCGATTGACAGGAGCGGGCTCACTCCTGCCACCCGTCTACAGTAAAGCGTGGGCCAAAGGGACCGCAGAGGTATCCCCAGGCATTCATTCTCCTCTTTACAGGATAAGCGTGGGCCAAAGGGAACGCAAGGGATCCCCAGAACACCATTTTCCTCCTTACGAGGAGCACACGGCAAACATGCGGGTTGGGAAACCAACGGTGTTAGTAAAACACAATAAGAATGTGGAAATCAGAGAAGATAAAACTGAATATCGAAAAGAAACCAAATTAACGCATTACAAAATGAAAAAGAAACCATGTTAGTAATAATAAAATTTAATCAAAATTAAGGAAATTTTGATTTGAAATCTTGAATATTTAAAAAATTTTCGTTTGTGATCTAGACGGGAAAAGAAAGAAAGGACGAATTTGAATGACAAGAAGGAGGATCGAAAAGAGAGAAGGATCACTATGACACCCCGGGGTCGTGACACCCGTGTTTACCAAAGACAGTAAACCCATTGGAAAAAGGAAAAGATCACTAGGGCACCACGGGATTGTGACACCCGTACTGACCTAAAGAAGGTGAGCCTGCTGAGGGGATGTTTAGCGTGGAATTTGACTGTTTATGCATCTAGGGTTTTTGCCTAGTGGTGGGAATATTACGTTTACAAGCTTAATTGTTTGAAATAGGAATGGAGAACGGTTATCAAGTTCGAAGCCGAATAGTCTCAAGCGGAGGTCGATCTATAGTTACAAGTGGTTTCAAAAGTAGTATCTAGGTTATGAAATCAATTCCAAAAAGTGGTACTACCACCAAGAAGCACAGTCAAGAGCACCCAGGAGTGACAACATTACACACAGAGCCAGTGGCGCACACAAGGGGGGGAAGGTCCTGGGGGTCCGGACCCCCAAAGCCCTTGATTTTTTTTCCAATTGATTATAATTCTAAGTATATAGTACGCAAAATTTACTTAATTAATGCTAATTCTTTATTCAAAAACTAGTTTTTTACTGTGTTTTGTTCCCGAAAATCGACAAAATCAAAAGGAGCATGATACAAGAATGGTGAACTTTCGACCTCGGACCCCCCTTTGAAAAATTCCTGTGTGTGCCACTGCACAGAGCCCATGTATCGCTATTTGATATTAAGTGCACGACAATATAGACAGAGAACGGCTACAGAGCTTTATCGTGACTGTGCTGCGTCGGGGAAAAGAATTTACAGGAAAACATTATACAAATGTCTAGAAGAGAGAACTTTTTATGTCTGACACCTAGTGGAGTGTTTTCTTCTGAGTACATCCTACAGCCCATTTGTGGAGCCGAACACACCATTCCTGTATACACCAAGGATGAGGGCATGTTCTTTTTATTGTTGAGTCGAGATTCAGCATACAGAGTGATTATTGGAGTCTATTTAGGGAGAATGCGAAAATCGCTATCATCCCTCCAACGCAAGGAAAATTGACCAATTTGGTGGTGGAAGAATTCTTGACGAGAGGTATATCATGTTGGGCAGTCGTACACCAATGCACATTTTTGATACGGGAAGTGTAACCACATTGCGCCACAGGGAAGAAGTTTTTGAAGTCTATATTTTCCTGGGATGTTGCAGATCCGAACTTACTATTTAAGAATGATAATGGGAGGCCATGCAAAGCTCATATGGCTGATGATTTTCCTAAGGAAGAAATATACTGTGCTTGCGACCTTAATTTTGGACATCAGTGTATTTAAAATGTGTAAATGCATTATTAGATATTCCTTGAATGCTTCTCAATTTTAATGAAATTGTATAGTATGCTTGTTATAACTACATCCTTTTATAATAATACAGTAAAAAAAATTGTCTGAAAGAACGTTCCGAGTTTAGGTCCTGCTTTTTAGACCTGCTTAGCCAAAGACAACCATAAAACTAGGCATTTCAAAAATAATGTGTGAAAACTACTTGAATGTATATATATATATATATATATATATATATATATATATATATATATATATATATATATATATATATATATATATATACTGCTCAAAACAATTAGGGGAGCAAGTAAAAAAGTGAAGAAAACCGTGTGAGACAGCCCCGTATTGGCATACAATGCATAGTACACGCGTATCAATGCGCAATACAGAAAAAGGCGTAAAAAATTTGGAATTAAGCTTTAATTCTTTGAAAATTATGGAAAAACATTAAAAGATGATTTAGGGCAACAATTTGGTTACATGTAAACGATAAAAAAAGGTACTGTTTAGTTATGATGCATGAGTTTTAATAGGGCGTGTGGTCTCCTCGAACAGCTAAGACTGCTGCACACCTGTTTGCCACGGATGCGATGAAGTTATCGATCAGACTTTGGGGAATACTGTTCCACTCCTCAAGAAGTGCAATCTCCAAGTCTCGGACAGTAGCAGGCGGCCTTGGTCGCGCAGCAATACGTCGTCGGAGCATGTCCCAAACATGCTCGATTGGATTCAGGTCAGGAGAGCACGCTGGCAATTCCATACGCTGTATTGTTTCAGCTTCAAGCATGTTCTCCACCAGATGAGCTCTATGCGGTCGGGCATTATCATCCTGGAAAACAAAGGAATCTCCAATGGCTCCAGGGTAAGGGATGACATGAGGTCGAAGTATCTCGTCTGCATACCTTCGGCCAGTCAAAGTGCCATTCCGAATGATATGCAGGTCCGTACGTCCGCCTATGCTGATTCCACCCCATACCATCCAACCAGCTCTTCTGTATTGTGACCTTTCACGGACGAATGCGGGGTTATTTCGAGTGCCCCTGTCCCTCCATACAAGAACACGTCGGGTGTCACACTCTAGACTGAATCGGGACTCGTCTGTAAACAGCACTTGGCTCCAATCATGTTGTTCCCAATCTCGATGTTCAGCAGCCCATCTTCTTCGGGCCGCACGGTGGCGTGGGGTCAACGGAATGCAGACCATTGGCCTTCATGCATAGAGCCCTCCCTCATGAAGCCGATTACGTACTGTTTGGCTGGACACCCTTCGTCCTGTTGCCAAGAGCAACTGTCTTTGCAGCTTCGTAGCATTCTCTGTTCTGTTTCGACGGGCTGTTAACTGTATATACCGGTCATCAGTTGATGTAGTGGCGCGTGGCCGACCTGCCCCTGGTCGACGTCTAACATTTCCTATTTCTTGGAATCGATTCCACAGCCTTGCAACAACACTTCTGGCAAGTCCAACAGCGTCCGCGACACTACGTTGTGTTTGCCCGGATTCCAGTCTGCCTATAACACGCCATGCCATGGATTCCGGTAAATCACGTTGTTGAGACATTCTCAAGTAACCTTGTCTCAAAAAATACTGCGCAATCGAATTTCACAGTTACGGCAATAAAACAGACGTTTCTGCAACATCCCGATTTCTGCCCTTATCTTCTTTTTCTGATTTTTGAAGTCATAAACTTTGATTTGCATATAAAGTTTTCTTCTTCCGTTTCCTGGTAGGCTTTAAATTATGAATGATTCATTTTATGTTACTTATTGGTATACATCTTTGCTTACTTTTGTTAAAATCATATGCTCCCCTAATTGTTTTGAGCAGTGTATATATATATATATGTAATAACTAGCTGCATGGCCCGGCTTTGCACGGGCTTTCTCTTTCCCTCATGACACCAGCAATTATGTGTGTGTTTGTACGCGCGCAATGTGAGTGATTTCTAAAATTATTTCATTAAATTTCCCTTTTTCGAAATTTGTTCCACATATTTTCGATTTAAGACAGGTTTCCCCCCCCCCTCCCTCTAGCCCGGCATAACACGGTTTTTTTAGTGTAAAATTACTGTTTCCTCTTTCCCTCCCCTCACAGATAAAATATAGCTTCAAATTTCGATCTATGACTTTTAAAAAAAATAATATGCTTTAGTTAAAAATTATTAATGTGAAGCAATAAAAAGAAAACGATTCTTTAGTTAGCTTAAAAATGTCTCTGAAATGTATTTTTATCCAAAATAATAGACAATGTACTTTTTTAATTAACAAATAATTAATTTAGTAATGAATTAATAGAAATACTTTTAAAAACACACAAACAAACACACACAAACATATATATATATAAGTTATAAAAAAACAGTATGAGGGAAGCGTAGATATATATTTACATGTACTGAAAAAAAAACATTCAAAAAGAAAAAAAAATTAAATGATAAAAACATTTTGATATTTTATTTTAATTTCATAGTTTTCCTTCCACTGTCATAGTTACAAATTTTGTGTAATGAACGCTTAAAATAGTGTAAATAATTTATATCAGGAAGTGTAATACATTAATATTACTTTTTGTTGCATTTATTTTATGTTAAAATCTTGCCGCCACCTCTCCCTTTTATTATGAACTAAAAACAGTGACGACACTGATGAAGGGAATCAATGAAAAGCGAAAGTGCACTAAGGGATGGCGTAGACAAAACAGAAGGGATAAAAAAGATAGATGAATGCTGTCACGGGCTTTTTTGCAAATGGCAGAATTTTTTCCTACTTTCTTGACAATTGTCGTTATATTTTGAAAACTTCTCACAATATCTTTATAAATTTTAGCCTATGTGCTATTCTGATGTATAAGCTATATTACTGTAAAGTTTCATTAAAATCCATTTAGTTGTTTTTGCGGGAAAGACCCACAAAGATCCTCACAAACTTTCACATTTATAATATATATTAGATTCCCCTTGCATCCTTTTAATCAATTCTTTTAATAATATTGAAATAATTTTTTATTTATTTGGTACGAAACTAACACCCTGATCTTAATCGTAATCAACTAATATTATTACATCATAAATCCCTTTCCCACTCATTGTAACCAATAAGAGCTCTTATTACAAAAATGTCACGTGGTCTTCAACGTTAGGTATAAAAATCGATGTCTCTGGAAATCCCGTCTCTCTCTCTTTGTTCGTTTCTCTGTAGTCATGTAGCTAGCTGCTTTGTGTTGTGTGTTGCAGTTTCTTTGTCTGTGTTGTGTCGTCCATGTTCATCGTAATTAATATGCCTAGGTGTTTCAAGATATTCAATAAATTGGATTTATTCATTTACCAGACTGCCTCGTCGATCTTTCCATAGAAAATGCATCAACATACAGGAACCACTCGCCACGACAAATTATGTACTGCTAAAGTTTTATCATTATATATATATATTTACATTGTAACTTTTAAATTAAGATTTATATCGAAGTTTCTTACAATTACTTCAGAATTATACAAGATCTATTTGTTTTATTACAGGTAATTAGACCCATCGGTCCTTTTCAGGATTATAAAAAAGAAATAAAGGGGAAGTATATACTAACAAAAGAAATAAAACATGATAACACTTAAACATTTCACAAATGTCCTTTTATATCAATAAATCAAAGGCCAAAAAATGATAAAAGAGAGGAGGGACTGTAATTTCAGACTGTGTGTGTTATTTGGAAAGAAAGAAAATTTATGTAGCATGAGGATACTAAAAATCTTCTGTATATACGATTTAAAGTTTTTCTAATGATCTGTTCTATGTGACACTCTTTAAAAAATTCAGAACTCTCCTAAATTTTTGAATATCTATTAGAGATATCTATTAAATTTTAATAATTTGGGTAGATCCATGTCAGTTGAACGTTTTGGTCAGCATTTGTATTATTTAGTATACGCCGAGTCACATGCATCTTGATTTTTAATACAAATCATTTTACAAAATGCCAGCATACAGGTCGACTGTTATGGTAATTTTTTTTTATTTTCTCCGAGAAACATTAGTTTTATTTGATATTATTAATTTTTGGTGAGTGTTTTTTATTAGGAAAAATTTGAGCTAAGTAGCAGAACTAAAAGTTATGTCTTATGTTTCAGTCTACCATATCAATTTTTATAGCTAAGACTAGAAACTTATGTATTAAATTCAAAACATCTCTCTCTCTCTCTCTCTCAATAATAAATAAATTGATTCTAATTTATTTTAAGTTGCGGAAAATAATATCTAGCATTGATCTTATGTATAAAAACTAGTTATCTCTCGAAAAATATTCTTCGTGAAAAGTATAAGAATTTTTTTACGAATGCTTCATTAAATCGATAAATATAAAACGGTATTTATAGACTGAAGATGAAAAAAAAAAGAGGATGAAAAGATGCATAACTGGTTAAAAAAAAGGATCAAGAAATAGTTTTGATCAGAATATTAAATTATTCATTGGAAAACTAAGATATTTGCCTTTACTTTTTCGACGCTCCGAGGTAGTGTAAAATGTATGCAAACCGGCTTTCTCCACCCGATTGCACATGAACATCTTGGAATGAAAAAGAAAAAATTGAAAGTTGCTCTAAAAGTTGAATGTTTAGCAAAGTGACGGGACAGACCGGTCTTGAAGTTAGTTTATAGTTAAAGACTGTCCGTGAAACGATTTTTGGTTTAGTCTGAGTTTTAGTAAAAGACTAAACATCCTGTTTGACTAGAGGTGTCAAACTCGTATGATATTACGGGCCGCATGGTCTATTTTATTATAAGTTGGGAGCCGCCTGTTAACGATCTTCGAAAAATCAATAAAATACGATTTTATTATTATATTATGCATTTATATTAATGTATAGAGCTCAATGTATTGTGTATTATACACATGAAGTCGTTTTAATTTAATGTTATTTTTTAATTTAATCTATATACATAATTTATATTTTTAATAAAAAAGACAAAAACAATTTTTTTTTTTTAAGAATTTCAATTTAACATTACTTTTTAGAAGATATTTGACATCAATTTTTTCTCAAAGCAAATCATCAAGATTTGATTAAGAATACTGAGCTGATGAAATTTTTAAAATGAACGATACATATTGATTGGGGTTAATCTTTTCTTTCTGAATTCTCGCTATTTTTTTAATTAAAGAAAATAATTGCCCACATAAATAAGTGCTTCCGAACATAGTAATTATTCGCACAACAAATGATAAATTCTAGAAAAAGGATCTATTGATAAATACGAGTATATATAAAAATCTAGAATTCCAACTTCCATAGATGTTTGTTTCAATAACGAATCACATCGGATTTCCATTAATTTATTTGTAAGCTTTCATCAACAATCTCAATATGGATAAATAAAATAAAAGTGCTAAATAATAACTCACAACTCTCTTAAAATTAGAAATAATAATATTCCGTTTCAAACAATTTAATTTTGTGAGCGTATTCAGTAAATTTTAATTTGTGGAATTTAATCAACAGATATTGATAGCTTTTAAAGTGAGAAAAGTTTTCTTTTTCTATTTATTTTCGCCGAAGTAATAATATTTAATATTATCAACTATTGTGTTGTAACATGATTTTTTCCTTGAAGCTTAAAATTAAGTTGATTAAGATGGCTTGTAATATCAAATGACAAAGTCAGGTCCTCTATCCATTGTCCATCTTTTAATTCAGCACATTCATAATATTTTTGTTTCCAAGAAAATTATAATTTCGTCCAGAATTTGAAGAATCATTTTAACACTTTATGATTTGAAAACCATTGAATTTCCATATAATATGGTAGATCATTCAATTCATTTTCTATATCTTTGAGAAATGAAGCTAATTTACGATGATTAAGTCTATATCTCGATAATTTACGAATTTGGTGACTATTTTTAAAACATGTCATATGTTTAAAACTTGGGAGCACAATACTTTCTGATGTATAATAGACTGAAAATGCTCAAAATTGTTATTTCCATGCTATTTGCATGTTTTTTTTAATCTTGCAACAACTTCTTTAGTAAAATAGATCCCTTTTGAAATGATCTTTCTTTATTCATTGTTGAAATTTGATTGTGCTTTCATTCGCAAACGATTAAGTATACATTTCCCTTTATCTTAACCTTCCTGAATATTTGTTTAAACTTTAAAACATACCTGATTGCCTCTAGCTAATTGGATAATCCAAAGAGAAAAGGAGGAAGAGAAATAAAAGACTCACACAGGAAGAATCGTGAACCATTCAAAGTAAAGAACATACATAATGCATTTCAGAATTTAGTAAAAAAGTAATTTATTATAGCAAAATCAAATGAAAACTAATAAAATATAAAATATATTTTTTATCTTAAAACCATATCTATTATCAAAAAGGATTTCTTTTAAAACAAGAACAAGTAACAAGCATATATATATATATATATATATATATATATATATATATATATATATATATATATATATAAAGTCCACCTCAAATAAATTTCAAAATGAAAAAATTTTAAAAACCTGATATTTAAAATTTTTTAAAAGGAGTAGGCGTTCCACGTGTTTGACACCCCTGTGTTAGACAAACTACATTTTCCTTACTTATAATTTATTTTATTAACTGTGGTGTTTTTTTGTATTTTAGAGTATTTGATAGCATTCAAATTTAAGTTTCTTCACTTATTAAAAATTATAAGAAACTATTCAAAAATAATTTCTAAACAAAATGAAAAAGAATTATTTCATTATATGCAATATCTGTGTCCCATTTAACAGATAAATATTTCATATAAATATTGTTCCAGTATATACATATTAAATCATCGAGGAGATGTAAAAGGTAGAGTATTTAGTTTTTCACGTTCTTGATCATACTAAATTGTGAATTTGGTACAAGTAAGACATTATGGAAATTATAATCAGTATCATTGAATACTTTTTGTCGAAAATTATGTTTCCTTTGCTTGTGCTACTTGATTTTAATCCCATATACATAGCTATAATTATTTTTGGGATTATTCTTTGTTTTCTTTTATTTTCTTAACATTGTAAGTCTTGCCTTATTATCCTACCGTGAGGATTGATGAAGTTGCTTCCTTATTAATAATTTTAAACACACACGCACGCACGCACACACACACACATATATATATATTCGAATATTAATTATAATAGTTTTATTATATTAATCTGATGACTTTTGATTATATTCCATTTAGTTAAACAGTTTTTTTTGTATTATATATATTACTTTATTTTTGATACACTAAAAATTCTAATAACAATTATGTTTTCTAGAATTATATCTTGAAGAAGATATATAGAAATTTCCCCAGAATGTTCTACAGTTTACAAATATTAGCAAAATTCTGGTTTTTAGACGACTAATTGAGCTTCAAAAATCGTATTTATATGTCACATGAATATTTTCGAAAATTTAGTTGATAAAGCTTTCAATATGAGAGGTTAAACATCTCAATAACATAGAATGGAATGTATAAATAAATAAACTTTAAATGCGCGCAAATATAAAATTTCTCAAATATTTTTAAAAAGCCATATATATTTATATTATTATTTTAAAGTTCTTGCAGCTAATATTCTTCTAAAGTTATAGTTATTTAAGGAATGTGTGTAAATTTTAGCGCTACAGATTTAAGTGCAATGTACAGGTATATTCCGACTGTCAAAGATAACAGAGTTCTACAGAAAAGCTCTGTGCGTCTTAAAGTGTCAAATAAATAACCGTTCAATTGAAATAAAAGATTATATATATATATATATATATATATATATATATATATATATATATATTATATATAACCGACGAAGGTAAAAACAATCAAATAAATAATAGAAATTCGGTATATTATGTCAAAAAAGTAATGGACATTCAAGAGAGACAGTTGTTTTTTTAAAATCAATTTTTAGAATGGGTCTAATAAGAGTTAGTTTTTTTATATAACTTAGGCATCAGAGAACAAATTGCATCCCTTTCTTTTTGAGAAAAAGGGAGCATTAGCAGTCTTTCAATAACTACGATAGGTTAATGATTATTTGGTAACTAATCTGCAAAAAGGATTTCTATTCGCGAGAAAACGTGTTTGCTATTTCTAGTAAGCAATTACTAGAATTAACTGAAGTGTGATAACTAATACTATTATAATAATTGTGAGAATTTCCTGAAATAAATAGGTCTCAAAAAAGAATTCAAAATAGGGCTGTTATATCTGTTAGGCGTAGCTGTTTTTTGTCATTCAGTCCTTTATCACAGATTCTTCTACATTAGAAGTGGGATCGTAGCACTCTTAGATTATAAAGTAGCACAGAAAGGTGTTTCTACTTTTCTTTTCTGAGCTACGATATCAAATTATTTGTTCAGTTCGTCAGCATTGGCAAGTTATTTCAGAAGAGTTATTTATTATTTATTCAGGTAAATAATTTTACTCAGGTATAAAATAAATCACAACAGAAAAGGAGTGCCAACAAAGTGTTTTCGTTGTTTTGCTATTTTTAGTTCTTCGATTATATTTTCAAACCTGATCCGTTTTATCATTTGTTTTGTTATAAATAAAAATTTCCGATTGGATGATGATTATAATTTGATAAACAAAACTCCATTCACTGAACATGCATTATTCAAACTATATACAATGCCCCTAAACTGATTAAATTGAATCGTGAAGATATAGAATTACATCGGTTCTTGATTATTATTGGCTTATATGAAAATCAAAGGAGTTTCTCTCAGAAGAAATAAAAAGGCATAATTGAACTTTTAAAATGAGAATTTTGATAAGTAGACCTCTCAGCACAAAAAAAAAATATTTTTTTTTTAAAAAGTATATCAACAAAACAAAAGACACATTAAATTTAACTCTTTCATAATTTAAATGAGGGAATTCTAAAAACATTAATAAAAAACAAAACGGTAAGTAACTAAATTATTTGTAAATGTGAATTTTCCGTTTCAGCGGTTGAATTATATAGCTAACAAATTCATGCATTTGTGCAAATATTAGAATAACAAGAATGAATAGAATTTTGATAATGATAATAATCCTACACGTATTTTTGATAGTGCTATACGAAAAATAGCAGAAAGAAATAATCTGGGTAAATGTTTACATTCTTCCTATTTCTTTCTAAAGTGAAATAGAGGAATACACTGATAATGCCCCCTATCTGACGGCGTCAGATCGAGGCCCACGAAATTCATCGCGACAAAGGGCAACTCTAGTAGTAGTGATGGTTTTATCTGCTTTAAAAATTTCTTTAAATTGATTGCAATCACCAATTTTACAGAGATATGTGTTACAAAAGCTTCTTCGATATGGATTTCGCTAAATTATAAGACTGGTCGCCTTAAATGCTTTAAAAACACATTTAATCTCGATTGTTTTTACAATGAGAAATAAAATGTGCAAGAAGATGATCTTGCAACACGCTGGTAAGAAAAATTTTAACCTTTTCATGAACGTAACTAACGCGAAAAAAAACAAATAAATATTTTAATGTTTTCGGCTGTTTTAAAAATTTTTGCGTGTTACTCCACATATGAATTTTTTAAAAACTAATCAAAAATTTTTAAAAATGATTAAAATTATAATGTATTTTCTTTTTCTAATGAGTTATATTCCATTTTTAATTTTAATATGAATTTCATCTACCGAAACATCTCGATTTCGAATTTTTCAACAATATTTTTTTTATAATGTATTTTCAATAGTTATATTCTTTTTAATTTTAATATGAATTTCATCTACCGAAACTCTTTTCGATTTTTCTACTTAATCCCATCACAAAAAAAAATCATTTCTACATTTTATTTATTAATCTATCTAAGTGAGATAACTCTTTGCTTGGAAATTATTATTATTACATAGAATAACCATTTTTACGAATATTCTGACGACATTTAGCAGGAATGCTCTTTTAATTCTACTCTTCCGCGATACATGTCTGCACAGGTTCGATGATGAATCTTTGGCGGGGAAGGCGAATAGTTTTATACCAGAAGTTGCATTTTCAGCTGACATTTTGATAGGATTGCGAAGATTGCCATTTTTGTTTCGAAAAAGTTGTTAATGCCAAAAGGTAACTAACTGTCTTATTATTATTTTTTTAATGTTAATAAAGACCTTAGAAAACGATTTGACTATTTATTTTAAGAGTGAACAGTGTATATAATTAATTTTACAGTTAAATAACTTTGTGGTACTCTTAAGTACCGACAGTACACTGGAAGTTAGAACAAGAACTTTTTTTTTCTTCCGCTTAGCTTGTTATTGTTTTATGTTGCGTTGTAGTGTCATTACTATAGTATAAAGAATTTGGCATTTTTTTAGCTTAACTTATTTATTTTGCTTTTTTTTATATTTTGACGTTTTCAAAAAACTTTAAATTTAAGCTTGTTTTTTTTTCTATGCCACAATTAAATTAAATATCTATTCTTTATTTAAAAATTAGCAACATTTTAATTCCATTATGAGTCACTGAGATTTAATAATAACATGAGATTTTCAAGATGCTATTATTATTAATTTTTTTTCTCTTTCTGGAAAAAAGAAGTCCGGTCTTCAAGAAGCTTTGGATTTTTTACAGAAACTACCATCTGAAAGTAATGATGCACTAACACAAATGATTCTTCATCTGCAATTATATGTCCCAACAAATTATCTATTAGAATTCTTAAGAAGACGTTAAAGAGCTGAACAAGACTCAAGGTGCAGTAGTTCATGTTCAGAAAATACAGTATTTCTTACCCCAGGATGCAATGCTTTAAAAAACATTCAATCGAAACTTCACTCAAAATGCATAACGCGTAATGAATTTTTGTGCATTTAAGAAAAAAAGCTACATCTTTAAATATCATCAAATTAAATTTATGTGTAAAACCTGCTTTTATGCCTAAAAAAAGTAAATAAATTAAAAAAATTTTGTAATTTTTAAAAATAAATATTTTGTTTTGACTTTAGTTCTAAATATGAGAGACTTTTTTAACGGAGTTTTTTAAAACTCCGTTAAAAAAGTCATACGGTCACTTTGCATTATGAAAATATTTTAAACCTCCATGTACGGACGGTACTTTAAAGTACCAATTTAATTAATTAGCTCTAATAGATTAAATTTCCCAAAGTTGAGTGCTTTATTTATGTATATCCCTTAATTTTCAATGTAGTGATTAAATATATATATATATATATTGCACAAAACAATTTCAGTAAATCATAACGCGGTAGGTAAAGGGTTAAACTTGTCAACGGTATTTTTTCAGTGTAAAAGAGTTTCTTTCCCTAGTCTAATTGAAGTTCCATATCTTGTACTGGCATAAAATTAAGGCACTGTACAAGTTGAAGAAAATTCGATCATTATGAAAAGAAAATGTTAGTTTATTTTCCAAAAATATTTTCACACTACAATAAAACGAGATAGCCCAGAGATATAATTACTTGGAAAGAGTAAATAATCTTTTCTCCTTGCAATTACAAGGACAAAATGTTATTGCAAAAAAAGCGCGTCTCCTCGAAGTTATTTCTACAACCCGTCTTAAGAGACCTATAATTGCTTTAATAATTCATGCGGAAAGTTATTAAGAGTGAGTAGAGCAAGCTAAGTTGAGTAATACGCATTGTGAAGACATTTTTTAATTTTAAAGTCGTATTAATGTTTTTCGTAAGCAAGAAATAATTCTAAAGAATTTTATTACACACACAATTCCGACAATATATAACTACCTCAAATCCACTAATCCAAAGAAATTATTTCACTATACATTCAATATTCATTGATTTGAATGAACTTATGCATGAGAAAGGTTTTTTGAATTGCTACTAAATAGAACATTTTAATGCCTTAAAATTAAAATTACTTCCTTAACTAAGATTTGATGTAAATTTTGAAATTTTGTGTGAGTCAGTAATACAGAATTATAAGTGATAACTTTGAAGATGGATAGTATAGAGAGAGAGAGAGAGAGAGTCAAGTAAAGGGATATCATTTTAAGTTTTTAAGAGTTTAAAATTGCTTCCAAGTCCATCTTCTGAGTATATTGATTTGAGAAATATGTGTTTATTTTTCTAAATTCCTTGCTTCTTTTTTATGTAGGACATTATTTTATTTAAATGGGTCGAAAATTTCGACTTATTTCAAATAAACAAATATATAATAATTTACTTTTCCTACTAAAAGTATTTGGTCGTGGTAGCCTAGTGCAGATGGTCATGAAATCGTGGCTAACATTGCTTCTGTTGTGTCGTGAGTTCGTCCTGGTGCCACTTAAGATCATGCTGATGCATGTTAAATCTGCTGTAGCTCAAAGTTCTCTCGTTGGAATTACAAATTTCTATTGAGTTGGGATCATACTCATGTGTTGTTTTAGCTACATGACTCATAATTACAAGGTCTGTCGTCAATCGCTTTCGTGTTACTTTAGAATGCGACACTCATAATCAATCATTCAACTGAGAAAAATATTAATAATGTACTAGAGCTGTATGGCCCAGCGTTACACGCGTTTTCTCTAATTTTATTAATTTTCCCTTCCTTCTACAAAATCAGCACACTTCCAATATTTTTTTTCAAAATTACTTTGTTCTTTTTACCCTCTCCGCTTAGCCCGGCGTTGATCGGGCTTTTACCGAGTGTATAACTCAAAAGTACCAGTTTCGAAATTTTTTCGCTTATTTTCTTTGTCAGACAGGTTTTTGCACGAATATTGTTGAATGCATAATATATTGTCATGGAAATTCCCCTCTCGCTATCAGCCCGCCCTGGTGTGTGTGTGTGATTTTTATATTAACGTCATTACAAAATTCTCGTGGTAATTTCCCAGAATTAATTATTACTGCCTTTTTAAAATTTTGGCTACCGTTGAAGACGCGCTGTTAAGAGGAGCGATGCACGTTGAAACTGTCGACAGCTTAAATTCCTACCGTTGGTGTGGTATGGTATTTAGGAGAGATGGGTGCCATCTCAAGTATCATCCTCGTCACTTGACCATGGTTCAAAATGTCGAGGTGCGTCTCCAAAAACTCTCGAGTAGGTGAACAGTACGACTTTAATATTTACTCACTCACTTTGCAACTTTTTAGCCCCCGGAAACGAAAATGTACCTTTTTAAAAATAGTTATATGTTGAAAAAAGAGAAAAAAAGTAGATATATTTTTAATTACAAAATTTCACAACAATGTTCAATGTTGAATTAAAATTGTGAGCATTTCTTGAAATGTTCGATACACGGGAAAAAAGTTTCATGCAATTATTTTTATAAATGAAGAAGTTATAAAAAATTTGAATTTGTTAAGTAGTTATTATGAATATTTAAAATTTGAGTATTTTTTATAAATTCGTAAGACAAATATTTATTTTTTAAATCACTAACTCTAAAAGATCAAAGCATAAAAATCATCGTCATATAAACGCATTGATAATAATTCCTTTTAGAAACAATCCAAAAATATGTAAAGTATCGTTGTTTTGTAAAAAAAGTACTGTATTGTGGCGAAATAAATTAATAAAATTGCTGGCAATGTTATTAAATGCACGAGTAAAACCTTGAGTATTTTTTAAAAAAATCATAAGAATTTAGCGATGTTGTTTCGAACCCGAGTACAAATGGTAGCAATCCGGCGCTTTGCCGAACGCTACACGAAATTCTCGGCAATAGGAGTGAAAAGAGCTTTAAAATAAAAAGAAGAGATATTTAATTTCGCCCAATCTGGTGATTTTCATTATTTATAGGCATCTTCTTTTCTAGTGTAACCTTTCATCAAACGTGACGTGCCAGCATCCATCTAGGAGGTGCTGGACGTGCAAGGGGAAAAGAGTCATTTGTTGCCAAACAGGTTTTCGCTGCTATTGTAAAATTGCGTTATTTGCTAAAGTTTTGATTTTTTTAAGGGCTTCATTTTTAAGTTAATGCCTTCAAACTTCATACATCGATTGCAAACTACGGTAATTTTTAAACAAAAAATGAAATAAAAGTTCTACATTGTTTGTATGTGATTAACTCTAACAAAGAAGGTTAAAAAACGAAAATCACAAAAAAATTTAAAAATACGTAATTTTTAAGCAATTTTTTCAATCTTTCTTCAGATTACGGATAATATTGTTCTACACACAGAAAAAAAGTTTCGTGAGATTATTTTTATAAACCGCGGAGTTATTAAGTATTTTTAAAAAAATTGTAAGAAAAAAAGTTTTTGACATTTTATTTTTTAAATGCCTGATTCTAAAAGAGAAAAACATGAACCTTTTTAGTGTGGAATATCATTTCATTAACGTGAAAGAAATTTCAAACGGAATAATTTAGAAATTATTTTCATAAAAATGTATCGATTTTGACTCATTTTAGAAAAAATCGTAAAAAATAGAAAATATCTTCTTTTTTTTGTAAAGTAAACTATATCGTATTGTGGCGAAATGAATGATATTTCCGATTCTGTAATTATTTTTTGTCTGAGTGTCATAGAAAAAGTTAGATCACCTTTTAAAAACGTCGGCCATAAAAAGAAAAATTTTCACCTCCCGGTTTTCATCCTGTTGGAGGAAGAAACAACACGCAGGAGTAAAACAACGGTTTTTAATTAATATCTTTTTAACTAATTGCAATATCGGAGTATACATGGTATATATACATGTACTGAAAAAAACATAAAAAAAAACCCGATCTGATAAAAACATTTTGATATTTTATTTTAACCTTTTTCATTTCACTAAAAAAATTTTAAACTTTAAGTCGTAGTGTAATTGAATGTCTCTTCATTTTCGAACCTGGGAACTGCCGTTTTAAAAAGCAGCGGGTTTAACAACCGCGCTGTGGGTTCCTTCGGGGAAGAGCAGTAAAAATAACTTTAAAATAAAGGAAGATTTTTTCCATTTCTCATTTCGTTATTTATCAAAGTTAAAATTTTTTTTCAAGCTTCATTTTTAAGTTAATGCTTTCAAAATTCATATATAGATTACAAACAACGATAATTTTTAAACAAAAAACATTAAAAAATTAATGTTTTTATATTTCTTGCAAAAGGGAAAAAAAAAAAAAAAAAACGAGAAAAACACATTTTTTTAAAAACCGTAATTTTCAAGATATTTTATCAATCTTTGTACAGATTACGTATAATATTATTCTACACTCGGAAAAAAAGTTTCGTGAGATTATTTTTATAAATAAAGAACTTATTAAGTATCTAAATAAAATTTTGAGTATTTTTTAAAAAATCGTAAAAAAAAAAGTTTTTGACATTAAATTTTTTAAATGACTGATTCTAAAAGAGAAAAGCCTGAACTTTTTTAGTGTAAAATATTTTTCATTAGCGCGAAAGAAAATGCAAGCGAAATGATTTAGAAATCTTATTCATAAAAATGTATCGATTCTGACTCATTTTAAAAAAAAAATAAAAAATAAAAATATAATTATTTTGTAAAATAAATTGTACCGTTTTGTGGCGAAATAAATGATCTTTCCGAATCTGTAATTATTTTTCATCTGAGTCTCTTAAAAAAAATTAGATAGCGTTTTAAAAATGTCTGAAAATAAAAAGAAATTCCGAATTTTTGAACTTGTTCCCCGGCGGAGAAACATGGTACTAATTATGAGTTTTAAGGTTTTTAATTAATATCTTTTAACTAATTGGAATATCGGAATATAAATGGTCAAAACGGATTCCTCGGATCATTCCCAAAATTTTGGTACCTTCGGCGAGTTTCTGCGTCGTGCGGTTCGTGAGAAAATAGGGACGCAAAGATAGAAAGACCGATACGTTTGTTTACCTACGAATTTTAATAGTGTAGATGATATTTTAATTAAAGTGGTTTATATCAGTTACTTAAATGTAAAATCCGTGTTTAATAACACCCAGTACCTATTAAACAATATTTTAAATGATGCAGAACTAAACTATGAATACATGTAACCAATAGTTTTATATTGTTGAATGCCTTAAAATTAACTACAACTTTTTGATTTTTTTATGCCTTCTTTCCTTTAAATAGATTAAATTAGAGCAAGAGTGACCTCTAAGTTACAGAGATTAAAAATGAAATAAACATAAAAGAATTTTTTAGTCCAATTATTTTAAAAATGCATAATGTGACGTAGCTGTGAATCGGCATCTTTGTGGATCACCACACGTGCATTGGCAGCTGCAACTTTAAAATTATTGTGTGGTTCCGTCTTGGATAGCCCCGGCAACCTTTGATGCTTCGAGGGATCCTTTTTTCCGCCCGCTAGCCGGATATAACTGGAAGCTAAAGACACCGGCCGCTGATCCCCGAAGCTAGAGATGGCAGAGAGAGAGTGAGAGAGAGAACGGGAGATGGTCTGTGTGTGTGTGGCAACCTTCGTTAAAAGCGCACCCCAAAGAATCTCCACCCTCATAAATCACATCCTTTGAACTCTAATAATCTCTTTCATAAGTTTAATAACATCAATGTATAATCCGTAAATAATAGCTGTGACGTAAATAAACTAAATGTTTAAATTAATCAATATCACTCTACCGTTATTTATCTCAAACGTCACAATACGCTCTAAACAACTGAAACAATTTTAAAAACGGGAAAATGATCTTGCACCATTTTAGTTTAATCTGAACAAACGTTAAACTGAATTATGTCAGGGAAGAAAATCTTGTCAAATAAACCTTCTGATAAATATCAAAAAGTATGAATCATTGAATTACTTAACATTTGTAAAAATTTGGAGTACACGCATTAGAGATTCACAGTGATTAAAAATGCTGCTAAATTTTCAAGTCAATGGAAAAAAAGCGCATTAAAGAATATTGCATAATTAGGTGTGAAATTTTTTATATCCAATAGAACAGTGATTCTCAACCACTGTATTGTGGCACTTTTATGTGCCTTCAAAATCCTGAAGCGTGCCGTTAAATTATTTTAAAACTCTTAATTATATTCTGACTTAACATTATTTCCCAAATTAAGATATAAAAAAATTGAATTGAAAAAATCCATCTGTGATAACGGATACATTTGAATTTGAATTAACTGTGAATAAAGAGGAAGAGCTAATTTCGTTCTGTTATAATCGATTTTTAATTTTAAAACATTCGGAAGAGTCAATTAATTAGTTTTGGATTAAAATTAGAGGCAATTGTCCTGTAATATCCAAAAAAGCTTTAAAAATATTGTTTCAATTTTCTACATCTTATTTGTGTAAATTCGGATTTATAGTATAATATTAACAAACATAAAAGGAAAAAAAGATCGATACTTTTTTAAATGTAGATGATGAAATGAGAGTAGCATTATCATTTTTATGACTCAATATAAATGAACTTTTAAAAAAATTCTCAAGCTCAAATTTCACAATAAATGCATTCTTATCATTAATTTGCAATTAATAAACATGTTGCTGTCTTTGTCGTGCATGTTATTTTATTTAACATTGAAAATTTTTATCATAAACTATTTTATAAAGTGTATTACAGATAAATAAAATTCTTTAAAGCTTATTTTATTGTTAGTGTGCCGCCAAATTTTTAAATTATTAAAAGTGTACTACAACAGTAAAAAGGTTGAGAATTACTGGAATAGAACATAATAGCACGAAGAAAAATCTAACACTGCAAATTTAATTTGATCTTCAAACAAGTTTACCCGAAACAACTGGAGAGCTGCCTACATTCGCAGTTATTTGTTTTCGACAGTTATACTGTCTGGTACGATGGCATTGAAAGACGCAGAGGGGGATATTTTGTTATCGGCACTTGATCACATGGATTATTTTCTAAGGACACTGTTTCTTTCTATTCGTCACTGGATTTATTATTTTATTTCTTTAATTATATTATAAAATAAATAATTACAAGTTAATCAATTGCATTACCTTAATGGTTTATAATCATGTATTTTCGATGAAATTTTTTGCTATGCCTTTCGCTAAAACATTGTAAAGTAAAAGCTGAGTAAATTCGCCAATCTTTTTTTATTTCTTACAACAGCGAGCCTGAATATCTTTGTTGCAAAGTAGTTGTTTCATTGTGATCATTTTATTTATATTCTTGTGTTATCTAATATATCACACTTCTTTATTGTTGAATATCTGATTATATTAATGAAAGCAAATGCGCATTAAGGGAGCACGAGACATACACACAATTTGGCCTTTTTTATTTTTTTATTTGATTATTGAACACATTGAGATAATGGAATAAAGCGAACTGTAAGACTCGACTGTTCTAAAGTATTCTGATACCTGCATCACACACATTGAAAGAATTTTGCAGTTGCTCTGGGATTTCTCTATGAAGACATCCATATAATGTTATGAAATATGTTTGCAAACCTACAGCTGACTTTAGTGGCGTAACGGAGAATATTAAGGCCCCCTGTAAAGTCAGGTTTTGGGCCCGAAGCTGGATCTTACAAAGGATTACAAAACCATTACATAGGCATTGGGCCTCCTGGAATCCTCCCCCCCCCCTGCGATGCGGGGGTGTACGTTACGCCACTGACTTACAGTGAAATATATTACTTTTAGCAAAAACAATAAATACAAATTTATATAAGTGTAGCTTGTTTGAAACTTATATTCAAGAGTATTTGTTATTTTTATTTTTTAATTCGTAGAGAAAAACTCAGTAACGAACAAATACTCTACAGAAACGAGACCTTCTCCACAGATCTGTACATCTATTTTAATATGTGTTGCATCGTAATCCAAGCCAGTTAATGATATTAATTGAATGTTATCTGAACTATATGAAGGTACATAAATGATAACACGTCTCAAATCGTTTAATGATAAATAATGAAAAAATCCCAATTAATGACTCATCTTAAAATTAGAAAAAATATAATAAATTTTAAAAAAGAAAAATCTCTTTTAAAATGAATTAATTTTCATTAGGTTATACTTCTAGATATTTGTTAAAAGGGAACTAAATAAGTTTTATGCAATCGTAATGTTTTTATGAATTGTCACATTAGTGTTATGACTTGTAAGTCACAATTCAGGGGTTGCTACTTAATCAAAATTTAGCGTGGAATTCATATTGGGTTTTTCCCATTGTCCTTTTAGACATTGCTGTCATCCTGATTCATCATCACACATTTATTTTTCCTCATAAATCTCTAGTAAATTTCAAATTATGTCAAAAAGATAACTTGTGGGATTTTTATGAATTTCGTTTTTCAAGTCATATAATCTTCCTTCATTACTTGCGACGATGATGCTGTTAATTTGTAGTTCATCTTTTTAAAGATTAGGCAAAATGTTTCAAAGGCAAAACAATGTTTACACTGCATTAAAAGGAAATTGAAATTTTATTCTCCATCAAATTCCTTAAAAAAGTCCTTTGTGTAAGAGAAAAAAATTACACTTGTAAATTGCAATTAAATCAAGAAGACAAAGACTTGATAATTCCTATAACTTTCAGCTCAATTATAAAGGTAATCCTGATAATACTGAGGATTCTTCAGAGATCTGAGAAGTCAGTATCACTCAGTTTAGAAATTGAAAAGTGTTGTGTTTGAAATTAATCATGTGATAATAGTGTTTAACTGTATTTATATTATGAATATAGATGTTTTAGTACAGATAAAAGTGTTTAGGGTTAGAAAAATGATGCAAAAGATATTAGTTAAAACATTTTTTAATAAATGTATTTCAATTGCAAGTTCCTACAATTTTTAGTTTTATAAGAAAAAATGTGATGCAATACTTTAAAAATTTTAATCAAGAAATTTATATTTAGTACCCTAAAAAGAGAACTTTAGTGGCAATAATTAAAGCTAAAAGATAAGTCTAGTGTTTTAGAAGGAATTTTAAAGATTAAAATATTGATAAGTGCAAACTTTAACACTTGTTTTTGAAAATAGTTTTGACATCCAACGAATTTTCATGAAAAAAATTAACTATATTTCATTTTTAATTTAAAAAAAGAATCGAAATAACAAATTATGTGTATATGCTCAATAATATAAGAAATTCTTGAAATGAACAATGTTTATTCCAAACCAAAACGAACCATTTTTCAGGTCGACGAATTGAAGCAGAGTAGTTTTTGAAAGAATTTTTCTGATTGAGCGGAATTCATCAATACCTGAACTTTAATTGTACGTTCATTTCACAACTTCTATTTTTATTTTAAAAGGCGAGGTACTGAGAAAGTAAACTTTGTATACCTAAATCAAAGCACCTTTTCCCCTATAATAAAGCCACAAGTCTTAATGTTTTTCGTTATAAGTTATTTTTAACCTCATATTGATTAGGAAATATAGTTCATTTTGTAAATTATTGATTGTTTTAAAAAGTGAATTTAATGAATCTCGTTTACATGACAGAATTATTAAAGTGATAAACATATTCTTGGTTTATAATTCATTTTCTTTAAAAAAATTGTGTCGAATTCGCTTAAGAGTAGACTAAATCTAAAAAGAACCCAGTATGTCATTAATTTGTTCAAAGAGATGAAAGAAAGAAATTGATAGAAATAGATCGATATAGTCAAATTTCTCCATCTGTTTTAACAGGTTTTACAACCGTTGATTGAAAGTAGTAATTACGTTTATCTAGTTGCAATTTTTTATTTTTACTGTATAGTAATAGTAATATATTAACATATATATACTGTATAGTAATATATTAACATTTCTTTCCCTATTCTAACATTTATAAAACATTTCTTTCAGTTTTAAACTAAAGTTAAAAATATATTTCCTTCAAGTTATTATGTGATCCTTAATTGCAACTATGCATTACATAAGATACTTAAGGCTTATGCATCTTATATTTTTTATAATAAAAAATATCTAAACAATGTTTCTTCTTTAATGTATTCAAAATTGTTTGTCTAATTTATATATAATTTTCCTTCATTTAATTTTAATTCAAACCTTAAGCCTATTTATGCTTTAAGAAAACAAACCTAGAGAAAGAAAACCTACTCATACCGGAAATACATTATGAGTTACATTTTCCTAAAACACTATTGAAATTTTTATGCTTATTTACGATATATAGTTAAAAATTTTACTTAAATATTTTGTTTGCTTTTTCTATTTTACTGGTTTTTTTTAAATAAGTGCCATATAAATGATTAAATTATACTCAAATAAAATAATTAGATGAAACTGTTCAATCATGGTTAATTTGAACCATTTCATAATTCTTATTTCAAATACAAATTTCACTTACAAAATCTGTTTTTCTTCATAATCACTTAAACACTAAATATATAAAATTGTACTAGTTGTGAAAAAAGGACACACACTCGCTATGTATTATCTCTCGTCAGAGAACAGATACTCAAGTATATGAAAGAAATTCATTTTAAATTTAAATTTCTGATTTTATTAATACATCTAGTTTATTAAATTTTAAAAGCTATGAAATGAAAAGCTAAACTTAATAACACATGTCGTTAAAATCCGTATCTTTTATTAATTATGAAAATTACCAAAAACATAACTTATTTCTTACTTTTAGTCATTATATGACTGTTGAGAGAAACTTACTTAAATTAAACTATAAAATTTTTTTGAATAGTTATTAATTTGCTTAAAAATATTCATTCATATTAAAACATTAAAAATATTACACGAGTTGCACCGATAAATTTTGGAATAAAATACTTTCATAAACATCGGCTTTTTGGCTTTAGTTTCAATGTAAATAACACATACTTTAATAAGCTTTTGTCCAAAACACCCTGAAACTATACCAATGAAACCAAACCAAATGTAACTATTTGGAAAATTTTAAAATTTAAATCAAAATCATTTTGAATTAAAAAAGTTTTTGTATCCAGCTTCCATAATTTGTTATATAGTATAAAGTATTATTTATTTAAAATATACACACAAGAAAATATTTTGACCTAAATATGAAGGAAATCCTTCACAGAACTTTCAAATTATCATGATAAAATGAAAAAGACTAATCAGATCTATAAATCAAATTGCATAATTGAAACATAAATAATTTTGAAACTGATGAGACAACGTCAAAAATGATCTACCATTTGATGAAATGATCTTCATTTTCTTTTCAAGGATTCTATTATTATATATAATACATTTCATCTAATAATGAATTCCATTATGGGTGTGGAAATGACAGATTAAATGAAAAAACTATTCCATTATTAATCTTACTTTTTTAAATATATCATTTTTACAGGCGCAATTTTAAAAAAAGAAAAAGAAAAAGAAAGGAAATTACACTTTTTCCATTTTTAATTTCAGAAAAATTATTCAATTTGATTTAGAGACTGAAGTAACAGACACGTATTCTACTCCCTTTCCTTAAGATCATTAATGATTTAAAGTTTTACCAAACTAATCTTTAAAAATTAATCTAAGGTGGGTTACAAGAATGAGAAGTTCGTAATAAAAGAATAGAAATATCGTAAATATGAAAGTAAAATGTTTCAAAAGTATCTTCAAACGTATTTTGACATGCTTGCGATGCATTTTATACAGAAAATCTTTTATTACTTTTAATGTTAGCCAGATACGAATTTTAAAAAAAAGCTAACATAAACTGGTTTTTATTTTGATGTAAAAAATAAGGTACTCTCGATGTTATTCAAAAGAATAATGAGTCAAAAAGTTTATCGCACTTATAACGTGATAACAATCCATTCGATATACTGTTATTTGATGGCGGATTCTGTTTCAGTAATATGTCTTAAAATTTATGCGTAACAGTTTTCGATATCAAATTGTTTCCCACGAATATTTATTTCTTTTATTCAAATTTAATCCCTCAATTCGTTAACTAAACGAAATGAAAGATATAAAGGTAATCTTATCTTAATTTTTATGCAATAAATTATTTAATCTATGAAAGATGCTCCTAAACTGATAAAAACAACTCAAGCTCTCCCTCACTTCCATAGTAAAACCATTTTCTTTTGTTCCATTATAGTGAGCTAACTAATGAAACACTCATTTGACAGTAGAATTAAAATTAAATATTTTTTAAGAATATGAACGTAAAAAATTACTTTTTGCCTTTCTTATTTTTCAGGAGAATATTCTACAAATGAATGAAGAAACGTTCTTTCAAACTGAGCCCTTCCAACCAAAAGATATTTGCTTCTTGAAAGTTTTCATTTTTCCGCAAGAAAACATTTTTACTGTTTTCTATATCGCTTTATGAACAAACAAATAAATATTTGAATTATGCACTCAGATGTTATCAAATTTAATTACTGAAAATAAATAAAAAAATCAATTAAATAAAAATTAAATATTCAGTTTTTCATGTAATCGAATCAGTGGCATGTAAAAAATTGTGAAATGGTATTCATAAAGTATGAATTATCAATACATTATATTGATAAGAAACTATATACTTTAGTATTTAATTAAATCATATTTAAAAATACGTGTAAATCAATTAAATATTAACATTGTGATATTCTAAGCAAATTTAATAGTTCAAGGCGTTTTGTGTAACGCAAATTTTTTTTAAAAGTTCAGGACATTACGAAATTCAAAAAAATATCTTTCTTTCTTTTTCTTATTAAAATTCTTTGTCGTTTGAATAATTTTTTTTTTAAATTTGAACTCAAACAACACCTGGATCATATACAATTTTTAGTTGATGCCATTTTTAAAAGAGAAAGGTTTATATATCGTATGATACAATTTCCTCTTTTAAAAGCGAAAGGTTTGACGTATGATAAAATTTCCTCCCTCGTTTCTCAATACATAGTTTTATTATTAAAAATGACTTCAAAATTTAGAAATAACCCCAACGAAAAAATTTTTAACCGTAGAAAAGTGTTTAAAAAGTTAGAAAGTTAAAGGATGAAGAGCTTTCATTTCGACGACAAATTGATTATTTGCTCTTTTTATATTATTACTATGTATGATTTACAAAGCTTTCAGAATTGAGGCAATTTACAAACATTACCCATATTTACACCAGAAAATGAAAATAGAAATGGTCTTATGGAAAATGCTAGATCTTAAGACATAAAGGTAAGATCTTATGATCTTTAGATTAATTACAATCTTAAAACAAAAATCCCAGCATTAATTCATTAGACATCTAACTAAATTCCTTTTTAAATTAACTTTTTACCTGTGCGTGCTATGAATTCATATGTCTTTTCCAATAAAAATTAAATTACGTTTTTTATTTATATAATACAGTGATAGATATTAAAAACATGATTATTACAACTAGAACAAGAAAATACAGATTTGGTAAATATTATTAGAAAAACACTTTTACTATTTCTAATTAGTACACTTCATTAAAATTTTAAGATAGTAAAAAGAAAAGATTGACGAAAGAAAGATATTTTTAATTAATAATCATACTCGCACTTTTCATGGAGGGTTAAGAATTTTTACTATTAATTGATCTTTATTTTAACCTTTTGGCATCAGAATATTGAGCAAAAAAAATTTAAAATCATTAACAATAAAAATAACAAATAGTTATATTTCTTAATGGTTAGAGATTTAGTTTTTCACCCTAATCGTTTTAAATTTGCAGAAACATAACATAAAAAGGTTGCAATACGAGAATGCTGATAAGATTAGAAATCGAATGTATTAGAAAAATAATCAAGGTGTAAATTTTGTTAACACCTCATGGTTCGAAGAAACAAAGAGAAGAATAAATACATTCTTAATTTTCAGCTCAAGACGTGGTGAAAATGTATTTCTTCAACTGCCAATTCAGAGTAACATATTCTTGGGTGTTTGAGAAATGCACAGATTGATATGTAAACCATTCAAGGGGTACAAGATTTGTAAAAAAAAAGAAAAAAGATATATTTGAGATAACTCTATCCTGTGTGTGTGAAAAAATATTTCGCCTCTTTTACTTTATTCTGTAGGAGAAGGGGACTGTGGAATCACTGCAATAATACTTTAAAAGATCGTAAATGAATTGCTTGTTTTAAGGTGAGCGTTTACCGTAGTATTTCTATAGGAATCTTAACATGAATTTTTTTTTGGTTCATTTAAATTTTACAGAAAACCCGGGATCTTTTCAAAAAATTAATTTTATCAGTATTTATTTTTAAGGTATGCGACTACGTTCGGAACCGCGATTTTAAAAAAGCGCATAAATGGATAATTTTTATGATATTTAGTGTCACTTAGATTAGAATACATGTTTAAAATTGTTTTAAGGAAAATTTGGAAAAAAAAAATTATTTAAATACAATATTTCGGCAAAAAATTAACTTAGAATAACCTTTTTCAAAATGTTCTTTTGTGAAAAATGCTTCTAGTATAATTATATTTTACCTGTATATAGCTCAGACGTCTGTACAGAGGCTCAACTATGATTTTCGAAAAATTCACATTATTTTCAGAGTTACAACCCATTGAAATAATTATCGGCGTTTTTTTCTTAAAATTTCTCCCCTCTGTTGTCGTAAAACATGGATAAACCCACTTCTAAGTTATACATTTAAAAAATTCTAGTTGAGCCTCTGTACAGAGGTCTGAGCTATACACAGGCAAAATATTACTATAATAGAAGTATTTTTCACAAAAGGAAAATATTTTGAAATGGGTCATTCTATGTTTATTTTTTGTGAAAATATTGTACTTAAATATTTTTTTTAATTGTAATACTATTCTTAAAACAATTTTATATACATTTTGTAATATAAGTGACACTAAATATCATAAATATTATCTATTTATACGCTTTTGCAAAATCACGGTTCCGAACGTAGTTGGATACCTTAAAGGAAAATGTTTTCAAATGCAAAGTTAAATTGCAGCCCGTAAAATAAATAATATATTAGATAATAATGTTTCAAGTGAATGAAAATATAAATAAATAATTTCTTATACAAGATCTGAAAGGAAATTTTTTAACAAGAGGTTTTCTTTGTTTAAGAGCGAGTAAAATTAAATAAAATGTGGAATTATATAATTATTTTTGTTTTTTTTTTATTCACGTACTTTTTTTTAATAGTAAGTGCTTTTGTTAAATTTGTTCCTTAAATTGTATACGCAATCAAGAAATTCTTTTCTTTCTGATCGTTGCACTTTTCTATTAAAAGGAGCAATTTTTTTTGTTTAAAAAAATGTTCTAAAAAATACAAAAGTACTTTTCAATGCAGCCTTTCTCAAAATATCTTTTATTTTTATCATTATATGGGCGTTAATAAGCCTATTTAAACAGTGTTAAAAATGAAGAACATTATATCCAACTCCACTCTTGATTGTTTTGCATTTTAAAATACAAAATAAATACGAATGAATCCCAGGTTCGAATTTCCCAGGAATATAACCATTTTTATCCTAACGATATAAGCTAAAATATGAATAGTAAAACGCTCTAGCTTATATGTCCTTACATTCGCCATAAAATCTACTTTTGCAAAATGATCATCAATCTTATGAAATATTTTTTAAAAATATGCATGTCTTAGTAAATCCGTAATACTCAATAAAGTCTGATTTTGGAATAGCTTCAGCTCTTACTTAGATTTTACAGCATCGTTCTTTATAATGGTCATTTTCTTAACGAAATAAAATTGAATTAAATTAAAGTTATACGAATAAATATACCTAAAAATGTGGATTCCAGAAGAAAAAGATTATTTTATTTTACTATAGGAAACAAATATAAGGAATTTCCCATTTTTCCAGATGATATCAGGTTGCGAATTGGCTTTTATTTTCTATTTAATTCTTATATTTTAGATGTATAATCACCTTATGTCTATGGAATCTCGTAACCTATTCTGTGTTGAATTATGCAATAATATATAAATGTATTTCCTTCAAATGAATTTGTTTTCTAGCTTTAGTTTGAAGAAATATATATATAACAATATAAAAGAAAACAAGAAAATTACTTAAAGGCTAGGTTAAGATAACTCAGCTTTTGTAGAAACTTCTAAGGAAAAAGGGAATAAATCTCTACACGCGCGCGCGAAGAATACTGTGTGTACTAGAAGAAACCTCTCAGGCTCAAGATTATTTGCCTTTCTTTATTATATCTGATATCAGAAGTATTTGACCACACCCATGTTGAGTTAGTTATTCACAATTCTAGCACGGTATCACGCAATACTGTCTTTACTCAAACGCGGGTACGAGCCCACAAAATAAGCGAATATATGTCAAATCCAGGTTGCGCTTCGAAGTGCTTCCTCAATAAACCATCGTTCAATCAATTAGTCATATACCCAGAATTAAAAGCGTTGATAGTATATATATATGTGTGTGCGTGTGTGTTATAATTTAATGAAGATAAAAAGGTATTTAAGAGAGGAAAATTATAATTTTTAAGCCGATAAAACACACGGGAAAAACGCTTCATTTACGAAAAATCTTAACATTGAACATTTTTATTCATATTGCCAAGTTAGCGTGATCAAAGATAGTTTGGAGAGTGTCCAAGAAAGTTCTGATGGAATGTTAAAATGAGCATTGATTTTTTCTCCTTTTTACCTTGCAGACATTTTTCATCAAGGTAGTTTCCTCCACGTGATTATGTTCAAAGAATTGATTATTCTCAGGTCAAAAATAATAAAGAATAATTCCTTTACATACATTACAATATTTTCATTATCATTCCCAATTTTAAAATAATCAAGTGTTTTCGTATTCAAATTTATTAAAAAGTTTATTTCTTTTTGTACGTAAATTCAATTTTTTTTATTATTGCTCAAGAATTAATCATCAAACTTTCGTTCAGTGTCATGAATTCTTGACAAATTTCAGTTACTGCTAAAAAAAACAACGGAACACTTTTATGATACAATGAAAGATGGGCATACCATTGTGTTTATTACATAAACATCACTAAATTACGTCATAATTTTTTCTAAATGTGCATTATACACTATAGATCCCAAAACATCGAACACTTTATGTTTTATGCATTTCTCACAATTTCTAGAGAAATATTTAACGAAATATTTCGTAATTTAAGGTATGTAAAGAACATGCTAGAAATAACACTTTGATAAGAGGTTTCCTGTATAAAGTGTTATTTTTAATCATAAGTAATAGGATGGTTTAAATTGATTTGCATGAAGTTTACTATTTTTCAAAATAGACTTATATTATAACTTATTTTTGTACATTAGAAAACTTTATGCAATTTAAATTAATATCCTCTGCGTTTTGATTAAAAATGATACTTCGTAAAATGATACTACGTCTAATATAAGTGTAGAAACGTCGAAAATATACAAAGGGCCCTGTGGCCTTTGGTTATTAAATGTATCTACTTTGAAGACTTGTATTTTTCAAAAATCTTAAAAGATTAACAGTTAGATTGATCAAAACATTTTAAAGATAAATGGAAACTTACGTATAGTTTTTGTTTATGAATAATTTATTTCTTCTTAACGAATAAAATTGTTAAGTAAGTAAAAAATCAAATGTACATAAGGCCAAGGAAATAAAAATATAACTTTTAGTTAACAAATCACATTAGGTTATTGTAAGATTCGCCCTGCAGTTTAAAAACTTTATAGGTGGCGCGGCCCTCGAAGGGGGGAGAAAACGGAAAGAAGGGAAAGGTCAACGACATGGCGAGAGGAGCAAGGAAAAACATAAACAAGATGGTAGAATGAGCGGGTAACGTATACTTAGAACGGAAAAATGGCGAAAGAGCGGAATGGTGGTGAATTTCGCGAGGATAGAAGAGAGTAGTGTTAATTAATCAAATGTATATAGTTAGTTTTTCTTTTATGTTTGTTCGAGCATGAGCAGTGGGCGCCGCGCGGCGGTGATTAAGTGTATTAAGCGAAACGCGAATTAAGAGTTTTTTCAGAGTGTGTGTGGGAGATCAGACGAGAGCGAGAGCGCGGAATTACGGTGCCCATCGCAAGCGTTCCGACATACTCCCTGAGCAACCGAGTGTGAAAATAAAAGAGTTGTGTCAACATCCTCGTCTGGTTTCCTGAGACAAAAACACATAGGGACCACTTCCCCAACATAGTCCGTCCAGCCGAGCCGGAGAAGTGAGCTATTCAAGGTGACGTGAGTAGTGGTCTTTTTTGTGTTTTTATTAGTATAAATTGAGGACTAAATTAATTTTAGAAAAATGTTTAAGAACTGCCGTAAGGAAGATCTTCGGATCGTAGCTCTTGAACTTGGTGAGACTGTTGCTGAAAAAGTAACTATCGTTGAGTTAACTGAAATTATTAAAGAAAATAAATATTTTAAAGAGGATGTTGAATTTGTTAAAGAATTAATTCAATATACGATCGAGGACCGTAAGCGAGTAGAGGAAGAATGTAAAAAAGAAGCGGAAAATAGGTTACGAGAAAAGGAGCTTGAGCTTGAACTAGCTCGTTTAAATGTTAGAGTTAATTCAGATAACGAGAGAACAGGTGAGGGTTGTAACACGCTGGATGCGTTGGTGAAAAGTGTTCGAATCCTAACGGTGAAGGTGCCTAATAGACCTGAAGGTTGGGCATTCTTTTTCGCTTCGTTAGAAAGAGCCTTTGTATCAAAAAATGTGCCCGAGAAATTCAAGTCGGAAATTTTATTAAATTTGTTGGGAGGAAAAGCTTCAAATGTGTTAACATATGTTAAAGATGACGAGCTTAACGATTATGAACAACTAAAATCAATAATACTAAGAGAATATGAGCCAAGTGTGTGCAAATCAATTCCTTGAACAATTTAAAAAAGCTACGCGTCATCCAAATGAAACATATATTCAATATACTTCTCGCTGAATTACAAATTGGCAGTATTACTTAAAATTAAGGAAGGTCTCGGATTTTGACAACTTAAACGATCTTATTGTGTCCGACAAAATTTTCAGTTCGCTTGAAAAAGAGGTAGCGTCACACATTTCCGTTCGAGCAGGAAATGATTGGTTTCGCCCACTAGAGCTTGCCAAAGAGATAGACTTGTATAATACTTCTCGGGGAAAGAGCTTATAAAAACTTTGCCGAATGTTCTTACTAGAAATAATCCAGTGAAAAACGCGTCAAGGATATTTTTGAGTGAGATTAAAGATTCTAAATGCATTTGTTGCGCTGAATCGCATCCATTATATAAGTGTGCAGTGTATTTAAAACTTCCCATAAATAAGAGAATTGATCTGATTAAAACTAATTACCTTTGCTTTAATTGCCTTTCTACATCTCATAGAGCGAAAGACTGTAAATCGAGATTTGTTTGCTCTGAGTGTCAAAAGAGACATCATAAAACGATACATTATACAGTCCACAACCAGGAAGTAACGAATTCCACCTTTGAACCTCTTAACACATCAGCGCCAGTCTTCGAGTCGTGAGTAGAAATGCATAACTTATTAACCGCAACGAGTATAAACAGAAAAAAAATGTGTTTTGCTGAGCTCAGCAATTTGTTATATAAAATGTGAAAATGGTTTATTCCCAGTCAAAGCAATTCTAGACAATGGAAGTACCTCGAACTTTTTAACGAGGAGCTTATGCGATTTAATTGGATTGAAAAAATACAGAACTAATGTTTCGGTTTCGGGACTAAACAAAACAGTAATTCCAATAGACTCGCTGTTTCAGTATCTATTAGCAATAAAGAAGGGAGTTACATTAAAACATTAGACTTTTTTTTGGTACCAGCAATAACGGAAGATCTTGTTCTAACAACGAAAATAGATTTTAATCTGAGTAATATTCCCAATCTTAAATTAGCTGACAAAAATTTCAATATTCCAGAGCGCGTGCAAATGCTATTGGGTGCAGAAGTATTGTATGAATTAATGTTACCTGGACAGTTCAAGCTGGAGAGTTCAAATGTTATTTTTCAAAACACTGTTTTCGGATTTGTCGTTTCCGGAACTACTTCTTCAGACGCGAAGGGAAAAGTACATTGTGGGTTTATTCAGGCTGCGGATAATCTAGAGCATTCAATTAAGAAGTTTTGGGAAATCGAAAATGTAGAAACCGATTCTGTTAAAACCAGTGAATTAGATACTTGCGAAGACCATTTTAAAAACACTCATTCGAGAGATGACCAGGGGAGATATACGGTGGCGATGCCATTAAAAGAAGATCCTTCATGTCTTGGTGAATCCAGACAAACCGCGATTCAGAGATTAAACTCCTTGTGGAAACAACTAAGTAGAGATAAAGAATATTTGTCCTTGTATGAGAAATTTTTACAGGAATATGAGGATTTGGGCCACATGAGGGAAGTCAAGGCGGATGGATCTGGAGTTTCATTTTACATGCCACACCATGGTGTTTATCGCCCCGAAAAGTCTACAACTAAACTGAGAACTGTTTTTAATGCATCAAGTCCTTTAACGACTGAGAAATCTCTAAATTCAATTCAATTTAATGGCGGATTGGTCCAAGAAGACCTCTTTTCCATTATGGTTCGCTTCCGAAAGCACAAGTATGCCTTTACTACGGATATAGAGAAAATGTTTCGCATGATAAACATACATCCGGAGCAAACGTGTTTGCAAAGAATTCTGTGGAAAAAGGGCATAGGAGAGCCAATAAAAACATACGAGTTAACTACAGTAACCTACGGCACAGTTAGCGCACCTTATCTAGCCACGAGAACTTTGAAACAGTTAGCGATGGATGAAGCTAATAATTTTCCTTTAGCAGCTCCTGTGGTGCTGAGTGACTGCTACATGGATGACATACTATCGGGATCCGAGATTATAGAAGAGGTAATCAAGTTGCAGCATCAATTAATAGAAATGTTCAAGACTGCAGGGATGCATCTTCATAAGTGGTGTGGAAATTTACCTTAGATAACTTCCAATCTACAAGAGTATGCTTTCTTGGAGTCTGATGAGACTAAAGCGCTAGGAATAATTTGGAATCCTAAGTTAGACTGTTTTCTTTTCAGAATAGAGCAACAAAGGCCAACTTCATTCACCAAAAGAATGGTTTTGTCTACTATTGCAAGAATCTTTGACCCTTTGGGTCTCCTCGGACCGATCATAACTTGGGCAAAGATATTTATGCAAAGATTGTGGTTGCTGGAATTGGGATGGAGTGATGAACTTCCTTTTAAAGAAGAAAAGGAGCGGCGTCGACTTATCGACTCTTTGGAAGCCGTGAATAACAACTCTATTGACAGATGTATTGTTATTCATAGAGCGGAGAACAATGAGTTATATGCATTTAGCGACGCATCGGAAAAGGCGTATGATTCATCCATTTATCTCAAGTCTATATCTGCCCTTGGAGAAGTTAAAGTGTGTCTCGTAACGAGTAAAAGTCGAGTGTCGCCTCTGAAGCAGATTTCCATTCCAAGACTTGAACTGTGTGGGGCAGTTCTGGCCGTTAAATTGATGAAGAAGGTGAAGGAGGCATTGAATCTTCATATTACAGCTGTGCATTTTTGGTCGGATTCGACTATTGTGATTTCATGGATACATCGAGAATCAAGAGAATTGAAGACGTTCGTGGCTAATCGAGTGTCTAAGATTCATCAACTAAGTTCCTGTGACCAGTGGCATCACATTGCATCCGAACAGAATCCTGCAGATGTGTTATCTAGAGGACTACTTCCTGAGGAGCTTCGTGGCGACTCTCTATGGTGGCATGGTCCTGAGCTTCTACAGAGTGCTTATTCAACCTCTGTCATTTCAGAACCAACCCAGAGAGATGACTTTGACTGCGAACTAAGGGTGTCTGAGAAAACTCTGGAGACTTCATTGCTGAATTCCAAGAACTTTGACTTTTTCAACCATCTTATGGACCTTTCTAATAATTATTTTAAAATAATACATATTGTTTCTTATATTTATAGATTTATTGAAAATTGCAGATCCAAGGTGAAAAAGAGGGGACCTTTAACTACAAGTGAGGTAAATGATGCAGAAACCTGGCTTATTAAACAGGACCAGAGAGTGGCAGTAACTTAAGTGACCCGTCAGGTAATCTTAAATCTTTGAACATATTCCAAGATGATAAAGGAATCCTGAGAGTTGGTGGAAGGCTGGAAAAAGCTTCCATACCCTACAGCCAAAAGCATCCAGCTATACTGGCTAAAAATTCTAAATTGAGTAAAATATATTTCATAACTTTGCATAAGAAATTATTTCACGTTGGTCCACAAGGACCGCTGAATGCAGTAAGATTGAGATTTTGGGCTTTAGGAGGTAGAAACCTAGCTAGGAAAACGGTTCATACTTGTGTGGTGTGTTTTAAGTGTAAACCAATTCCCTCTTCTCAAATAATGGGCAATCTTCCTTATGAAAGAGTAAATATGGCCCCTCCATTCAGTATAACTGGACTAGATTTGGGAGGTCCATATTTTGTAACTTACAAACACCAGAGAAAGGGCGTTTTGAATAAAATTTATGTTTGTGTTTGCATTTGCTTTGTGACTCGTGCCATTCACCTAGAAATTCTTTCCGATTTGACTTCAGATGCAATAATTGCGACCCTTAAGAGATTCATGTCTAGGCGAGGAAAATGTTCCAAAATTTTTACGGATAATGTAACAAATTTTGTTGGTGCGAATTCTCAACTAAAGGTATTTTATAAGACCCTTAACTTTCCAGATCAAAATCTGACGGCATATTTCACTGAGGAAGGTATTGAACGGAATTTTATTCCACCAAGGGCCCCACGTATGGGAGGTCTTTGGGAGGCGGCTATAAAGCCAGTGAAATATCACCTCAAGCGAGCACTGGGAAGATCCCGACTGACATACGAGGAGTTTGAAACAGTGATTATCCAGGTAGAAGGAATTTTAAATTCCAGACCCCTTTTACACCAATATACAATGATTTTGATAACTTTGAGGTATTAACGCCTGCGCATTTCTTGATTGGTAGATCAATTAATTCTATTCTTGAGCCCCTAGTAATTAATATTAGTGACAATAGATTAAGCCGTTGGCAGAGAACAACCAAAGGTAATTCAGGTAGTTTGGAAAAAATGGAGTACCGATTATCTGAATACTCTCAACAGAGAGGAAAGTATGATCGAGAAGGACAATGTAATGTGAGATACAACGGTAATTGTAAAGGAGGATTTTACACCAGTTTGCAGCTGGCTTTTAGGGCGCGTCGTTGAGGTCTATCATGGTTCTGATGGTAAAGTGAGAACAGTCAGAATTAAAACAAAGACAGGAGAATTTAGAAGGCCGATAACTAAGATTTGTATTCTACCTACAGATGTAAATATATAGTTAAGGTTAATTTCCATTTAAGAAGTTATGTGTGTGTCTTTAAATTGTGCTATTGTAATTTTAACTTTTTTTACTGAAAATTTATAGTACCTTATATATATATAATAATTTTGAAAACAATTGTGTAATTTTTGTGAAACTTGTTGTGAATTGTGAAACTGTATTGCTGTTGTTGAATATTAATATTGCAAGGCCGGGGGTATGTTCGAGCATGCGCAGTGGGCGCCGCGCGGCGGTGATTAAGTGTATTAAGCGAAACGCGAATTAAGAGTTTTTTCAGAGTGTGTGTGGGAGATCAGACGAGCGAGAGCGCGGAATTACGATGCCCATCGCAAGCGTTCCGACATACTCCCTGAGCAACCGAGTGTGAAAATAAAAGAGTTGTGTCAACATCCTCGTCTGGTTTCCTGAGACAAAAACACATAGGGACCACTTCCCCAACAATGTTGTGTGTGTGTGTGGCTGTAACTCCAATATATATATATATATATATATATATATATATATATATATATATATATATATATATATATATAAATCTTTAGCCACAAAAAAGACTGAGAGACCTTATTGTGCCTGGATATATATTCTTTTGGAATCTTCAATTGAACAGAACGAACCTACGATTCTAATTGTTATCTAGCTTGGTGATGTGGGAGTGGGGATTAATTATATACTGGAATTTTCTTCTATGGTCCCTCTTCTTCCTTTATCGCATAAAATTAAGACATCAAAACTTCTCCAGAGTTTCCCAACTTTTTGTTCTTTACTTTTAAAAAATTGTTTTATGCATATTTTTTGCGTTTTCAGTGAGGATGAGGAAATCAGTATTGCTCGATATCAGTACATTGTTGTCACCGCAGCTGGAAATAAACCGTGTTAAGCGCCTCGGTATTGAATGAAAGGAGATTTTTAGGTTGGGCTCTCTTGTTGGGGCCTGCAATCCTTGCTACCTCCACATATTACAAAAGTTGATCAGATTTAGCAGTGGGTGGTGTATATTGGACCAGTGTCGTTCTGTAATCATCGATCAGACGTGCTCGATAAACAATAGGTTAGGAGTACAAATTTGCCAAGGCAGCAATTCAATCTCATAGGTGGAAAAATAAGCCCTCAACATTGCTTGCCTAATGCAGCCGTAGGTAAGCTTTGAAAATGAAGGAGGACGATCGATTCCGAAACCTCAAAAGTACAGCAATGGCTGGTCATCGTACCGGCAATGTGCACTGAGGATGTGGGAATCGAATGTCATACCACTTTAAACCATACTAACGGGTGCAGGATCAGTAAGGCGATGCGTAAAGCAGCAATTAAGTAGCATCTCTCCCTGTTGTCTCCAGACTCTAGTCCGACTTTCATGGCTGAAGGAAGAAGTGTGATTCGTCTTTTAAGGCAATGTCATGTCATTCGGTTGCTTATGTGCCTCGCTAAATGCACTACTTCAGAAGATATCGCATTGGTTTTCAGACAAACGCAATGAATGCCGTGCGGACTGAAAGCGACGACGAATGCTACATGCGGACACCGATTGTACAAACCGTATTTGTTGTGATATAGTTCCTGCTGTGGCACAGTGATTCATCATTGTAGTGCACAATATATATGTTAACATATCTAGTGGAAAAAACGAGGTTATTGCAATTGGAGCCACCGATTAATGTTTTTTGATGTGTAACATCTTTCCTCTCGGTTGCTGGATATTTGTTGGGAGTGATTTCGTGAAAAAGGATGGATGTGTGTAACAGGATGTGACGTAAGCGCAAGCTACTTGATTTGACCAATGAGAGTGCGTGGCTGTGACTTTTCGCTACCCTCGCATGGGGGTCCAACTCTAGTAGCCATCAAGCACTCGAGCGCTTGACTCTAAATCCATTAGTCATGATATTGGGGGACATAAGTGCGGCAGAATGCTTACTTGAAAATGGAAAAACAGTGATTTCGGTGGTCGTATACATTTCTTCGAATCAAACGGTTAAAAAAAAATTAAAGATTTCCTACATTTTGTACTTTTACCATATAAAGACGGTGGTTCCGTTCTTTTAAAAAAATATCACTCGCTTCTCCTGATTTTGAGTGGTGATTTTAACTTGAACTTCAGTTTACCAAAAGTTGAGCCGCTCATAGCTTTTATGAATGATGAACTCAAGCTCGAAATGAACACAGAATGTTTCGACTGCTAACAGTGGTACTGACTGTTATTGACGCTGTGTTTTTTTAAAGGGGTTTTAAATACTTTGAAATCACATGTAAATGTGTCATATTTTAGTTATCATAAGTCTATTGTCTCCGCTCTTCCCCAAATTGAACAAGAATAATTATTTTTGATAAAATATTGCATTCTTTTTACTCCTTTTGTTATATATATATAATTAAATACAATTTTCATTAAAGATATAATTATTCGATAGAAAATTGTTTCCAATCATACCCGATTCATATTTTTTTCAGGAAAAAAGTTAATATTGCGTATTTATCACTATAACATGTCAGATGTTACATATCATATGCGACTACTGTAAGACTCGTTTTTTCTTCTTTTTTGATCATAAATCTGCATCACTGTGACTTGGTTACGTCCTACATGATCACCATTTCTCGAAAACATAACCCGCATTCTCTATAGACAACAGTTCGTCCTCGGTCGAACTCAGAAGCGTGTTTGAATAACGCTTGCATTCTTTTTCGAAGCATACTTAAACTGCTGGTACAAAACAACCCCACGAAAAAGGAGTTGTTTCGGCACTTTCAATTAATATTCTGTTCACCCTTTACATAATGCTTGTTGATGACGCTACAGGCACCCATGATTTGCATCTGAGCTTAAATATACTAATAATTTGTATATCTTATCGTGGTATATATGCGGTAAAAATTTCACGTTTGGTTGTTTCTTTCATGGCATTGAATTTTTCGTGGCCTGCAGTATATATATTTACTCTCATCTTTTTCTTTTACTTTTAAAACAAATTAAGTTTATGGTACCGTTTATTCCGGCGTATAACGCACACTTTTAACACAAAACATAATATCGAAATTTGCGAGTACGTGTTATGCGCTGAATATAGAAAATTTAAAAATAAAAAAAGAAGAGCATAAAAAAGTTAGATTTCTCTACATATATCTAAATACAGTTCATTTAAAAGAAATGACATACCTTATAAACTTTCAACAATGAAATACCTTACATAAATTTTGTACCAGTCTTTCCTTGTGAATATGTATATAGTTTTCATAAACATGGAGATTACGTGCTCACACAGATAATGTTTATGAACTTGATACTGAAAAACTATTTGAAAGAAAATATGGCAAGTCTTCCTTTATTCAAACTTCTTTGTGATTAACTAACTTTGACACTCCTTCAATCATTGAAATCCATCGATCAAATACAGAATCAGTAGTAATGAATGGAAAGTATAAAGGGGGTGGGGCCAAAAAGATATTGACAATAAAAAATACTGAAAGGGAAAACTTTGAGAAGAATATGGAAGAAGATGATGATGACAAATTAAAAATTTAGCTACCAGATAAGTTTTAACTGAATCTAAGTGCATTAAAAGTTGACAGTTAACAAACTTTACTACGGTATTAGCAGTTTTTTAAGATTTTGATTAATATACGAAGCAACATACTAACTTTCGCCAAATGAACAATACATGCCTCCTCTACTTTCTGTGGCGCAGTAGACATCTGTTGCAAAACATGAATCGAGCAACTGTACCAGAATGCATAGCATTTTGTGCTTATTTTCTCCAAACAATTGTTCTCATGATTGAAAATTAAAAAAAAATAATTAAATGAAAAAGGATCGTATAAGTTGTTCTTTTATATAAATATAATTCCTAGTTTTAAGCGAATAAAAATGGAATAATTACTGAATCCCCTTGCCTACCTAATCTCCGTCAATGTTCAGAATAATGTTCTTTTCATTAAAAACGAATATTTAAGACCAACAGATCTTTTTTCTGTCACTTTCCTTTTTCATGTTGTGACGAAGCCGGTCTCTAACCCCTAATTGCAAACGGACCCCTTGCACCTTGCCGACAGACGTTGGGAAAATTCCAGACATTTTCCTAATTGCTGGGAAAGAATTTCGTAACTGGGTGGCCAAAGATTTGGACCCTTTTTCCCAGGCTATCCCAACCGTCCGAAAAAGACGCCGTAACATTGTGCTTATGTTTTCCCACGATTCGGTGATGACAGAGCGTCTGAAAACTTACAATGTGCACCGAGACATCGGCGCCCATTGGGCTAGAGATCAAGGGAGCTGAGTCCGACAGGGGCGGCAGAAGAACAAGAGATCAAGGGAGTCGAAACCGACAGGGGCGGCAGAAGAACAAGAGATCACAAAAGGATGATTAGGCGAGGGATGGTGAGAGATATATATATAAGGGGAGCGAGGGATTCCGAGAGAGGAGACTGGATTTTTAAGGGAGCCGTTGTGAGGTCCCCCTTCCGCGAGGAGGAAAAACGATAGTGAGTCCACGAAGTACGGCGGATTCCAAACTGGGGAGATCCGGGAACGGTCTGAGTCCCGATCAATGATAGGAAAGTAATATTGAATCCGCGAATTAAGGCGGATTCTGAACCGGAGAAACTTTATGTGAGGGAACCGATTTGGAGGTCCTTCCCGCTAAGGAATTGGGATTCAATTATACCTTTGTCCGCGAAATAAGGCGGATTTTGGAACCGTGGGAATTGAGAGGGAGCAACTGCACGGCGGATTTGGAGCCAGTGAACTCACCCAGACTCGGTGCGGAATAACAGAGAGTAAATGTATATAGGACTTTTCTCTAGCGTGAAAATTCACATCATTATTTTTATGCGAGAGAGATGAGATATTGCAGCGGAAGAGACTCGAAATTTGTGGACCCTTTTGCTAATTAATTGTGATAGAATATTTTTTGATGATTTTCTTATTGAAATAAATAGTTATCCCAGAGCTGTGTGAAGTCGTTAAAATATCAAGGAAAGAAAAAAACTGTTACCTTTCCTTCAACTGCGATGAGTTACCATTTTATATATATAGTGCAGACGCAACAAGCTAAATGAAATGTTATTTTAAAGCTTCTATTAATCTTATTCATGAACAAGATTTATATAAACTGTCTAAAAATAATAAAATATTCAAATAAATAAAATAATTCATTGTTTTTAATTAATGGCACATATTTATAAAATAATCATAAAAATATCCTCTGTTAAAAATGACTCAATTAAATATTACATGTTTCATAAGATTCACCTAATAAAAGCTATTTTTTTAAAGCAAAATAAATTGGAAAGAAATACGTTTAGAGTTTAACGTTATTATTTAAAAAAATAAAAAAAAATGAATGTGTGTATGTGTATAGTTAATAGTGGCGTACACAGAAATTTTTCAAGTCGATCGAGGGTTGAAAGTCCATCCATGTATACCCCAATACACTGCCAAACATATTCTTTTGACTATGTTGATTGTCGGGAACAAATATCAGTAAAAAATAAATTATTGAACAAATAGTTATCATGAATTAATAAAATGAATTATTAATAACAAATACTTAATTAAATTTTACGTACTGTATACATAGGATTATAATCAATCGGATATGAAAAAATCAAGTGTGATGGAGTGCCGACCCCCCCTTGTGTTAACCACTAGTAGTTAATGTTACCAATATAGTAAATGTGGTGATATGCAATCTTTTAAGAGTTAACGATATTCCTTATATGAACACTTCAAATCAAGAAACACCAACACCAAAAATAAAATAATTCGAGATAAAAAGCTAATATACACATTCTATTTAGGAAAAAATGGGGAATTTTTAATAAAATTTTTTCACGATGGGATTAAAGGTATAGCAAGAGAAATAATAGTAATAATAATAAAAGGTCTGGTATATATACACTCAAATACACTAATGGACAAAAAAATTAGCGCACCAAGAAATAAATGCGGTATCGTAACGAAAGTTGGCATGAAGGTACATGTCGGGGAGGTATGCAAATGATTAGAAATGCAGTGTGATTGCGCTTTATGTATAGCCGGTAGAGGGCGTTTAACGTCGTTCTCCGTGGAGAATAAAACAGGTAACCAAAGCTTGTTTGAATGGGCTGAATCATTTACAAAGGAAGAGCTGAGGTAGACATGCCATTACGCCGTTTTCGAAGACAATATAAGCAGCTGTCGCAGTTTGAGAGGGGGAGAATCATCGGCATGATGGAAGCTGGGTGGTCAGCTAGGCGAGTAGCTCGTCAAGTAGGCCGCTCTGATTGTGTTATGAGGATGTGTTGGGACCAGTGGATCCGAGAGATGTCATTTACACGAGGACCAGGCTCAGGACGCCCTCAACAGACCAGTCATCAAGAACACCGCTACATTGTAAGAAATGCACACGTACAGGTAACTGCTTCATCGGCCGCCATCCAGGCACAGGTAGCATCTTCACTAAGGGCCCCTGTGTTTTCTCGAACCATACAAATGCGCATGGCTAAAGGACATTTGAGATCGCGGCGCCAATTACGTGTGCTACCCTTGACGTTCACCCATCGACGTCTCCGTTTAGAGTGGTGCAGCGCACGAAGAAACTGGACTGCAGCGGAAGGGAACCAGGTCGTCTTTAGTGATGAATCCAGATTCAATCTCAGCAGTGATGTCATTCATGTTCATGTGCGGAGACCCCGTGATGAACGCCTCAATCCTGCCTTTGCTTTACAGCGACACACCACTCCCACAGCTGGTGTGATGGTATGGGGTGTCATTGCCTACAATACACGGTCACTCCTAGTATTGATCAGTGGCACATGACTGCCCAGCGGTATGTCCATGACATTCTGCAACCGCATGTGTTGCCACTCATGCAACGGCCCCCATGAGACATTTTTCAACAAGACAATGCTCGGCCTCATACGGCAAGGGTGTAACAAGACTGTCTCCACACTGTTACTACCCTTCCTTGGCCTGCCCGATCCCCAGATTTGTCTCCAATCGAGAATATCTGGGATCATTTGGGACGGCGAGTTGGGCCTCCCGCGAGTTTGAATGAACTAGAGGCAAGGTTACAGCAAATATGGAACGAAGTGTCTCAAGACATCATACTGAACTTGCATGCCTCTATGCCCGGTCGTATCGCATCGTGCATTCGCGCTAGAGGGGATTCAACAGGGTATTAAATCCTCCGTTCTTTTGCCTTTTTCTCTGAAAAAAATTATCCTTTTTTATTTTCTAATCATTTATTTATATCAAAGTAGTCATTACGTATGTAAAATTTCGTTTCATTTTGACGACTCCTTCTTGGTGCGTTAATTTTTTTTGTCCATGAGTGTATATTGAATTTAAAACAAAATTTGTGGAACACTTTTTTAAAATGATTTATGAAGAAAAAGTATTCATATTTGTTTCAATGTAATAATTAAATTTGGCAGAGAGAAAGAGAGAGTTTATTTACCTACAATATATGAATTTAGCAAAGCATTTGTCAGTAAATAGCATCTTAATTTTAATTGCGAAAATTGTAACTATATTTGCAATCAATATATAGTTTTCCCATTTTGCCATAACTGTAATTTTAAATACTCATATTTAACATGAATTGATACGAATATTTACAATTATCAATTCATTGAATAACCAGAGGTTTTTTATGCATTTTTTAAACAATAAAATTATACAATATATGTATAAGGGTTGAGAAAAACTGTAGCTTTTTTTTTAAAACATGATAGTATATTTAAAAATATCAGCTTTAGTAATATTTTTAACAAAAAAAAAAAAGATTTGTAGTGGAAGTGTTATAAATTTGAGGATACCCATGACACATTTCATGAGTTTTTTTTATTTTACTGTGTTTTTTCTCATAGAAAAAAGTTTTAGAAATCCTCTTTACATAATATATAAAATCATGTCATTTAACATTCTTAGCGTCAAAAATTTTCATATCCTTGCTAATTAATGAAAAGAAGTTGTTCACAAAAAATCCATTTAAATTACAAAAAAAAAAAAAAAAAAATGAGGAATCCGGATTTTTTTTAAATGACTTTTTTTCACAATCCTCACTTCATTGAAACAAGATGCCGATATTAGTTCGGGCTGCGGTAGCCCAGTGGTTAAGGTATCCAACCATGGCAGGCATGTCATGAGTTCGATCCCAGTACCACTAAAGACCCGCCGTGTAGGGCAGCGATGCACGTTAAATCTGTCGAGAGCTGAAACGTCCTCCCGATGGTGTGGTGTGGTAGTTAGGAGAGGGGGTGCCAGCTCAGGTGTCGTCCACGTCACTTGACCATGGTTCAAAATTACGTGGTCCGTCGCCAAAGCCCTCGTGTAGCTGAACAGTGCGACGTTAATATTAACTCAACTCAACTCAACTCAGCCGATATTAGTTCAACTCAGAAAATATTACTCGGTATTTTTTTCCTCTTTTTCCTTCCCTTTTATAAGCATTTTCATATTTTGTTAATTCTTTACACTCCATTTTTGTTTTACTATTTCGAAATTTTTTTTCTCTTTGTCGATCATCGTTCTAAAATGATCAATTAGGAACATTTTTCCTATCAATTAATGACATTCTCGTAAAATAAAAAGGAGACTTTTAAGCAATTATAACAAAGAGTGAATCGGAAAGTGATGACTGAATGGATGCAAAAAATATATGAAAAGATGTCAAATGATTACACACAGTGCTTGCTTGTAATAGACACATAACGGCCACTTTAGTGTGTTAATCAGTTAGGAAAATTTCTCATAATTTTGAAAGCCTTAACGAATAGTTTTATATTATTTCGTTTCTTTAGAACGTTATTTTCATTTGTATTTTTATTCGAACGATTTTGTTGACATTAAACATTTTAAAATGAATTACTAAAAAAATAAAAAGAAAGAAAGAAAAAGAAAATATAAATTTCAACATAATCATCTTTTTGCAACAATATAATACTTAAGCTTTTTTTAACTTTATCATATACTTTTTAAGTTTTTGTTGGTACAAAATTTGTAAAAAAAATGATTAACTCATTTGGAAATAATTCTTAGCAAAATAAAAAACTAAGCTCTTTAAGATAAAAGGTGTTTTCTTATATTTTTCATGGTTCGCTTTCGCCTCATGGTACCTTTGAAAAATATTCCAACGAGAAATGAGATAAGCAGATGGAATTCTTTAATGGTTCTAAAATTTTTTTAATTAACTAATCATTTACTTATAATGGGAATTTTTGTCATTTTTTTAAGTATTATACAACAGTCATCCCATTCCTAACTGTAAATCCGAGAATCTTAGCACTAAACAAAGAAATGTGACTTTAATAAAAGAATGAAGGTTATTGATTTCAAATCCATTTATTAAAGTTATAAAATCTTTTTGCATGAAACTATTCACTACAATATCTGAAAAAAACCCACAAAATATCTCATATTAATTTCTTTAATCTTACTAAGAAGCACAAAGCTTCCAAATTTTATTAGCACATTCTGTATATATATAACAAGCATTCTTTTTTTCAATCAAATTTAATTTTTCTGAAAATTTGAGTTTGAATTAATAAAGGAAGATAGAAATGGAAAAAAAAATTCATGTTTCAAAATTTCATATTTTTTGAGTAGCAAGTCTACATATTGTTCGTTAGAGATTGAAATAAAAGTACTTGATTACTTAAAGAGGTTAAAAGTATATTCCTTCCCTGTAAACATTTTTAGAAACTTTGGACCTGCTATCACTTGAATAAGACAACAGGATATGTTCAGCACAAAACCCTAAATAAGATTCGCATTCGTTTGGTATTATTGGTAAAAATGGTCATGTATAATTGCATTAGATGTGAAAATTTTCATGAATAATTTAGTGATTCATAAATCTTCATATTAATAGAGTTATTATTGAACTTTTCATTTACTGAATTGTGTGTTCTTTCTCTTTAATAGATTCGTAGAAAATGCCGCTGAATTAATTTTACTTAAATTACCATGCATTTGAAATAAAAACAGTCCAATTAACACAAATCAGTGTTTTCAATATATCTCGGAAAAATTCTAATTTCACGCTTGTGCTTCTTATTCCTCTTTCCATTTTCAACTCAACAAATTAAATCTCTTTTTCATATCTTCATACTCAGTATAAGACTTATTAGATTGTAATATATATATATATATATAATGGATGTTTATCTCTTGTTTGTAGAGAATTAGAATATATATATATATATATATATATACATGTTGTTTAAAAAGAACAAAAATCATGGACTCAATTCTCTTAGATAAATTTCTAAGAAAGGGTTAAGCAGTCCAAAGATTCATAAATAAATCATTTCAAGAACGTCAATCGCTCTTTTATTGCCTTAAAACTTAATAATTTTTGGCAGCTTAAAAGTAATAACAAAACTATGTCCTTTCTAGAAAAGACAAAATATAATTAATCGTAACTGAAGAAAGCAAGATGCAAGTTGCAACTAACATTAAATTCAAAGTTATACCTAGATATGGAGTATTACTATCCACGTCAACGACTATGTAATAGAACTCCCTTACTTCTGTACACAGTCTCTATTCAATTTTTTCTGTCATCTCTCTCGAGTCTCATCTGTTATTTTGTTCTGCTGACTGCTCAGAGAGGAAACTTATATTAAAAAACTAAAAAGCCAAGTTACTTTCAGTTCTTGCATACATTTGGAAGAAACTATTAGAAATGAACACAGGTTCATTTTCCTAAGGATATAGAATCGATAGAATAGAGTGAACTCCTACAAAGTATTACTTAAGGCTGTCTTCGGCTAATGTTAAAGAATAGGACCCTAATTCGGAATATTTTTTCAGATAAAAAAGTACTCAAACATTAATACTATATTCTGGCTTCACTATCTTGTAGAGAATCACTTTTGTTTTATCACACTGTTCGTTTTTATCCGAGTTGATTCCTTTTTTTCTTTTATAAAATGTCGCAATTTTTCTCCTCTACTGTAATGTTAAATGAGCTATCCTTTTACATGTTAAAAGAAAAAACGGATTATTTATGTATTATTTTGAAATTTTAAAAACACTGTATGAAAAATAAATGCATGAGTTACAATGTCACAAATTTTTATAAAAATTGAGGCATTTTTTCTGTTCGAAACTGTGTTCCTCGTTTAGTAGTACATATGGCGAAAACAGCCTTAATAAAAACAAAACAAAACAAAAAAACTTCGGAAGTCTATTTTAATTGAAACAAAAAGGATATTCTTCACTCTTCCAAACTTCATTACTAAAAACATTCACTAAATGTACAAAACCACTGTGATACATGATTAAAAAAAAAAACTCATTTATTATTAAAAAAATAATCTTTTAAGTGTCATTTTTAATATTTGTGCAAATCTCTTTCGTACAATATTTTAACGATGAACATATCTGATCTGATATCGGTTATGTATGTTTTGTTCTATATAATCAGTTTAAGGAAATGTGTGTGTGTGAACTAGCCTCGTGAAATTTTTATTTAACTTAGTTTGAGAACACAAGTTACATGATTTTTATTCGAGTCAAAATTTCAAAATTAAATATTTTATCCTTGAAAGTGAATTATGATGATTAAAGTTCAAGCAAAAAGTTCTACAATTGTATTGGATGTAATCCCAAGAAAGCATACCAAATGATGTGATAAGTATAATGAATTCGTTCACTAATATTAGATAAAAAAAAGTAACATTTATACTAGATAGATAAAGAGAGAGAGAGAGTAATACAAAAATTCATATAAATCAATAGAAATTCGTATAAAAGTATCGTTATTTTTATATCCATGTAAACTTTCTTTACCTCTTTTATGCGACTTTTTTTTAAAAACGAACACATTTCTTCTAAGGCGGTTAATGATATTCTTAGTAAAGTACAATCTTCAGCAAAAAGTGAATTAACGTCTTGAAGTTTCATTTTTACTGCTTAGAATTGCAAATACACGGGGTGCCAGCATTAAAAATTACCGAAAGAAAAAAATGTGTTTGCAAAGGAAACCTAAGCATATTAAATGCTGCGCGTAATCTAATTCTTTTAAGAGACTCACGATATTAATATTCATTGTGCTCGTGACTTGCATTGTAAATTAGGTACCTGGACAGTAAATCATTCTCACGAAGATGCTCTAAAGAAGAGAAACGATGCGCTTTTATTTCGTTTTATTTCGAGATTTAAGTTTCCAACAATGGCTTCAGGTTATGTGATATTCAACAGAAAGTTGAAATTATATATTATATATATATATTACTTTGCGCGAAGAGAGAGAAAGATATTTTTTTCTTCTGCATTTCTTTTATTCTCTAAATTTAAAAATGGTAACATAGATCATAATTTAGAGGTACTTTTGGTTTAGATACAAATAAACAAAAACTTAACAATAATGCACTCGCCCACAATTGTTTTATTTACTATTGAAGGAAACGTTAATTCATTAATTACTGCTGAAATTCTAGGGAGAATAAGCCTTATATTGTTTAACATCAAGAATGAATAATGTATTACTTTGATTTTTAAAAAAAATGCATGATACCATTACATATAAATCTCCTTTTCCAATTTATAAAATAAAGATATAAAATATTTAAGAACGATATATCTTTGAAATGTATTATTAAATATGTGTGAAAATTTTTAAGTCTTTCTAAATAATTGGACCATGGGATATAGATAATTTTTTTAAACCTTAATTGTGTGTGGGGTCTTAAGAATTGATCACATTGTTTGTGTGGGATTATAGATGAATGAATTCAAATGTTTGTATATGTAAAACACATATAACATACATATTACAAAAAACTCAACTTATTAATTTTTTAAATTCTATTTTTTAGTATTTGAATGATTTTAAGTAAATGCATCTATCGCAAGACAGAATAAATAACACTTTATGTACAAACATTTTACAAAATTTTAAATTCGAGCATTTTTAAGAAAGAATAGTTAATGCTTTAAAGGAATGATTAAAAACTAAACTAATATATAAGTTTAAAATATATTAATATGTTTTTACTTACGAACTTTAACAGCTTTTGCATTGAGATTATCCACAATGTCTTGAAAGTTTTGAACTTTTATCATCAGATTATTAGTTCTCTGATAAATGTTTTTACACTCTGTATCAACAGATCCAAATATATCGCTAGCAATTTGGACCAATTGTGCCAAATGTCGTATGACGCTAACCAAATGCTTGCTTGCAGTAGCATTGACATCCCAGTTATCTTTATAATCATTTAGATTATTTGAATCTTCCAATCTTGAACATTTTCCTGTTTCAATAATCCATTTATGAAAAGGCATTTCCAAGAAATAGCACCATTGAAATACCAAATATGTTATCTCATATGCCGCGTAATATCTAATCAATCTTAACGGACACACGCCGATATTTGGGTTTTTTTTAGAAAAATCCCGGTTATTTTCAAGAAAACTTTTTTTTCATTGATAAATTATAATTGGGGGTGGAAATTTATTTCTAGATTTTATCATCAATTTATTCCATGATACAATTAGCTTACTCGGTGCTTAAAACATGATTCGAATAAGTTTTGAAGTTCCCACTTTTCGTTTTGTTTACATTGAAACATCTGCTCTACGGACACCTGCTTTTCACCAACCAGGCTGTATGACGGCTGTCTGAGTTTTGAACGCAGAGAGCCGGTCAGAATCTACCTTTCTTTTCTTGTTTGGCCTCAAAGCAATTCAGGGAAGGTTCACAACTTCCTGTAGTTCGTCCCAGTCAGGTATGACAATGGGCCGTATAGGAAAGTGGATTTCAGTGTTTGAAGGTTAAATCGGCAGAAAGTGTGAGCTTCTCTATAAAGAGAAAACTAAACTTCCTCGTTTTTTCTCCTTCGAATTATTTTTACTTACATTTTCTGTTGTTTAGAGCTTCCTATCATAGAGTCATATGTATATCTTCATTATACAATATATTTTTCAGAAATGTTTTGAAACAAGCACATCTGAAATTTTGACATTCCGAATTTTTTGCTCTAATAGGAATGCAGCATATAACACATTCAAATATATTATTGCATTACTAGCGAGTCGAATAATAAGTTATTTAACGAAGAATCTTGCGAAAAAAGCAGCAATTCGTCTCAAATAAAAATGCTATACAATTATTATTTTACTTTCTCATTAGCTTATTTATTTATTTATTCTTAAAAAGTAATATTCAATTAATCTTCGTGATTTTTTTATTGTACTTTTCATAATTTAAAAAAATATTATTTTTCTTTCATTTAAATACATATTTCTTTTACTATATTTGTTTTTATCAGATCGAAAAAACATTTTGAACGATATGCTTAAGGGTCCATAGAAAATCATTTTACTTCTATATTTTTATTTGACAATCTTCTTGTTTTTCTGTGATGAGTTAGTTATCACTCATTTATATATTTATTTACGTTTTAAATTAAAAAATTAATGTTATTTATTTGTTAATGGTTATACATTACACTTCGCAACTTTTACACTAAACCTACCGACTTTTTATATTCTATTTCTACTGACGACGGTCAAATGACTGCTTTTCAAATAAACAATACATTCCTTTCCAGTTGATTATAAATAATACAGAATTTATCATGGGCAATATAAAACCCAAAATAATTGTCATGTAATAATTAAAAAACTTATTATTATTATTTGAATTTAAAGTATATACATTTTTAGAAAGAAAAGCAGAAAATCAAAGTACTATATTTTACTTTTGTAATTTACATAGATAATGTGTTGTTGCCTCCTTCGGTGGAGTTTAGTGTTTTTATACTTTTTCTTTGCCAAATCCATGGACACGAGAACAACAACAACAACAATACAGAGATATCGTTATTCAAATTAAAATAAAATTTATTCTTCGTCGCAAAATTTTCATTTCATCGAAATTGCACTCCTTACTTTGCCCTTCATAAAATTCCACTTCGCATATCCCGTTGGCCATGATATTTATCTGAAAATAGTATGAAGCAAGGATCTTCAAAACTTTCTTGAATTTTGCCAATCAGTTCCATCAACTGTGAAGTCTCAACATTCTGATCATTCTCTTTCTCTTTCCATCGTCTTCGCGACTAAAGAACAATTTAATTCTTTTTCGTCCCCTACGCCTATTCACAATGTTCTCTTTCTCATTCCGTGTCGAATCGCTCAGAGTCAGTGTCCATTAGATCATATACACCATCCTCCTAATCAACATTTTGATCTGCATCTATTTCAAAGCACATAGGTAGCTTATATTATTTATTTTTTCCTACAATTTATTTTTAATTGACATTTTAGAGGTACATTTTTAAATTTGTATTTGAATAATCTACTACTAATAAAATTTATGAACAAAAATTACTACTTAACTAACTATTTTTATTTATTTATTACCCAAAGTTTGTAGCCTATTATCTACACTATTAAAATTCGTAGGTAAACAAACTTATCTATGTAGGTATGTAGGTATATAGGAATGTAGCCCAATTTTCTCACGAACCACAAGACGCAGAAACTCGCCCAAGGTACCAAAATTTCGGGAATGATCCGAGGAATCCGTTTTGACCATTTATTTTCCGATATTCCAATTAGTTAAAAAGATATTAATTAAAAACCTTAAAATGCATTAAAACGCATAATTAGTACCATTTCTCACCGCCAGGGGGAAATTCGGTACTTCTTTTTTTTCAGAGGTTTTTCAAACACGATCTAATTTTTTTCATGAAACTCGAACACAAAAAAAATACAGATTAGTAAAGATCATTTATTTTGCCACGATATACTATAATTTATTGTACAAAATAATTATATTTTGTATTTTTTGCGATTTTTTTAAAATGAGTCGAAATCGAAACGTTTTATGAATAAGATTTCTAAATTGTTCCGCTTGAACTTTCTTTCGTGTTTATGAAAAAAATATTTTACACTAAAAAAAAGTTCATGCTTTTCTCTTTTAGAGAATCAGTCATTTAAATAATTTAATGTCAAAAACTGTTTTTTTTACGATTTTTAAAAAATACTCAAAATTTTATTTAAATACTTAATAACTTCTTTATTAATAAAAATAATCTCACGAAACTTTTTTTTCCGCGTTTAGAACAATATTATACGTAATCTGTACAAAGATCGATAAAATATCTTAAAAATTACGGTTAAAAAAAATTGTTTTTCAATTTTTTTCCCTTTAGCGATAAATATGTAAACATTACTTTTTTAAAAAGTTTTTTGTTTAAAAATTACCGTTGTTCGCAATCGATATTGAAGTTTGAAAGCATTAACTTAAAAATGAAGTCCGAAAATTTTTTTTTTACTTTAACGAATAACGAAATGAGATATTGAAAAAATATTCTTTTATTTTAAAGGTATTTTTACTGTTCTCCCGGAAGGAGGGGATAGCGTAGTTGGTTAAAGCGCTGCTCTATAAAACGGTAGTTCCCAGGTTCGAAACTGAAGAGGAAGAAACTTTCGCATTACGCTGCTTTTTAAAGTTTAAATTTTTTTAGTGGAATGAGAAAGGTTAACATTAAAATGAAATATCAAAATGTTTTTATCAGATCGGTTTTTTTTAATGTTTCTCTCAGTACATGTATATATATATATATATATATACATAGGTTTTCCCCCATACTGTTTTTTTTTCTTATATATTTGTATGTTTAATCAAACGTTCAGAAAAAAGCAATCGTTTCGATAGCTATCTGTTCATTTTTCTTCCATTTATTACTTATAGAAATTTGATTTTAATAAATATATGTATGGTTTTTAAAGGATTATTTTTCTTGTGTCATCACGAAATAAATTCTTTGTTAATTAAAAAGTTCCTCGACTATTATTTTGGATCAAAATACATTTTAGAGACATTTTAAGCTAACTATATATATAGATTGATTGATTCATGAAAATCTGAAATCTATTTCAATATTTTGGATTCTTAGAAACTAACTATTATTAAAAAATGATGAACGTTTTTTGTTTTACTCTTACCATCAGAATCGTTTACTTTTTATTGATTCACATTAATAATTTTTTTAATTCTAACGCAATAATTTTTTTATAAGTCATACATGGAAATTTGAAGCTATATCTTATCTGTGAGAAGGAGGGGAATACTAAAAAAAACACGTGTTCGGGCTATAGAGAGGGGAAAGAAATCCGTCTTAAATAAAAAATAAGTGCAATGGAACAAATTTTGGAAAAGGGAAATGTTTTGACATTTTAGAAATCACTCACATTGCGCGGGTACAAACACACACGCAGAAATGCTGGTGTCATTAGGAAAAGAGAAAGCCTGTGAGAAACGCCGGGCTAAGTAGTGGAAGGGGGTTGGAAGTCATTTTGAAAAAGAGTATTAGAAGTGCTGATTTAGTGAAAGAAAGGGAAAATTTATAACCGTAGAGATAGCCCGTACAACGCCGGGTCATGCAGCTATTTTGAAAAGGGGAAATTTTTTGACACAATTTTTGAAATCCCTCACACTGTGCGCGTACAAACACACACACACACAGAAATGCTGGTGTCATGAGGAAAAGAGAAAGACCGAGCAACGCCGGGTTAAGCGGTGAAGGGGGAGGGAGTCATTTTGAAAATGAGTTTTAGAATTTCTGATTTTGTGAAAGAAAGGGAAAATATACAAAAGTAGAGATAACCCGTGCAACGCCGAGCCATGCAGCTAGTTATTACAAATAGAGACCAAGCCGCAAATATTTATAATGAACGTAATTTTGCCTCTTGGGTTACCACTTCCCACACAGAGATCTACACCCCCTGCATAAGATAAACAGTGTATTAGCACATGAAACAAAATATGCATTAACACAGTCGTGAATGACATTCTATTGGAAAACTTGGCAGTTCGAGATTTCAATGCTGATAACTTTATAAAATTTCATATATTTTTCAGCAGTCAAAAGACCGCTCATGGTAGATAACAGAAGAGTCAGGAAAAATGAAGGAATAGGAGAGATAGATATTGAAAAGTTAGGTGCACTGCTCACCATTAAAATTACAATACCATGAAGGAAAACAAGTACAAAAAAGATATTTATTATGCGTAAACAAATTGGCAAGAAGACAAAATGATTAAATTTCTAGAAGTTTAGAGATTTACAGGGATGCAAAATCAGTAGAAACAGCTGCCACCACTGGCCCTTACGGCCCTTAGCCGGTTATGCATAGAGTCGAACTAGGCTTGGATGACAGAAAAGGGCAACTCATCCATGCTACTTCAAGTCTATGTCACACCACCAACCGTATTATCTGGAGAGGGGTGGTGGACCAGTGTCTCAGTAACCCATGGCCAGATATTTTCAATGGGTGACAGATTTGAAGACCGTGCTGGCCCGGTTAACAATCGAATACCCTGTGATTCGAAGAAGGTCAGAATACGACGTGCAATGTAGTCTTGCATTACCTATTTGGAAGATAGCGTTTGGCAGGCCTTGAAGATACGGCACAACCACTGGACGCAAGATGTCAAAAATATGCCAATATGCGCTCAAATTACCGTCTATCCAAACTAGAGACTTGCGTGTCGTGTACCTAATGGCCTCTAAAATCCTCACACCAGGTGCAGGGCACCTATGCCGATATCGAATGCAAGCAAGCGATGAGCAGTCTCCTCAGAGCCTCTAGATATGTATACGGTCATCTGAATACTACACGCAAAACCAGAAATTGTCTGTAAAGACAATATTGTGCCACTCCTGTACCCAGCTTAGTCGTTCGGCGCACCAGAGTCGTCGTCTCTCTCTATGCTGGATTGTCAAGGGAAACCGTGTTGACAATCCACGCTACTGCAAACATCATCGCACCATACGACTGGATACTTAGCGTGCTACAAACATGCCCGCTTCCTGACTTATGGTCCGTGATGTGGTTGTATGGTTTTGCAGGGCCGACCTCACAATATGTATGTCCTCTCGGGCGTTAGACATGGGAGGGCGTGAAGATCATGCATGTCGTTCTGTATGATCCTCAGCAATCCATTGATTCCCTGTTCGCATGACAGGGGTTAGATTTCGATCAGTGCGACGGGTGATATCACGGAACGATAATGCGCACTTTCCGTAGGCAAACATCCTGTCTCTATCAAATTCCTACACATATTAGTAAGTATTTCCTTTTTTTATTCAAGGCATAACACGATATTCTGAGCGAACTCCGACCTTATAAAGCGCTTCGCGAATGAGAAATCCACTACATAACTTTTTTATGTGGTGCTTCAGATGCGTCATCTAATTGCGTTGAAATACTAATCATTTGTATATCCCAACCTCTTCTTCCTTTCATGTGATTTTGACGTTCGTCAGATCATTCCTTCCTGATGTTGCAATTCGGTGAGCAGTGTAGCTATATATTATAAAAAAGTGATGCAGTAGTTCAAGAAAAATGAAAACCTGGAATTTATCAATTTTGATTAGTCTCAAAAGCGGTCATTTGATCGTTCTGGTAATGTTTAGTGTTAAAAAAAGAACACAAGAGAGCTGTGTTGTTATGGCTGCTCGAATTAATATAGGGATATCAAGTTATAGCTGCATTAAATCTAGCTTTTTATCGGATATTATTTCATAATTTCAGTTTAAAATGAATCTTCTGAAAATGAAACTTTTATTTTGAATTCATAAAAATATACAAATTCGGTTTTATTGTATGGTATGTATATATCGATATAGAAACATTTTTCATGAAGCGTAAAAAAATTGAAATACCAATGTGTACTTTCAAATATCTAAAAGCAATACACTGGAAAGTAAGGTATTGAAGTGAATGAAAGAAATTATGGATGAAATACTCTCTTACTGGATAGCATATACGGAAATTAGTCCCCGATCAAAGTTAGAAAAAATCTTAAAAATTAACTTATACGGACATGTTGTTATTTATTCAGTTTTGGTAATATTCTCAGATATAATGCAAATAAAATCCCAATTCATATTCAAAAGCACTGAAAAAATGTATTTTCTTTTTAAATTGTATATGTCAGATTATATTTAATACTTATAAGTAAGTAATCTTTTTGATACAAAATGCAGACATTAAAAAAAAATAAAAGACAATCACATTTCAAATCTAGCTCTTGAATCCAAGACTCAAATTCTTAAAAGAACCAAAATGATATATTTCAAATCGTAATCTGGGTTACTTGGAATGTACGTAAAAAATTGTTAAGCAACTAATACTTTTATCATCATGCAGCTTCAAAATTGTAAAAAAAGACTGATTACTATCATTACAACAATAAAATTCATTAGAAAGGAATTGCATATGCAAATATCACTAGCATGACGTCACAAATGAGGTGACAGCACTCAAAACTTGTGTTATCAGCCTACGCAGTGCAAGGATATTCAAAAAGAAAGATTGGCGCATTCCCACACTCACCACAGACATTCGTTGCAAGTGAAAATGAGATAGTATGCATATGCAAAAGTGTTACTTTTAAAAATATAATAAATATGATTTGAAAGCATGCAAAACGCAAGGAGTCAGCATGTGCTGTGCATGGTAACTTAAATAGAGGAGGACTGATGGATTTCCAGACATTCATTGCAAATGAAAGTGAAATCATATATGTCTAGTATGACGACAAGAAACCAGCAAGTCTCCTTTGTATGGGGTAAATGATCAGAGCAAATTTGAGAATGGGAACCATTTGACGAGTGTTGTCCAGGAGTTTGGAAAATCTATAACGAGACAGGTACAGTTGCAAGAAAAGTTAGTGGTGGTTGACTGATATACTACCATGCTGGCAAAACCCAAACGGCAGGCAATGCAATTCAGCAGCTGCAAAAAGAAACTGGACGACTTATGTCCCGCTTTAATGTGGTCAAACGCCCTGATAAAGGTGGACTATTCATTGCTGCCCTAAATGCTGTATACCATTGACCGCAGCCTATCAGTGGCACTTTTACAGTAGTGTGAGGAATACAAAGGCAGGACGTCTCATCAATGAAATCACGTCTTCTTTACCGATAAGAGTTTTCTGTTTGGAAAACAATTCTTAGCACCAGATGACATGGAGAGAGATAAGGACATGTTTTATTTCCACTCTGTGGCATAACGGAGAATATTAGGTGCCCCCTTCAAAGTCAGGTTTGGGGCCTCAAGCTGTACTTGGTGTCAGTCAGACTTTGGGCCACCTAGAGCCCTTACGCAGGGTGTACGTTACTCCACCTATTCCACTAACAGCAGAAAAAGGGACCATTAAGGGGAAGGTGATTCTGGCAGGCTTTGTGTGAAAAGTGGTTATGACAAATGGAACTTCACATTTTCGACAGAGGCCTTTTTTCTGGAGATCGCTAGTATGATGAAGTTATTCTTATTCACATACACCTGTTCCGAGGTACTATTGTTCCAGACTTCATTCTTATATACGACAGCGCAATCACACAGGTCCATGCTATTCAGGGACTTCTAGAATGGCAAGATATCCACCGAGTTGATCGACTAGTGAGATCAATTGATTTAAATCCCATAGAACATGTTTGAGATACTTTAAGGAGACGCCAGATGGTACAATTGTATCCTAAACAAAACGCCAGATAACTGACACAGATGCTTTTGTGGAAAAGGAACTCTTACCTCAAGAACTTTTCGATAATCCAGTGTTACGTATGAATAGATGATGACACTCAGTTACAAAAGTTAAGGGAAATCATATCCCTTAATATGTAACTTCAGTTTGTTGTTCTCCCTCTTCACCAGACAGTGCTTTTTACCAACGCCATTCTGTCAATAAAGCCTTTTTTGCCTCTTTTCATATTATTTGCGTCCGTCCATGTCAATTAACGAAGGTTCAAAATTACGAGATCCGTCACTAATAGCCTTCGAGTCACTTTACAGTGCGGCGTTAACAAACTCTCACTCACTCATACTATATATATCCTGTTAATTTTCTAGTTACAATGTTTTCTTTATACTTAAATGTAGTCGTCATGTCCCCAGTTGAGCTTTCGTGGAATTACGGCAAAATCAAAAAAGTTGTTTAAGTTTTGCACTCTAACGTATATTTTTCAACCGAGTTATGAAATGGATAAAAACAATTTTCACATGCAATAATTACTTCTCATTAAAACTCTTAAATTGTGAATTAGCATATGCTTAGCCTCTTTAGTTTAAAAGGTTACTGACCTTACGAAATGTATTTACTCATTCATCGTATTTCATTCTTCAAGGAAACTCAAAATACTGAGATTACTTTTATGGCTTACGATAGAATGAACATTTATGATTTACTACTGTGAGGTTTTTCCTGCTTTTCACTTTGTTTGACACAAATGAGAAATAAATTTCTTTAAAATTTCCTCAATATAATGTGTGTGTTTTTTTAAATTTTTTTTATTTAGTGATGAATCTTTAGCTCCAAATCTATATATACCCGAATACCTAACAGCCGTATAACTTTTCTGAGAATCTAAAGCAAAAACATGATTTCTATAAAACATGTTAATTCTCATTTAAGGTAATAAAATATTCAGAACGTATTTTATAAAATTATCGTGCTGTTGCAATTATATATATATATATATATATATATATATATATATATATATATATATATATATATTATCGTATCTTTTTCTTCCTTTTTTCCTAGAGATACGCTTAGAAATAATTATACCTGTTTAAGATGAATATTTTGAACACATTTTAAGTTCTTGTGATCTTTCATTTTCTTAAGATTTGAATTTTGTAAATCATTTTTTATTTTAACATAATCTTAAGAGAAAACTCCGTGGAACAACATTCAAAACCGTATATCTACTACAGTATTCATTTTTAGTACATATTTCTCATCCCGAGAACGCTTTTTTCCCCATAGAAATAGTTTTCCCATTAATTTTAAAGTCATTTTTACCTGATTAAAATACTAATTAATGAACATGAAGATTTCAACAAAAGTTATATGCAAAACAATACATAATTAAGTACATTTATTAAAACTGAAATGCTTACTTCCACTTCAGATTTTTATTTCCAATGCGAACTTATATTCTGTTATATACAGGATGTTCAAAATCGGTAGAACAATGAGATTTAGTAATTTTGAGTAACATTAGTGATGAAGAATTACATGAAGTTATCAGCTATATGATATGTTTATCTCAAACTGTGGTAACTATTAACGATAGTAGAGAGAAGACATTGACACACACACATATTTTATAATAGATTACAAAAAAAAAAAAAAAAAAACCCGACAAGATCAATGAAACTTATGATTGGAATTTTTACATAGCTTAAAAATTGCGAAAAGTGAGAATTAATTCTATTTATCAAAAATGAAGAAAAAATTCTCATCTAAAAATAGAGGCATTGAATATACTATAAAAATATTTGCCATGAAATTTCAATATGCAGTACAACACTGTTAAGCATTACTTAAGAGTATCTAAAATTATAATTATTGCTAACAAATAACCGAGATATATGGATGAAATTTATTTTACATATTAATTTATCCTTACACTCACAATTTTGTAAATTACATCTGCTATTGTTGATTTGTTTGGTTTCAGAAAGTCGTAGATTAAAACAGCTACACTGAAAATCCACGAGGAAATGATAGCTTTTAAGAAAATGATAATCCGTTATATATGACATTGTTTTGAGGTGGAAAAGGAATTTTCAAAATGACCACATGCCCCTCATAGACAATCCAAGAAGTGGAAGACTATCACTTGCAGATGATACTACCACAGTTATGAAAGTGGAAGAATTTATCCTATTGGACCAAAGAACAGCCACCCCAATAATCATGAATAAGACTAATCTTAGTTGCTGAAATGTGTTTGGATATTATTCTTGAAGAACTGCTCATGTTAAAAGTGTCAGCTTGCTGAACTCCCCGCGATTATTAACTCCCTTTCAGAAAAAAACACAGCGCAACCTATTAAAGAAAAATGTTAAAGATAAAGACATTTTTGGTCACTTTGTAACTATGGATAAATCTTGGATCCATTAATACGAACCAGAGCCTAAAGAGTTGAGCAGGGAGGGGAAGTACAGCATAACTCACCTTCTCCCAAAGAAGACTAAGATACAGAATCTTCTGGGAAGGTCATGCTGCCTGTCTTGAAGTCTGTCATTTTAACAGATTGCTTGGAGAAAAATCAGACCATCCCAACTCAATACATTAGATGACATTCCCATCAAGAAACGGTGCAGTATGATCACCAAAGTTATTCATCTTCATGCCGACAATGCACCTGTTCACTCATTTCGAGATGTGCTTAAGAAATCAAAGAAATACTGCTTAGAAATTTTGCCACACTCGTCTATTCTACCGATCTTGTACCAAGAAATTTTCTCTTATTCCTAGAACTCAAAAAAGTATTGCGGGGTCAGAGATTGGACAAGAGGTGGAACAACGATTTTCGATACTCTTCTCCGAGTTCTACAATGATGGCTTTCGAAAAGTCAAGAAAACTAGGAGAAATGTATGATTCTGGATAACGATTATGGAGAGTAGTCTTAAGAATAACAAATATGACTTAAGTTTCTCTATCTCGATTATTTTTATGTAATAATTAAAACTTTTCTATACTCTTCTCGTATGCATCATTCTTTGTTACATGTACAGATAACTCTTCATACTGCTGGTTACAGAACAACGTAATTTTCAACGTGTACGAGTATGAAATTTCAGAAAATGAAAAATACTTATTTAAAAGATTTTCCACAAAGAATTGCTCCATTTATTCATTATGAATTCAAAGCACTCAGTATGTCCAAAAAAATTGTTCGAGAAATGCTACTTAAAAATGTTTCAACACTATTAAAATACCCTGTAAAACATTGCTTCTCAAACTTTCAATAAACGTGACCCAATATTCAATCATGATTTTCATCGTGCCCCCTCCATACAATAACAATGTATTGAATTCAATAATACTATACTTTGACACTAAAGCTATAATATATGACTTTAACCTCTTATGTGCCCCCGACGTATATAAACGTCTCGCTCAGTCAAAGCATTAATTTTCTGGACGTATATATACGTCTTTCCGAAGTACGATCTTTTCTGTGCAGTGCTATGCATAAAATTATTCCGAAGGCTTTGGAATGCAATAAAAGGACCTTTTATAATGTTTGCGAAGGATTTACTTATTTCAGAGGATTTCCTAATATATTCCTTTTCTTTTCCTCCCCCTCCCCCTAAAAAACATCAAATTACGCTCGTCTACATGGAAAATGGTGGCATTGGGGAGCGAATTGCATAACTTTTAATCGGCAGTTAAGGAATTAATTATAAACCGTACAAATTATCAAGATAAGTATTAATACAAACCCATGGGGTACTGATAATTATCAAATTTGCTCTTAGCTTAGTATTGTTAAATTAATAATAAAACACATTGTACATAACTGATACATTTATAAGTGTAATATATCAGTGTAAATGTGTATTTTATATTTTATTATATCAGAAAGTATTTTGTTTACTTTCAGTAAATTAATTTTTTAAATAATCTTTTGTTTTCGACTTTTCAATATGCTCGCGCCCCCCTCGTAGAGTTAAGACGCCCTCCTAGTTTGAGTAACACTATTGTAACGGATTCTCATAGCGCATTCGCGTATCACACCCTCCAAGGGGGGCGCGCCTCACAGTTTGAGAAACGCTGCTTGTGATGTACCTCCCCTTGGAAATACATCCCTCGAAGCATCAGCGTGAGCTAGAGGTGTAGGGTTATCGTAAGAACTAGAATCAAACATTATCTTAATATGACTTTATTAAGATATTCAACTTAAACTTTGAACAAATATATAAATTAATGAATGAGAGAATCTACGATGAAACAATGCGCAACACACAATATAATATAGACCTATATCAATAATTGAACCACCTAATCTTCAAATATAATTATAATAAGTAATCAATCCTACCTTATACTATTCTGTAATAAACTTGTCTTTATATACAGTGGTATGCAGCTGTACATTTAACTTCTAATCGATCACCAATATGTTTATTCACGACACGTAAAACTTGAATCTTTGAACAACGAACTTCAATAATCATCCAATACCCCGCAAAGCACGTTAATTGTCGAATATTCCTTTACACTACCATTACATTGCCATCATTACCCCTACGCTTACTCTAAGATCCTATATTTATCCTATATTATTTGCATCTCTTCACTTCTCGTTTCTTGGATTTGGTTGGAAAAGAGTTGCCATTAATTCTGGCCCAAAGAACCCAAAGGATTTGTTAAAGATGTGATGGTCCCTGGGGACCTCACTTTGAGAACTAGAATAATTATGAGACATAAATGAACCAATAGCCATTTTTATAAATAACTTTCTTTATTTGGATATCTTTCCCAAATAAAATCAAAGACTTATTAACAAATTCGACTTCTAATATTATGAGGTTTTAAAGATAATATCCCCCAAATTAGCTTAACTAATTAATAATTCAATTAATTAATTTATTAAATAATGATCACGCAGAAATTACCACGATAAGAGATCCCAGAGTTATATTTAATAATGTTCTTATTGAACATTTAACTTTAATCCGACTCTTAAAACTTGAGTGAGACTTTAACTTCAAAAAGATATTTACCACTCGGAATCTCAATTCTTCATGAAGTTAATTTATCTTCAACAACAATATTTCAATTCAAAATCACTATAACTCTATGTTTCAATGTCTATCTCCTACTGCTCTAACTTTACTATTTCGTTTGACTTAAATACTGAATCTAATCTGCATAACAAGGAATCCTGTCCGCTTTTTGGAGTTGATTGGAAATAGGTAGGGAATTAAATTTCCCTAAAAAGGTCGGTTCAGAAGGTTAGTGATAAAGTTCCGTATAGATTCGTCACAACCCCCTCCAAAAAGAAAACGGGATTTATTCGAAGGACTCAAATGTCCTGAAAATAAATTACGTAAATCCTATCTTTGTCTTACAGTACCGACGATATTAATTTCTAACTGTATATTATTGAAACATCTTCCGTAATGAAAAATGACAAAATTAAGAATTAGAATTAATTGCCAAACCTCATAATATTTTACAAGTTTAATTTAATCCTTGCACTCTATCCATTCGGCGAAGGGGCGTGGGAAAAAACCACCCTAGTGGTGGCAAAAAACCAGCCCCATAGAGTATGACTTATACATTATACAAAAAAAATACAATACAATCTTCTGTGGCACTGGAACATCGAAGACTTCAGGGTCAGCTACCCTGAAAGATTGATATCCATTTGAGAAGTAGGTAAAAGCAGACATGAAGTTATACATTTGTTACATGAATGTCAAATACAATAAATATCTGGTTCCTTTGCCTTCCCATTCGAAAAACTTGATGCGCTAGTTAGTGTTAATGGTTAATCCTATCTAACTTCGCCGCGCTCTAAGGCACCAGATGTGAAACAAAACATACATAGAAACACACATAGCATATAATAATAATCATTTTGTAATAAACAAATAACACAAACAACCAAATGAATTGTCGCATCTTAGCGAAGTCATACATCGAAGTAAACAAATGCAAAATTTACAGATGTTTTCTCCAAAATACAAAAAGTAACACAAAAGTCGTTTTTTTCTGTTATAGAAAAAAAAACACACACAATGTAGTGTCCACTTTTGTCAGTCTTCTTAATTTTAGAGTCCGCCCGTGACTTGCTTTAATTGCAAAAATTCTTCATTTGTTCGCATTGTGAAGATAATGAAACAATACAACCTGGATTTTGTCTGTTAAATCCTATGCATTGGATCTCCATTCAACGCTTCCATACTGAGGCTTCTTCTGCGGAATGTGCTGCCAGGTATGCCGTTGATTTCGATGTTGTTGAGGTCCTCATGGATTCTGTCTTTTTCTTGTATACGGCTCCGTAGATAGTATGGGCAAGGTCTCCTTGTATTGGTTTGATTCGACCGGACTGTTTTCTCCGCTTGTTCGTTGCGTCTTCTCGTTGTCGCTCTGGTCTGACGGGTTTGGTTATCACGTCCACTAACTTCCATTCGTGATCCACTTGTAGTCGTAGCAGTCCTGCGATCAGGCAACTTTGATGGACCTGTAATGGACTCTACTCCTGGTGAAGAGGTATTAGGTCTCTTAAATTTATAAGTTCTGGATGAGATCGAGGATGGAATCGACCTCTTGACTCCCTGCCTTTGTTCAGGAGCGTGTCTTTTCCGGTCCTGATGATCAGATCCTTGTCGGGATCTCTTCTTACATATCTTGGACCGTTTTAAAGCTTGGTTCTTCGACGCAGTACTATTAATTTTACGTTTATTTCTGGGGATCTCCCGTGTGGTGTTACTCTGCCGTGATCTACACCCCTCATTTTCCTGACTAGAGGTTTTCCTATGCTCTTTAAACTGTCCTTGATGTGATCTATTCGACCTATGACTAACTTCTTGTTCGTCATATAGAGTTTCTACCGGACTATCCGAACTAATCGTGTCTGACTGACGAGGTCGATACACTCGAACCTGATCAATATTAACAGTTATATTTCTTCCGTTTTTCCAAATAACTAAATTATTTCCTTTTATTTCCAAAACCTTATAGGGACCTTCGAACTTAGGCATAAATTTTCCCACCTGTTTCCTACCCGCAGCACTTAAGAAATGTGTTTGAAGTAAAACCAAATCGTTCACTTTGATGTGAACATCCCTCCTTCTGAGATTGTAATGTTTTTCCCAAGACTTATGCTTTTTTGCATATTTCGTCTTGCCTCATCGAATAATCTTTCGATGTTATTACCAACATATTTCGCATCCTCCGTAACATTTATGAGCTTGTTAAACGGAGTTATGATTTTCCTTCCCAAAACAACTCAGCCGGAGTTTTATTTGTCGTCTCATTTACCGCCGTGCGCAATGCGAAAGCGAACTCGTGTAGAAATTGGTCCCAGTTTTCATGATTTTCTTCAACAAAAGAAGCTATCATTTGAACTAAATTTCTATTCACTCTCTCCGTGAGATTAGACTGTGGTCGGTACGTTACCGTTTTCATATGTTTGATGTCCAACCTGTGACTGAGATGTTCAAACACGTCAGAAATAAATTGGGGGCCGTTATCACTTATCAAAGAAATCGGAGCTCCGTAACGCGCTATATAGGTATTAAAAAAGGCATTAGCTATTGTCTGGGCTGAAGCTTTACGAAGAGGAATCAGCTCACACCACTTAGTGAAGTGGTCAGTTATAACTAATATGAATTTATATCTCTCGGGTCGGGATGCGGGGTAGGGCCTACTAAGTCTAGCGTTACAATTTCATTTGGATATTTCGAAACTATAGGCATTAAACGACCAGCTGGTAGCGCGTTTTTATAATTAAACTTTTGACACCGGTCACAGGTTGAAACATATTCAAATATATATTTTCTCATAAATGGAAAATAGCACGTGTCACGAAGTTTAAGATATGTCTTCCTCTTTCCGAGATGTCCTGCTAATGGCAGATCATGAAATTCTTTCATTATATCTTTTCGAAGAGAACCAGGAATATAAACTCTTAGTTCTCCCAGATTAGAAAAATACTTCGCGTAAAAGAGGAGACCATTTATTAACTTGAAGTCCTGGGACCAACTCTCGCATACCGTCGCATTAACAGAACCGTCATCAGGGTTTTCTAAGTATCGATAAATATGTCCTAATTCAGGATCTTCCCTCTGTTCCTTAATGAATTGTTCACGGGAATTTATTGCGAGGGTTCTAAGAGCTGCGCACGAAATTTGTGATCCCTCGACACTGTCTACTGGATTTCTTGATAAAAGGTCTGCGACCACGTTTTGAACACCAGGTCTGTGCTCCCATTCTATGTTAAACTCTGACAATTTCAATGCCCATCGGATCATTCTACTTGATAAATTCTTACCATTGGTTAACTTCGTTAACGCTGCGTGATCTGTAATCACTTTTACAGGTAGGGGTCCAAAATAAGTTTTAAACTTATTTAGAGCCCAAATTACCGCCAAACATTCTCTTTTGGTAACCGTATAATTACGTTCTGCTTTATTAAGGGTTCGAGACGCGAAAGCAATAGGTTTTTGATTTTGCTGAAGCACATCACCAATTCCGACCCCACTTGCATCAGTGAATAAATTGAACTGTTCAGAAAATTTGGTAATTGCAAAATCGGTGCCTCCGTTAGTGTGCGTTTGATCTGATCAAAAGAATCCTGTGCTTCTCCCGACCAGTTAAACTTCGCCCCCTTTTTCTTTAATTGGTACAATGGTTCGCATATATCTGCGTATCGCGGAATAAATTTTTGGTACCAACCCGTCATCCCTAAAAATTTTGACACTTCTCTATTATTTTTGGGAGGTTTCATTTCCGTAATTGCCCGAATTTTCTTATTGTCAGTTTCGATTCCTTCTTTACTAATAATCAGGCCTAAATATTTGAGTTTGTCACGAGCGAAGTGACATTTTTTTTATTTAACGTTAGCCCTGCGTCTCGTAATAAGGTAAAAACCTGAGTTAAATGATCTAGATGGTCTTTAAACGATGGTGATGTAATAATAACATCATCCATGTAAACGGACACGAAACGCCCAATAACAGGTTGGAGGATTATATCGATAGCCCTTTGGAAATTAGGCGCCGCCCCAGAAAGACCAAAAGGCATGCGTAGGAATGCAAAAGTGCCATTGCGAGTGATAAACGCTGTTTTTTCTATGTCCTTTGGACTAATCGCCAACTGAAAATAGCCACTTCTGAGATCTAGAGTGGACATAACGTTGGTGTGAGGGATATTGGTGAGTAAGTCATCAATAACCGGTAATGGATATCGAGGATATTTGGTAATTCCATTTAGTTTCCGATAATCGATCGCGAAACGATACGCCTCGGAAGAATCTGGAGGAAGGTCATTGTTCTTTCGAGTTAATACGACTGGAGATGCATAGGGCGAATTAATAGGACAAATTGTACCATCCCGTAACATCTTATTTATGTGATAATCAATAATGTCTTGTTTGACCCGGTCGTACTTGTATGGTCTCGACACTACCGGTCCTTTATCTCCAGTATCTATCTCATGATATACAACATGCGTTAATCCCGGTTGATCGGAAAATAACCCTTTAAAATTATTAAATAAGGCTTTTAATTGCTTCTGTTGCTCGTCATCAAGTTTCGATTCTGTGAGATCAATATCAACGAGTTTCTCCTCTTTAGGCGTTTGTTTGATCAGATGATCGGGAATGATTAAGGATTTCTGATCAAAATCTAATGTTAATCGCGACGCCTTCATAAAATCAATCCCCAAAATGCACTGATACTGCATGTTATCAAGTATATGGAATTCCCAGGGTTTCTGAAATTCCCTGATTCTAATTTGTAATTCGACTCTACCCAAATGATTGCACGGGGCTCCTTGTGCTGTCACGACTCTGTCTTTCGTCTTTTGACGAGGTCGGTATGAAAAATAATTGCGGTATACCTCCTCCGAAATAAAAGATTTCTCTGCTCCCGTGTCCCATAGTGCTGTAATAAAGGTTTCATTTAATAGAATAGGGACATACGGTAATTCGACTGGGGTCATTCTTAAAGATGATACTCTGATAGGCCGATGATCCCAAACTGGAGGATTTTCCGTACCTCGCGATCGATTACCCCATATTCACATCGATCGCTTAAAAGTTTAAATTTCTACTTCGTTCATTTTGACCTCGAAATGAACTATTTCTCGACCCACTTTGTCGACCGCCTTGACTGTGGAATGGTTGATCCGGTTGTCCACCTTGGCGTCTACTCTCGAATCTGCGATTATTTGTGAAACCTTGGTTTTCGAACCGATTAAATTCCCTTTGTGGTCGGCTATTATTGGCGTATCTCTCATTATTTCTGTTTTCCCTCCAATTTTCCTGTCTATGCCGGGTATTAAAACGATTGTTTTCATGAGGGCCTGAACTTCTAAATCCCTCACTCGAACCTCTGATTTGTCTATGTATAAAACGTTCTTCGTATTTATCAACGATTTGTAGGAGATTGGCAGTATTTCGTGGATGTCTAACTTCGACATAATCCAAAATTTGAGGTTCTAATCGACTAACGACGTGATCTATTAATTTTTCCTCCGACATTTCTAGTTTAAGGACTTTATGAATTTTCAACAATTCATAAATAAAGTCCGAAGGCTGTTGATCTCGTCTTTGTGATGAGGAATAAAATCGTGTTTCTAGTTCTGACTTGTTTCTGACCACGGGAAATTGTTCCGACAATGCCTGTTTTAAGTGCGCGTAGTCTGTTGTCTTATCTTCAATGACTCTATAACCAAGAACTTCGAACCAGTCGAGTGCTCGACCTTTGAGATGACCTTTCAAGTAAGCACATGCCAGTTGTGCAGGTATCTCATAATACGCGAGATTATGATCAATATTCTCCAAAAAACATCTATGTTCTCAATCCCCGAAAAATATTGTTCCGGAATGATTCTAAAACTGGATCCGACTCTATTCTCGGGATTTATACGTTGGGCGCCATTGTGATGGTCCCTGGGGACCTCACTTTGAGAACTAGAATAATTATGAGACATAAATGAACCAATAGCCATTTTTATAAATAACTTTCTTTATTTGGATATCTTTCCCAAATAAAATCAAAGACTTATTAACAAATTCGACTTCTAATATTATGAGGTTTTAAAGATAATATCCCCCAAATTAGCTTAACTAATTAATAATTCAATTAATTAATTTATTAAATAATGATCACGCAGAAATTACCACGATAAGAGATCCCAGAGTTATATTTAATAATGTTCTTATTGAACATTTAACTTTAATCCGACTCTTAAAACTTGAGTGAGACTTTAACTTCAAAAAGATATTTACCACTCGGAATCTCAATTCTTCATGAAGTTAATTTATCTTCAACAACAATATTTCAATTCAAAATCACTATAACTCTATGTTTCAATGTCTATCTCCTACTGCTCTAACTTTACTATTTCGTTTGACTTAAATACTGAATCTAATCTGCATAACAAGGAATCCTGTCCGCTTTTTGGAGTTGATTGGAAATAGGTAGGGAATTAAATTTCCCTAAAAAGGTCGGTTCAGAAGGTTAGTGATAAAGTTCCGTATAGATTCGTCACAAAGAAAAGACGCGTAAGTCGTCACATGCTGTAAAGAAATGTAATTGTAGTGATAACGCAGTAAATCATTAATTTAAACATTAAATATCACCCTCCAAGCGGTTAGCACGGAAAATTCCGTCATTGTAAAGATACTTCAAAAATGCACTGCACGGGTTTTTTTGCCTTCAAGTAACATTTTCAAAAGCGGATTAGCCGTACTTTTCTGAAATCCGTTCCCCCATTTAAAGGTTTAACATCTTGAAAGATAATTAGGGACGGTGGAAGCAACACAGCAGGACACTGATAGGAAGTTTTATGGCTCGCAGGGAACCCCGTGTTTTGAACCTGGAGCAATCGTAAGAAATCGGGGGAAAATTTCTTTAGACCCCAGGAAGTGTTTGTTTGTTTAGCTTGTATTTTAAAAGTTTTGAAAAGTCCCAACGCATAAGTAAAATATGTTACAATTCCCTTTTGGTTTCATATTAATTTGAAACTGTAACAAGTTGGGGCGTGTCAGGACAATCTGCTATTTTATATAGTTAGTCAAATTATATCTTTTTTAAAGTATATTCTTTCGCTTCATTTTTCTTATCTTAATCAATGCTTTCAGTTTTTGAAACATGATTATTTCATTATAAGATGCCAAAAAAATTAATAAAACACCAAACACTTTAAAATTTGAAATCTTTTCAACTTTCCAACCACTAAAAATGAATAAATTTAAACTTCATCAAATAATTTGAAACATTTTCTTACACTTTGATAAAAATAATAACGAAAAAAAAAACTAATTAAGATCTATTAGTTTTTTTTTTAGATTTCAAAGCCCAAGTGTTCAGGGAAGTTTACGTACAGTGCCTAATTATATATTGTTAAAATACACCGAATTATATTTGAATTTTAAGTGCTTGAATTAAGTTTACATCAAAGACAACATGAATGAAGATTTTCCCACATTTTTTTTATAACTTGAATGTTTGAATAAATGGTAATCAAAAATATACGGAAACATTTACATTAGACATTTAAGCATATAAATAAACATAAAAATCAATTTTAAATGCGAGCTATTCAAAAACATTCGAATTATTCTTCAAAAATATCTAGTTATGCAAAATACCTCAACATTTATCTTTTTTTAAAGGCTAAATGAATAAGTAATTAAAATCTGGATATTTTTTGAAATCTCGACCGTATAAAGCTAGAAATTTTATGTTAGAAATTCCATTTGAAATTTCGAAAAAAAAAATGCATCACGCAGTTAAAAATTATTTACCATAAGTTCTAGCAATTCTTTGAGTATAATATAAATTTCAAATTTTTTATTATATAGCTTTTTTGGTATTTTTTAATATATTTCGAAGATTTCATACAATTCAGTTGAAAACTGCATGCTAAGAGCAAAAAATATACTAAAAAAATCGACGAATATACAATAAAGTTTTACATAGAAGCAAAACTGAGAAGCTAAAGCGTAGGAATGAAAAATTTTGAGTATATCCGAAGTAGTTTTCGATATATTTATTTTAAAGTTCAGAAAATTTGTGTGCGTTATGTGTGTGTTATACTTAATATTAATTAAATGGTTAAAATAATATATGTTAATAATAGTCATGTAATCGTTTGATGACACATTCATATACTAATAAAAATTATAATGGTCATTGATGCGAATGTCAAGAATTTTATGTAATTTTAAATTCAGACATTAAGATATTGATGTAGAAAATATAAAACGACCATCTAAAATACATGAAAAATGCAGTTTGCTATAAAATGATCTTGACAAACAAAATACGGCATTTTCACTTACTATGTCAGAGCCGGCTTAGTCAGGGGCGATCTGGAAAAACAGAGAGGGAACCGCGGTTTTGTTGGATGCCGATCTAGCTTTTAAATCTCTCAGGAAAAAAAATATATAAATTACAAATGCAAAAACTAAGTCTTGTAATTTTCCATACATTTTTATAACAACGAATTGTGGAATTGGCTCCCAATACTTTGTTGTGTTTGACAATATCTAAGGTAACCAACCATACTTTAGATAGATTTGCACTACTTTTTCGTAACCGTATTCCTTTTAAAATTAATTCGTGCAGCCAAAATACACTTTTTGCACTCTTAAAAATTTATGTAAACTATAACAGTTAATTTTAATTTATGCAACTTGTGAAATGTTCATAATTAACCATTTCCGTCTAAACAGTTTACATGAAAAAAAAAAGTTTGGTCTCCCTCATTCATTAGGGAATTATATAAGATTCTAACATTAAGATTTATTTTTCACCGAATAGGGTCGAGTGGTAGTGTATCGTGCTTCCACACCACAGGTCTGGGGTTCTATTAACGGGCTGGGCAAGGTCGACTCTGCCTTTCATCCCCACAACATTGGGTCGACAAATGAGTACCAAGCTTGCTTGGGGTCTTAACCCTCTAACCGGATAGCACGGAAAATTCCGTCAGTGTAAAGATGCTTCGAAAATGGACTGCACGGATTTTTCTGCCTTCAAGTAACGTTTTCAAAAGCGGATTAGCTGCACTTTTCTGAAATCCTTTCCCCCTTTTAAGGTTTAACAACTTGAAAGATAATGAGGGATGGAGGAAGCAACACAGCAGGAGTTTTATGGCTCGCAGGGAACCCCGTGTTTTGACCCTTCGGCAATCGTAAAAAATCGAGGGAAAATTTCTTTAGACCCCAGGAAGTGTTAATTTGTTACCTCGTTTTCTTAAAGTTTTGTAAAGTCCCAACGCATAAGTAAAATATGTTACAATTCCCTTTTGGTTTCATATTAATTTGAAACTGTAACAAGTTGGGGCGTGTCTCATTGCAATCTGCTATTTTATATAGTTAGACAAATTATATCTTTTTTTAAGTATATTCTTTCTCTTCATTTTTCTTATTTTAATCAAAGATTTTAGTTTTTGAAACATGATTATTTTATTATAAGAAACCGAAAAAAAATTAATAAAACACCAAACTCTTTAAAATTTGGAACCTTTTCAATTTTCCAACCACTAAAAATGAATAAATTTAAACTTCATCAAATCATTTGAAGCATTTTCTTACACTTTGATAAAAATAATAACGAAAAAAAAAACTAATTAAGATTTATTAGTTTTTTTTTTTTTTTTTTTTTAGATTTCAAAGACTAAGTGTTCAGGGAAGTTTAAGTACAGTGTGTGTGTGTGTGTGTGTGCCTGGTTATATATTGTTAAAATACACCGAATTATATTTGAATTTTAAGTGCTTGAATTAAGTTTACATCAAAGACAACATGAATGAAGATTTTCCCACATTTTTTTTATAACTTGAATGTTTGAATAAATGGTAATCAAAAATATACGGAAACATTTACATTAGACATTTAAGCATATAAATAAACATAAAAATCAATTTTAAATGCGAGCTATTCAAAAACATTCGAATTATTCTTCAAAAATATCTAGTTATGCAAAATACCTCAACATTTATCTTTTTTTAAAGGCTAAATGAATAAGTAATTAAAATCTGGATATTTTTTGAAATCTCGACCGTATAAAGCTAGAAATTTTATGTTAGAAATTCCATTTGAAATTTCGAAAAAAAAATGCATCGCGCAGTTAAAAATTATTTACCATAAGTTTTAGCAATTGTTTGAGTATAATAAAAATTTCAAATTTTATTATATCGCTTCTTTGGTATCTTTTAATATATTTCTTCCGCGGTAGCCGAGTGGTATAGGTATCGGAACGTGGCTTGCTTTGTCACGAGTTCGAGCCCAGTACCACTAAAGACCCTCCGTGTAGGGCAGCGATGCACGTTAAATCTGTCGAGAGCTGAAACGTCCTCCCGTTGGTGTGGTGTGGTAGTTAGGAGAGGCGGTGCCAGCTCAGGTGTCGTCCACGTCACTTGACCATGGTTCAAAATTACGTGGTCCGTCGCCAAAAGCCCTCGTGTAGCTGAACAGTGCGACGTTAATATTCAATCATTCATTTAATATATTTCGAAGATTTCATACAATTCAGTTGAAAACCGCATGCTAAGAGCAAAAATATACTAAAAAAATTGATGAATATACAATTACAATAAATTCTTACATAGAAGCAAAACTGAGAAGCTAATGCGTAGGAATGAAAAATTTTGAGTATATCTGAAGTAGTTTTCGAAATATTTATTTTAAAGTTCAGAAAATTTGTCTGCGTTATGTGTTATACTTAATATTAATTAAATGGTTAAAATAATATGTTAATATTAGTCATGTAATCGTTTGATGACACATTCATATACTAATAAAAATTATCATGGTCATTGATGCGAATGTCAAGAATTTTATGTAATTTTAAATTCAGAAATTAAGATATTGATGTAGAAAATATAAAAAGACCATCTAAAATACATGAAAAATGCAGTTTGCTATAAAATGATCTTGACAAACAAAATCCGGCATTTTCACTTACTATGGCAGAGCCGGCTTAGTCAGGGGCGATCTGGAAAAACAGAGAGAGAACCGCGGTTTTGATGGATGCCGCTCTAGCTTTTAAAGTTCCCAGGAAAAATCATATATATATAAATTACAAATGCAAAAATAAATCTTGTAATTTTCCATTCATTTTTATAACAACGAATTGTGGAATTGGCTTCCAATGCATTGTTGTGTTTGACAATATATGTAAGGTAACCAACCCTACTTTAGATAGATTTGTACTACTTTTTCGTAACCGTATTCCTTTTAAAATTAATTCGTGCAGCCGAAATACACCTTTTGCACCCTTAAAAATTTATGTAAGCTATAACGGTTAATTTTAATTTATGCAATTTGTGAAATGTTCATAACTAACCATTTCCGTCTAAATAGTTTACATGAAAAAAAAAAGTTTGGACTCCCTCATTCATTAGGGATTTATATAAGATTCTAACATTAAATTTTATTTTTCACCGAATAAGATCGAGTGGTAGTGTATCGTGCTTCCACGCCACAGGTCTGGGGTTCTCTTAACGGGCTGCGCAAGGTCGACTCTGCCTTTCATCGCCGCTACATTGGGTCGATAAATGAGTACCAAGCTTGCTTCGGGTCTTAATCACTGAAGGTCTCTGTTCAGACAGACCACCAAATCGGGACATCTGTTCATGCACCTCAGCGTCCAATGGTCACGTGTATTATGATGGGCACAGTAGTTCCTGGCCCTCATGGATTGTTGTGCCACTGAGTTTGAGTCTTAAGTTTGAGGATTACCTCACTTTGGGGATATCCCTTAGATAAACATGTATTTCCACTCATTTGCAATTAAACATTTTTCTTTCAATTACGTTTATTTCAGAAGGAAGTTTGATTTTTCAAATGAATTTGCTTAATAACATGTATATTTGTGTATTATATTAAAAATTTGATCAATCCAAAATTACATGTTTTTAGCTCCTCTAAAAGCTTTTAGGATTTTACAACTGATCTTACAATCCATATACGTTTTATAGTAGTATATTTAAAAATGATAAAGACATTTTTACGACTGTGTGAGCTTTTATGCCTCGTTTATAAATATAAAAAATTGCATTCAGCTACAGTTTTTAAAATGTACTGAAATAAGTGGAGGAATAGGATATTTACATATTATGAATATTTTTGACTGCAGTAAGATATATTTATATTTCAGTTTCTTTACAATTTGAATAGAAGTTGTAAACCATTTTGCGAATAGTTTGATATTGAATATAAAACCATAGGCTGTTTAATATTGTAAAGTGTTTTATTTTGATACCAGCACACATTAAAATAAGGCTCATTTGTCGTTATATGCTCAGCTTTAGTGATATTTAAATTTTAAAAAATAGTCTACACGTACGAAAACATTCTTTCAAAACCACACACCACATCTCATACTATGTCTTCCATACAGCAGGAAATATTTGTGTTTACTCAAAAAATTTAATACAGGATTCATTTCAAAATGTTAAAATTGTTTTTAAAATTTGGTATGGATACATTGTGGAACTGTCGGTTAACTTCACTGAACAAAATTGTTTTAAGTGTACTGTTTTGAAAGACAAATTAATTAGGGAGAACTTTTCTCACAATAGAATTTGTAAAGACTGAATTGTGTGAAATTGTAGTTATCGATGTGTAACATTTTTCCTTGTAATAAAAGAAACAGAAAGATAAGAAATTAAACTTGAGTAGAATATGGTTAGAAGTACTGTCATGCGCATTTGAAGAAGTATATCCCCCATTTAAATTAAAAATTATTGACTGAATGTGTGTTATGTCCATCACAAATGCCGATGTAGAAAAGAAATTTTTATTTAATACAAGAAGTTCGAAAAGGAGAACACTAGGAAGGAAAATTTAGATTTTTTCCGAAAAATATTCATTTAACATAAAAATATCATTTATATCATTTTAATTAAAATAAATTAAAAGTATTGAAATATTTTTATGTTATTTTAAATTAAAAATATAATTGAATAGAGAAAGATCGGTTTTATTTCATAAACATAATCATCGTATGTATATCACCGTATGCACCATTTATTGTCTTATTGTTTAAAAAAAGAGACAGGGCCTTCGCTCTTTTTACCTCATTACTTTTTTTAAAAAACAGGAAAATGAGCGCGTTTTCTTACTTTCATATTCAAAAATGAATACAGGATGGTTTTTTCTGGTTCAAATCGCAATACCAATATATATATATAATTTTTAAAAAATGACAGAAAAATAAATTTTGTTTGAAGAAAATATAATTATTTTTCAACTTATAACACACTATTTATTTCCTTTTTTCCACCCTTCATTTTGTTTTAATTTTACTGTGACTAAACATATAGGGGAAACGACCCAGTTGCACTACAACTTTCAAACACGATTGCCCAAGGCAACTTGACAGCTAGCTGTAAACGATTGATCTCTTGGTTCTTACTTTACAAAGGGACCGAACTGAGTCATAAAATTGTCCCCGTTCGACCTCCCAAGTTTTAAAAGGGGGAAAGGAAAGAAGTCTGTTGCATTTTTAAAGCGACCTGCAAAATAAGAGTAAACGTTTTCGGAATAACTTTTCAGGAGGAAGCTAACCACTCAGAGGGTTAAATATGAATAAGCCACCTAAAACTAAAATAAAAATTAAAATGCCTTTTACTTAATTTGCAAAAGTATTAAGTGATAAAATTAATTATTTTTTGTCCAAAAACAATCACTGCTTGTGTCTAAAATTTAAACTTTCTCTCATATTTATCTATATTTATATAATACATTAGGATACAAGCTTGTGTATATTAATATCCATTCTAGAAGTTACAAAATAGAAGGGACTTTAATACGTAAGTAGAATATGTTCATATCTAAGTTGTCATTTTGGATACGGAATGAGTCTAATGGAAAGTTTGCTTGTTGCAACCAATCTTTTATGAATTAGCAAAGATCTAAAGAGTGAACGGGCCTAAGAATGTTTTGATTGTTTATTATGGAAGAAATGAGTGTGTTACTATATATACGCATATCTGTTGCATGATACATTATGAAGAGAGAGAGGATAAATATTTAAATTTGCTCTTTAATATAGAGTAAAGATTTGTTTTCAGTTAGAAATATAAATAAAACCAAAAATTCATAAGAACATCGAGTACAATATGTAATGTAGACGCGTTTGAGTGTTATAAAAGAATTGAGGATGATGAATAAACTAGGCAAAAAGCGATAAAATCTAAAAAATATTTCACTTCAGTGATAGAGGTCAATGTTAATCTTGGTGTTTGCTTTGCATGAGAATTACTAACTAATTATCTAAGAGTTGTCATATACACTTTGTATGTATCCTTAAAATACGCGAATGACTTTATGAAAACCTGAATACTCTCAGAAGGAATGTAGTTTTGAGAATCTTTCATGTGTTCTGTGAAAATCGCAAGTTTAATCACGTCGCGATATATTTTTAGGGAAGAGAAGAGACAGATCAGAGATACAAAATAATGTTCTTAAACGGAATAATAATCATGAAAACTTCTTCATTTTCTTTTTTACTTAGAAGCAACCTCATGAATAAAAATTAGTTATAAATGCGATACTAAATCATGTTACAATGAGAACATTGAATGGAATTGAAAGTGAGCCTTCAAGCCTTCAAATATGAGTTCAAAAATGACTGTAGTGAGATCAAAGTACTCATTAGTACATAAAGAAAATTAAGGTGTATATCGTAACTTTTATTCAAAATATCTTTTTTCGCTTCTTTTAATTTTGTCTGATTAAGATAGTAATATTCCATGATGAAATAATCAGTGCACATAATATATATTAAATACTCTTTTTATGAGGGAATACACAATTCAAATATCTGTTTTAAAATCTTTTGGCGATATATTTAATTTTTAAGATAAAACTACCTCATATAAAGTTTAGGTGGGCAATTTTACATAAATTAGGTAGCCAAGAAATTCAGTCCCTATATTAAATAATACGGAAATCATTAATTTTTTATTGATGGTAAATTGTATAATTTCTTTCCTTGACATGAATTTCTTATTTTTAAATTATATTTAATTCTCGTAAAAATTCAAAATAAATGCATACTCTCAGCAGTAATTGTTTGACTATACCTGTATAAAAATTGTACCACTGATAGCAGCTCAATCCAGTAATGAGATGCTTTATCGTACTATAATTTTAGCTTGAATTTTGCAAGTTAGTTTGCGTATATCAACCATATAATTCTTCTGAGTAGCAAAATGGGACTTTATTTCCGACAACAAGGCATTCGAAATAAGCTTAAGAAAATTACAGTTGCTTAAACGATTTCAATAGATACATTTTGAATAAAATATGCTATCTAAATGCAGTTTGTAAATAGGAAATAAGACATAAATAAAATGATACATTTGTGATGCGTTTAATCGATTTTAACATTTTAAAATTCTTTAGAAGTGTTTTTATGATTGTTTCAGCTAAATTTTATTTCATGTTTCCATGTTTTATCGGAATTCTTGTTAGCACTACCATACATGTATAATGTTCATTTTAAATAACGCTAGTTGAAATAACCGAAATCCAACATTGATATTTTAGCAGAATTATTTTTCCTGCAATTTTGTATACTAGAATATGATTGACTGCAATTTTATTTTTCGTAAATGATTATGCATATTTAAAGTTTACTGTTATTTCTTGCAAATACATATTCTCTCTTATAGTCAAATAAAATCCCCCTCCCTCAATTTTCAATGAAAACTTCATCATATATATGACTGGCTGATTGTTGTTTTGCTCATGATGTAGAAGCAGCATGAGAGCTCCACTCTCCAAGCTTGTACACCTTACTAATAGTGAGAGCTTTGATTCACTTAACCTCGCTACACGATGGATTTCAAGGGTCATCAAAATTCGAGCATACTCAGCCATAGGTGATCATGACCACTAGGCTACCACGGTCACGCATTGTGAATTAAATATTAAATTTATAATGTATAAGGTGTAAAGAGAGGTAAAATACAGGGGGGGGAATTATTTAAACACTCATTAATGTGGTTTGGTTCAATTTGGCACTTGTGCCCATAAAACTCATTACTAACTAAATGTAACGTACAAAAAAACCATTAACAATTTATTGAAAATCTGTAATTTCAAAAAAATGTAATTGTGCTGAAGATAAATGTTAAATTATGACACTTTGAATAACAACAAAAAAATATGTTACTTAGGAATCCGAATGTATTATTCTTTTGATTATTAGTGAATTTGAAATGAAAAATAATAAACTTTCCCATGTGTACACAAAATGAATACAAATAAAACTTTAACATTTTAAATAAATCTTTAAAATGTAACTTTCTAAACCGGATAAAATCTTAATTGTACCTTGAGTAATTAATCACGAATAGAATAATTTACTAAAAGTCTCAAGTTTATTAAATATACTGAATGAAATAACGATTGAGATATACTATTTGATAATGAGATACATTCACCTAATTATAAACTAAACTCTCTCAATAACGTACCAGCCCATGAGGGCCAAGGCCTACTATGTCCATCTGAGTTTTCATGACCTTGGACGCTGAGGTGCATGAATAAATGTCCCGGTCAGGAGGTCAGTCTGACGTGAGACTCCCAGTGTTTAGTTCCCAAGCAAGTTTGGGTCTCATTTTCGACCCACCGAAAGGCTTGAAAGATCGTCGACCTTGCCCAGCCCGGGGTTTTAATCGCGGACCTGTGGCGTGGAAGCGTGATACGCTATTACTCAGCTACTGGGCTTCCATCTAAATATGATATATTAAAATTAATCAGTCATTCAAATACAATAAATACAGTTCCTATTCATACAAATTACTTAAATTGGCATATTATAACAAGAGCCAGTTAAACTATGCATCGTCCAATTAAATAATGTGCTTAATAATTCAGCAATGTAATTGCTTTATTTAATTCAATATGCTATTTTAATTTATCCGAATACATTTAAATAATCCCAAAATACTGTAACAATAAAATATTAAATAAAACCCTTTAGGATCTAACTTATAATCTACAATGCATGTTCTATAATAACAGTATATTTTCATAATAATAGTATTTTATCCAAAATTTGAAAAAGAATTTAAATATAAAAGATAAAGCAAAAAAAAAAATTAAGATTTTAGTTAAAAACTGGCTAAAAAAATAAATTATTCAACAATTCAAATAAAGTATGCAATTTTCGAAATTATTTATTTATTTATCTGAGTACATTAAAAATATATCAATAGTGAAAATTCTTTTATTCTACTTATCTACAGTGGTATGCAAAATGATAGCCCCACATAATGCCGTTAGCGGATGATACAGAAAACAATAACTACGCTGCATTCGATTGTTATGAACTGTTGTAAGCAATATAAGAAACTGTCAGCAGTTTTTGAACTATAAACAAATCATATTTGGTGCAGTTTTAAGAAATGAGCCCTGTCTCCATAAAAAACAACTTTTAACACAAACTGTCACAAAAGAGTTCCTGTCTTCAGTGTCTATCGTTAACAAAACTGAATATTAACACAAAGAATGCGGTTCAATTACCACAAAGGAAAATAGGAATTTTAATAATATCTGTGACAACTAATATTCACGAGGCAATCCTGGTCTTGAGATAACAGCTCCACTACATATGAACTCGGATAAATTTAAGTGGCCGCAGTAGCCTAGTGGTCTAGGTAACGGACTCGTGGCCAGCGTGTCATGAGTTCGAGCCCAGAGCCGCGGAAGACCAGCGGAGTTGTGGAGCGATGCTCATTAAATCTGTCGTGAACTCAAACGTCCTCCCATTGGTGTGGTGTGGAAGTTAAAAGAGGGGTGCCAGCTCAGGCGTCGTCCACGTCACTTGACCATGGTCCAAAAACACGTGGTCCGTCGCCCTCGTGTAGTTGAACAGTGCGACGTTAATATTCACTCACTCACGGATAGGGACCGCATTAAAAAGTCGCACTTTGAAAATATGACAATTATTCACAAAATATATGAAAAGTTCCTTCCAAACAAATTAAATAATTAAATTACACATGGAAATATTTTTAAAACATTTAATTTCTCATTGTACACATGGAGAAGTTTTTCAAAATGCACATACACTGCTACTCACATCATAATGCAAAGCGCTCATCTTCCTGTGAATGAGTGAGTGAGTGAAGATTAACGTCGCGCTGTTCAGCTACACGAGGGCTTTTGGCGACGGACCACGTAATTTTGAACCATGGTCAAGTGACGTGGACGACACCTGAGCTGGCACCCCCCTCTCCTAACTACCACACCACACCAACGGGAGGACGTTTCAGCTCTCGACAGATTTAGCGTGCATCGCTGCCCTACACGGCGGGTCTTTAGTGGTACTGGGCTCGAACTCGTGACAAAGCCAGCCACGATCCGATGCCTATACCACTCGGCTACCGCGGCCACCATCTTCCTGTGAAGAAGTAGTTCAAAATTGCTTTCGTCACTTGAAGATACAATTTCAATTGATTTGTTTTAGGCCTCTCACACACACACATAAAGTAAGGGATAAGTTTTTGTGACGACGGTTGGTTAGCCAGTTGCTTGTGAACGTCACGATAACCAGATGGGCATGATCGAAGCTCTTTTTGGAATTTCAAACTCTTTTAGGTATTGGTATCTATTTTAAGAAAATGTTTTTTAGATTTGTTTGAAAGCTGGATCCCTGCATATATTTTATCCTCTCTCAAAGAATCCGGTTATGTGCTTGTCCGTCTTTATAATCTATCAAATTATATATAATGTTAATGCCATTGACAGTATTGTCTTCAATCAAGCGCGTCCTACTAGCGCGTTAAGGGAAAGCAATTGAATGTGCCTTGTGGGAAGATTGTTTACAACAAATGAACAGAGTCTTGAAATGCATGTTCACTGCTGGTCACCGTAAATGCAACACCCTGAAGGAAGCATGCAAATAACATGAAATTTACAACATGCATTAGCAGAGGTGAGATATGCACAAATAATTAGAATACCAGCGCAGACACGCATCACGCGCGCCTGTAGCACCACCTCAAAACGCTACTTAAGGCTTGGAGATTTCAACGATTTCAAGTTCAGCAATAATGTTTTTCTTGTGGTTTTTCAAAAAACGATCAGTTATGTCTCGTAGAAAACAGAGATCAGCTTTTGATCAAGTATCCGAGTTCGACAGAGGAAGGATAGTGGCCTACTGAGATTGTGGATTATCTTTCAGGGAAATCGGCAGTCGTGTTGGACGAAACCAAACAACTGTAATGCGAACATGTGACTGTTGGATGTAGGAGGGTACGACGGACCGACATGGTCGATCGCGTCCACCTCAGTGCACCACTTCACGTGAGGACAGGCAAATTGTGCGCATGGCAGTGACGGATCGCTCAGTCACATCACGAACCATAGCACAGCACATTGAGTCTGTAACTCATCATTCAGTGTCTGCGCGTACCATTCGAAGCCGTTTACAGCAGAGTGGTCTGTCTGCAAGACGTCCATTGCTTGGTCTACACTTGACACAGAACCACAGACATTTCTGCCGCCAATGGTGCGATGGAAGAAGGATGTGGGTGGCAGAATGGGATGAAGTTGTCTTTACTAACGAGTCGCGCATCTGTCTGCAACACCACGATGGTCGGATTTGAGTCTGGAGACACCGTGGAGAGAGGATGCTGAACAGCTGCGTTATGCACTGCCACACTGGTCCCGCACTGGGTATTATGGTATGGGGCGGTATTGGATATCACTCTCGCACTCCTCTAGTACTCATTACCGGTACTTTAAACAGCTAGCGCTACATCTCCGAGGTGTTGGACCCAGTTGTCCTTCCTTACCTTCAGGGCTTGGCCACAGCCATATTTCAAAAGGATAATGCGTGACCACACGTAGCACGTATTGTCCAAAGGTCCTTCGTCCATCATCAGATTGAATTGCTTCCCTGGCCGGCTCACTCTCCCGATCTTTCACCGATAGAAATCATGTGGTCCATGGTTGCTCAACGATTGACCCAGATTACACCCCCAGCTGCCACACCAGATCAATTTTGGCAACGTGTGGAAGCTGCTTGGTCTGCTGTACCCCAAGAACACATCCAAAGTCTCTTTGAATCAATGCCGAGGCGTGTGGCAGAGGTGATCTCCAACAATGGCGGCTACTCTGGCTACTGATTCTGGCAGGAACCACACTTCACAGAAGTCTATAAATTTAATCATTTGATACTTGGTCAACATGTTATCTACAAAATAAATTTTGTTGTGCTATCTCTTGTCTTTCTTGGAGTTGCATTTACGGTGGCCAGCAGTGTATATGGAATATGCAGGTTCTTTCTCTTCAAATATAACATTCATCAAAAATCCAGGTACAACAAAGTCACTACTTCTTTAATGGCTAAAGAGTTTTATTCCAGAGACAGCCACACACAACACAAAACAACATAAAAGGAAAAACTAACTATGATACATTTAATTGTAAGTTGTTAACACCATTTTGTTACTATCTTCGCCAACGTAATCACTATCCCGCTCATTCTGCCATATCCTCTCGCTCCGCCATGTTGTTGACTTTTTTTTTCTCATTCCCCCAAGTTGTTGACGTTCGCCATCATGTTCACTTTTTTCCTCCTTCTTTCCCTCTTTCCTCTGTCCTCGATGGCCGCACCACCTATAAAGAATTTTAAACTTCCGGGCGAATCTTACATGCCCCACCAACGGAAGCCCATGCGTCATCTTAAATGACCAGATGCTACAAGAAAGAGGTTAGTCACACCCACACACACACAAATAATGTTCAAACCTTAGTTGAAGAGAGAGTGCACTATCTTAGTATGAATATCGAACTACTCAATAACATTCTTGAATTAGTTCTAAGAGTATACTGGTAAAAATATGCTAAGTACGTAAATAAGTCAGTAATAGACGGTTTCCTAGCAATCTATGGAAATTCCACTTTTAAATGAATACTACAGTTGACATATATGCATATACAACACTAACAAAAAAAAACCAATAATAAGAATAAGTATACGTTATACTCCAAAACAGCTAATACATAAATCAATCAATAATAGACGTTTTCCAAATACACTATGAAAATTTCATTTTTAACTGAATGTGACGGTTATCATATATGCACATAGAACATTAACAAAAAAACATTAATAAGAATAAGGGTACATTTTCTGCAAAACATTCATACATAAATCAATCAATAGTAGACGTTTTCTAAATACTTTATGAAAATTTCACTTTTAACTGAATGTGACGGTTATCATATATGCCCATACATTAACAAAAAAAAAAAAAAAAAAAAAGAAAAAAAAAAAATATATTATTCTCCAAAACCGCTCATACATAAATCAATCGATAATAGACGTTTTCCAAGTAACTACAAAAATTTCACTTTTAACCGAATATGACGGTTACCATATATGCTTATACAATATTAACAACAAAAAAAACATTAATGGGAGTAAAGATACATCATGATTATGTCTCTGTTACTCCTCATTCCTCGGTCCCAGTATAAGCGAGGCGAGGCTTTATCTCCCCGAATGGTTACTTTCTGTTTGGCACGTCGTTTAAAACAACACGTTTCTGAAATTCTATTTCCCTCTCCCTCTCAATTTACGTACAACTCCCTTCTTCATCCACGCTGGGTCAACGATCTTAAAGTCTAGGAGTCGGGTTTAACCCCTAACCTTCCCGTAACGGTCGATGTTGTCGTGTGTTCTCAATTTAAGTCGAAATCGTTTCCTTATCATTCGATTTTCTCGCGATGATCGTCGTATCTTCACAGTACCATTTCGGTTGATAAAATTCGTCAGTTTCCACGCAAGTTTTCCTATTCCACTTTTGTCCTGCGAATATTCGCGTCTAAGACTCCAGTGCTGGTGTATAAGTACCATGTTGCTTGAGGCTTTTAGATTCACTTTTTGTTGTAACTCGGCAACTGTCATTCCGCTTAAATTTTTGCGTTTCCTTTTAGACAATTTTGACTTTTCTTCTTCAATTTCATCCTCATCAAAGTCCATTCGCTCTTTACTAAGGATTACGGGATTAAGATCATCTTTATCTTTTATCACATCAACTGATATTTCTTCCTTTTCTTTCTCCACAGCAACAAATTGTGCTACGGCATATTGATCCGCCCTACGCGTCTGAACTTGTTCACCTTTAAACACAAGAACCTTCTCGATTGCTTGGGGTACCTCCACATCTTCATCTGACAATTTTTCCTGCTCTTCATTTGACAATAGATTATGCTCGTTCATTCTTTTACATCTTTCTTCTGGTAAACACTTCTGTTCTTCTTTCATGCTCGTTTTACGTTCCTCTTGAAAATGTGGCATCTGTTCTTCCACAAGCCATCTTTCATTCTTCAATCTCATTTCTTCTTCCAAAGCTATTCTTTTGTTCATTCTTCTTTTTTCTTCCATCTTCCGCCCTTCCTCCACTAATTTGGCTTCCTCATCAGCCTTGAGTCTATCCTCGACTTCAACCTTGAGTCTGGTCTCACTGCTAAGGTTGGATCTCACTTCGTTTGCAATGTTGCCTCTATCTGGGGACACTTCTATATCTAGGCATGCTCTTGTGAAATGATCTTCTCCTTCCAACTCGATTAGTTTTTTCTGGGTTTCGAACTCCATTTCGACATCCCTCATCCTCTGCTCGAAATCGGCTCGTCTCTTCCTTTCCGCTATTTCCATCTCTTCTTTTCTTTTCCTCTCTGTCAATTCCCTCTCCTTTCCTTTTCCTCTCATCCAATTCTATCTTTTCTTTCCTCTCGCGTTCCTCTATAATACTGTTTAAATATTCTCTATAAAACTCCTCGTCGAAGTATTCTCCTATTCAAGATAGCATCTCTCAACTCAAACACTCTCATCCCAAGGACATCTTCAACTCCCATTTCCGTAGCCATATATTGCAGGTCTACTTTTGATCCCTTTCCTAAAAATGCCATCTCGCCCCTTACTATAGTTATCCTTAATCAATCAATAACACTCTAATTTCAAAACACAACAGTATGCTTAATTAATCAAGGTGGGTCTTATTCTTAAAAATAAAAGTTTTGTATTTCTTGAGTATAAAATTTTCAAATTTATACCTTGGATGCTAAATTTTGCACATATTATGGAACAAAATTAAATTCACCAAAATACGGTTACTACAATAATAAGATTTCTGCTGCACATAAAATAATATCTCAATTTTTCGAAATTCGTAATTCGAAAGATTATTGTAAATCATAACAATTAAAAAATATCTGCGTTTATATCCCTTTCAAAAAATAAATTAAAATAAAAATAAAAGAGAATATCAACCTTTTAGCCAAAATAAAAAAAATCATCAGTAATCTAAAACATATTTGACATATCTGATACTTCACAAAAAAATCATATACTCATAAATACAAGTTCTACTTGGTAGACATAATATTTTTTAATAGTATTCAAATGAAGAAAATAATTTATTACACTTTACTCTAATAAAATAAAAAAAATGCACAACACTGTTGCAAAAACAGTTCTGCTTATGGCATTGACCAATTCTCCCACTTTTATTTATTTTTTTGCATACTCAGCGCAATGGTTAAAATCCTATTTTCATAAATGAGTCATACGCGTACAGCGAAGGAAATCTAATATATATTATAAATGCGAAAGTTTGTGAGTATATTTGTGGGTCTTTCATGCAAAAACTACTGAATGGATTTTAATGAAACTTTACTGTAATATAGCTTATACATCAGAATAGCACATAGGCTATAATTTATAGCATAAACTATAATTTATAAAGATATTGTATGAAGTGTCCGAAATATAATATTTGTCAAGTAAGTAGGAAAAAATTCTGTCATCTGCTAGCAATTCTGGCATGCGCTGCAAAAAAAAAAAAAAAAAACCACGTCTGCATATACTATCTTTTGTTTGTGAAAAACCATTTTTGTTTTGGCTACGCAAGGTGCTCGCTTCTAATTAATCCCTCTGTATAATGCCTATTTTTTTTTATTTCAGAATCAAACTAGGTTTTGAAGGGAGAGGTTGTTATAAATATCTCTTTATTTTAATGTTTTTTTTAACATTTTATTATGCACATTTGGTAGTAAGAAATTGATCTTTTTTCCAAATAAATGCTTTTATCAGTTCTGATACTTAAAGTAAATAAACTTTCTTTTCCACACTGCATCATTTGGACAAATTTTCAAAATTTGTTTGTGGTTAGTAGTTAATTATAAAACTATAATTTTAATTGAATAGGCAGATATTGCATTTTTAAGTATAAAAATAATTAAAACTACTGTACTGTATCTTTTGGAACGAGTGAATATTAACGTCGCACTGTTCAGCTACATGAGGGCTTTTGGCAACGGACCACGTAATTTTGAACCATGGTCAAGTGACGTGGACGACACCTGATCTGGCACCCTCTTCTCCTAACTACCACACCACACCAACTTAGAAGGAATATTCTACCAATACTTAGCAGGAATATTCTTTGAAATCCACTCTTCCAAGATATATAGCAGCACGGGTTCCGTGATGAGTATTTTAGCGGAAAAAATAGTTTGTCAAAATTTAAGTGTCTTATTTTTTGTATGTTAATGAAGACCTTAGAAAATTATTTGACTACTTATTTTAAGTGAACGGTATATATAATTAATTTTACAGTGGAATATCTTTAATTAATTTATTAGCTCTAACGGATTAAATTTTCCAAAGTGGAGTATTTTGTTTATGTATATCCCTTAATTTTAAATGTAGTGATCCAAAAAAAATATTTTATGAAAACTGCAGTAAATCATAATGCGGTTGGATAAAGTATTAACGTGCATCGCACCCCTACACGGCGGGTCTTACAAAGCTCTAATAAAGCTCGAGTTATGAAAGTAGCTAGGCATTTGCCAACTTTACTCTATCGTTAACATTTCGATATGTTTTTTATTGAATCATCATTATAATTTAAGAAACGGCGTTGCTTGCGAATATTATAATTTTAACATAAAATAAATACTACAGAAAGTTATATTAATGTATTATACTTTCAGATAAAAATTATTTACACTATTTTAAGCGTTCATTACACAAAACTTTTAATAATGGGTTTCTTTTGCTGAGCAGAGATCAGCTTAGGATGGTATTTTCAAAAATCGACCCTCAAGAGTGTTAGGGGAGTTATAAATAAAAAATATGTTCTTTTTATCAGCTATTAGATCTACATACTTAAAATTTAACAAAGGTGTTTTATTTCTCTCTTTTTTTTATTTTGCTGAGCTACGCAAAAAAAGCTTTTTTTGTTTAATTTGCAATTCACGTAAAATTAACTCATTATAAACTTCTTTATCCTTCAATCTGTGTTGTTTAATTTTTCAGTTCACCCGTGCGAAGAACGGGTATACCAGCTAGTGAATATATAATATATTCTCTTTTTTTAAAAAAAAACAAAAACAAATATTATGCACAATTGACTGAAATAATCAATAAATCTTTCAACAAATAATGTACATTTCACATAAAAAAACAATATATGTCATGATTTTGAAGACAGAATCAGATTAAAAGTTAGAAAAAGGGACGGTCTTTATTCAACCAATTCTACATCTGTTCTGACGCTAAGAGCAGGGAGTAAAAAGCACGCCATGGTGGTGGTTTCAAGTGGATAACACTTGAAAAACATATGGTAAGTATCGCTGCTTTGAAGAGAGGCTTGCAAGTTAATGCTGACATATGTTGACTATTAAATCTAACGATCTGGAATTAGACATGTTTATTGGCTAGGCCATATGTTCGGAAGAAATAAATGGGTGATTAGTTGATACTTGAAGATAGGAACGGAGGAGAAAGATGAGTCAAGTGCTAGATAGGGAATTTAATTTTTAATCTAATTTAATTATCCTTACATTTGCCCCCCAATTTTAAAAGGGAGTCATGGCGTGGTTTTTCTCTCTTTACAAACTTAATCAATTTTCAACAAACACAAAACAATACATAGTTATTTAGAAAGACATATTACACACAGTAGAAATATTTAAGCAATAGGAATACTAAAATCAAAATGCAATATAATAAACGAAACTATAACAACAAACACAGTAATGACAATTAATTGATAAAAATGAATTTCCATACATATAATTGAAGATTAGCTTGTTTAAATCTATTCGACATCCAGAAAAAGAGCTCGCGTTTCCTCCTATTCCTTCATAATAATAGATTCGTATTATAGCTGGTAGATATTTTCAAAAAAATTATGTTGGAAAATAATATATCAAACAATTAGATAGTCAATATAAAAATACATGAAATCATACAAATGTTAAAATAATAATTTTGTATAAAAATCTACTCTGGCGCCATCGTAGTAATACCTTATATTGTTACACATATTTTGCATATATGAAATACATTTTTTAAAAAGATAAAAAAAATAGACACTAATAAAATGAAATTATTAATAATATGAAAACGGTGTATAACACACAACTTATATGCACTATTCAACACAATAAACAATATTTTATTTCACATGCGTTATAAAATATAAAAATTATAAGAATATAGGAATAAAAGAATACAAGAATATAAGAGCACTTTTTTATTATTTTTGAGTCGGAAAAGTGGACTCACTTCAATAATAACTTTTAGTATGTATGAAAATTTTCTCAATATTCACTGTAACTTAACAATATCGCATACAATATTTTGAATCTTTCCGTAACCTTCTCAAAATTCGTTTCATAGACAAAAATTCTTGATTTTCTCTTACATCACACATTCACTAATATAAACTGTATCACACCTTACTTAATTTTGAACACATCTCTCTGAGAAATCTGCGTCATCAACTCACAGATGTTCAGGGATGCTGATAAGAAACAATGAGAGGTGTACATATCAAACTAAACAAGTTTGTCCTCTTAATGTTTCGAGACATATACAAAGTTATAATGATTGTATTCTCCCTTATCCACTGTATAATATCCAAAAATAAGCTTCAAGTTATTAAATTAATTTCAATTTTAGATAAGGAAAAATTCGAGAAATAGTGAATCCTGATATATGGTCAGTATATCAAAACACACAATTTCAAAATAAAAAAATTTAATGACATGCAATAAGATTACTGCTGAATAAAATAATTAACAAAACAATTGAATTCAACGGAGAAAAAAGAATACAACTTGACTTTACTTTTGTTTCTTATAAAAATCAATATCTCTAATATTAGTTCTCTCATTAGTCATTTTTCTAAAAACTTAATTTATATCTTTCACTTTAAAACACCAATTTCTATCATAACTCTTAACTCATTCGACATCTTAAGATAAAATTATGAGAAGTATATTAAAATTTCTCAAAATTTTGTATGAGACTAAACCTATATACTTTGTTTTCTCAATTAAAATATAAAGAAAATATCTCATTTATAACACAACTATATTATAAAAATTAAATACCATATCACATATCATATATGTGGGAGACAACAAGGGGTCCAAAACGTTTGTCTTTCTTATGGTTTATTTAACATTAAACAAAAATTAATTAAAAAGGTAGATAAGTTTGACAATGATATGCAGAAGGTAACGCCTGCTCGCGCACCTCTCGCGTTCTCTCTTTCTCTCTCTAAAGTTTTTGTTCTGCTTTTACTAGTTCAAAAGTTTTCGTTTCAGTTTCAATTCACTGCGCCTGCGCGCGAAGACTGCTTGGTTTTGGCTGCATGCTACAACGGCCATTCTGACTGTACGCTGTCCGTAGCGGTACGTCTACCTTTTTTCCTTTCCATGGATACCAGAGGAGAATCTGAAACATACAAAAAAGACGGAACAGACAAGGACTATACGACAAATACATAGAGATTTAACATATCATAATTTTTCTGAACTAGACAGTTTCTCCATCATGTGAAGGCACCTCTTCGACATCCGGAAGGTTCCACGGGAAAACATTGTTTTTCACAGGCATAAGAACGTCTTTTTTAACAAGTTGATCTTTGGTTGAACGCATCGATATTTTCCTCTGTAGAGTTCTGGACGTCTGTTCAAAACGATTTCTCTTTTTCCTTCGTTTCCGCTGCCAGGGCTGAAAGATCCTTCGGAGCAACGCAAACTGTCTATATTTACTCTTCATAGGTGAAGGGTTATCAGAACAAGATAAACGTCTGGTTCTCTGACACACAGGAATATCATTTTTCAATTTAATACACATTTTTAACTTAGTACTCTTAATGTGATTGCATTTATAATTCTTAACTAGAGAACTCAAATCATTTCTAGTATTAAAGTTTTTAACATGTGGCAAATCATAACTAGAGTTTTTTCTCACACTTGAAACAGAAACGTTTGAATTAAAATGAACACCCAAAGAGGATCCACTTTCACTTAATAAAACATCGCTCTTTGCGTGGCCTAGTTTCTCTATTTCAGCATATACACTGGGATGTATAATAAATTCTTCGGTCAAGGTCGGTGATATCGCCGTTCGAACACTTATACCGGAAGAGTGTTGATTAAGAGAAAGATTTATCGGTTTAACTTCCACCATTCGCTGTTCGCCAAAACATGAACTTAATGTTATGATCTCTTCGGAAGGTTTGTGCACTCTAATTAGTGAGGAATTTAAAACTGGAATCTGGCAACCTGAATCGATCAAGGCTGTTACGGGCTGATTTTCTACAAAAATGTTTACATATTGAAGATTTTCGAATTCATCGCTATTTTGTTTTTCGCTCTCGACTTTCAAAGTATTCACGTTTATTTTATTATGGATGTGGCTGTTAGATTCTTTAGGTTTAAAACGCTTCTCACAGTCTCTTGCGTAATGAGATGAATCACCGCATATAAAGCAATTTTTATTTTCTCTTTCAAGACTTTGGGGATAGTTCTCTTTAATCTTTGGTTTAAAGTTTTGTGATCTATTTTTAAAGGGGTCTTGGGTATATCCATAAGTAATAGGAGTTTCTTTATGTGATCCGCTCTAGATGAAATATAAATATCGCACTCTTTAGCTAAATCAATAGGCCTAAACCAATCTTCTGCTTCTCGAATGCCAATATGAGTTGCCGTTTCCTTATTTAAAATTTCGAACTGTTTCTCTTCGACTTTAGCTGCAGGATTTAAACTTAATGCTTTATTTTTAGCCCTTTGAAGTTCGACTTCATTTTCTAATTTTGCTAACTGAAGTTTCGCGAGTTTAATTTTCTGTTTTTCTAAAGTTACCTCTCTTTCGTTTCGCGATACCCTCTCATCTATACAGTTTTGAATTAAAGTTTTAACGAAATCTGGATCACTTTCAAATGTACTACTGTTCTCAATTTTAGTCTTTAGTTTAACTATAGTGTCCGTACTCTCCACAGTACCGTCTAGATTCTCAACAACTCTTATGAAATCCTCTTTAAGAGCATTTTTATACATTTTAGAAAAATATGGAAAGATCCTACCTTTTTTTTTCTGGCTCCCTTGTTGCTCGCACGTACGATGTATCCAATAATTGAAGAAAATTTCGATTCCACTGATTTCACCTCTTCGCAGGTAATATAGTTGAAATTGTTCGAATTGACACCTCTTCGCAGGTGTTTGTGAAATTGTAGTTCCGGCCTCTACACAGGCGGAATTTTCGACGATGGGTTCCAATCTCTACACAGGCGGAATTTTCATGCTGAGTTCAAACCTCTACACAGGTTGAACGAAGTTTCCGAAAAATGGCGGAGCGTCTCCTTCACGGACGCTGCCGTTCATTGTCCAGACTTTGGTTCAAAATCGAAATTTTATCGATCGCGGCCGAGCCCCCATAATTTGTGGGAGACAACAAGGGGTCCAAAACGTTTGTCTTTCTTATGGTTTATTTAACATTAAACAAAACTTAATTAAAAAGGTAGATAAGTTTGACAATGATATGCAGAAGGTAACGCCTGCTCGCGCACCTCTCGCGTTCTCTCTTTCTCTCTCTAAAGTTTTTGTTCTGCTTTTACTAGTTCAAAAGTTTTCGTTTCAGTTTCAATTCACTGCGCCTGCGCGCGAAGACTGCTTGGTTTTGGCTGCATGCTACATATATTATTCTTTTTCGCCTAAAAGTCTTGTTAAGCAGAACTCAGTTATTTCTGTATTACGTAAGATGTTTCTTTTAGTTATTATCTTATTCTCATTATTATGGGTATTTTGTTGAATGTAATTTAACTGAAAATTTTCAGATGGATGAAAATGTCTTAAACGAACTGAATGAACCATTTCAGTGTCAGTTTTATTAAGGGCATTGGGTCTATCAATTTCAAATAATACATCAGAACATTTTCTTAAAACGGTATAAGGGCCTGAATAAGGGGAATTAATTTCCTTGTATTGGGGTATTGAAATTCCTCATACATTACTAAGTCACCAACCTTGAAATCAGCTTCCTGAAATTTTTTATCATATCTAATCTTATTTATTTTATAATATTGTTCTGTTCTTTCTTTGGCTAATTTTCTTGCTTCTTCTAAGGGAGGATATATCTCATTATCTTTTAGCGAAATTTCGAAAGGTAAATTACCATACATTAAGTAGGTTGGAGGGAAACCTGTTATTGTATGTGGAGTTTTATTATACTGATGGGTTACTTTTTCTAGAATTTTTGTCCATGGGACTTTATTTGAACTATTACTAATTTCACATTTTAAGCGGGTAATGATGGTTTGATTTACACGTTCAACCTTTCCATTGGTTTGTGGTCTGTGAGAAGTAGTTAATAATTGAGTGACATTATTATGTTTTAAAAAATGCTTAAATTTTGAAGAGGTGAACGCAGTATTTCTATCACTTAAAATTTTTTCCGGTATGTTATTCTGAAAGATTTGTCTTAAACAATTTATATAAGTATCTGTTGTTGCATTTTTTGATGGGAAAGTCCAAATGTACCTAGTTGCATGATCAATAATAATGTGTAAATATTTTTTAACAGAGTTGTAATAATTTAAACCACCTACACTATCTATCGATAAAAGTTCAAAGGGTTTTTCACAAAGGGGAAGTGATTGCATCAGTCCGTATTTTCTCTGATGTGACTTCTTATTTATTTGACAAGTTTCACAGTGTTTCACATAATTTAGTATATCAGTAATAATGTTTATCCAATAATATATTGTGGTGATATTAACTTTAACATGGTAGCTACACCAGGGTGGCCAAATTTTTTATGAGTTGTTTCCATTAATTTCACTCTTAGAGCTTTGGGTACAATTATTTTAGTTAAACCTTGTCTTTTAACTACAAAAACACCATCTCTCTTAAAACATTTAGGAGCTGATGTATTTTCTATATTTTGAAAATGACTTATTTCATTGATATCTAATAAAGGTTCTGGGGGTGTATTAATTATATGATAAGCAATAGGATTTCTTGTTAACATATCAGCTTCAACATTAGTGCTACCTTTCTTATATTTTATATCAAAATCATACATAGAAACTTTTAAAGACCATCTAAAAAGTCTACCCGTGGGATTTTTGAAATTTTTAAGCCAAACTAATGCATTATGATCGGTATGAACTATGAAATGAGATCCATGAAGATAGCAATGGAATTTATCTAAACTATCAATTATAGCTATAAGCATTCTACTTCAGTTATTGTATAATTAATTTCATAATTTCGCAGTCGTCTCGAGTGGAATGCAATCGGATGTTGATTTCCATTGGGTTTTTGTTGTTTGAGGATACATGAGATTGCAGTTTTCGATGCATCTACATAAAGATGACAGGGATAATTTGGATTGAATATAGCTAAAATGGGTTTTGAAATTAAGCTGTCTTTAAGTTTTTGAAAAGATTGTTGACATTCTGGGGTCCAATTCCAATTTTGATTCTTTTTAAGAAGATTATTTAAGGGGCATTCTTAATTTTGCATATTGAGGAATGAATTTATAATAGACTTTAATACTACCAAGAAATCTTTGTAAATTCTTTACATTTCTAGGGGGTAAAAGTTTTTTAATTATTTCGACATTTGTATTATTTGGAGTGTATGACCCTTGTTTTATTTCATATCCTAAGAAATCAATTGTATCTTTGCCAAATTTACACTTTGATAATTTTAATTTAATATTTTCTATTCCACAAATTTTAAAAATTTCCTCTAAATGCATGTTCTTCAATTGATTCCGAAAATACTATTATATCGTCAAAATAATTTAATGCAAATTTTATTTGGTATTTATTTAAAATCTGTCTAATAGCTCTTTGAAATATAGCTGGAGAATTTTTATATCCAAAAGGCAAACGATTAAATTGAAAAAAACCGTAATTTGATGTAAATGCAAGTTTTGCAGATTCATTATCATCTAATTTAATGTGCCAATAACCACTACATAGGTCGATGGTTGAGAAAAAATTTTGCATGTGTTAATTTGTCTAAAACTGCATCTATTCGGGGAATTGGCTCTGCATCTAATTTTGTGATAGCATTTAGCTTTCTGTAATCTATACATAATCGTGTACGAGCATTATCCTCTTTTTTAAAAGCCAATGTTATAGGGGCAGCGTAAGAACTATAAGATGGTTTTATTATTCCTGCTTTCAATAATGCATCTAATTGCTTTTTTTATTTCCGTATCATCTTTAAAAGATGTCCTATATGGTCGATTTACAATGGGTAATTCTGAGGTAAGTATTATTTTAGGAGAATTACATTTTAACTCGCCCACATCAAACTTATTTTTTAGCAAAGACATGTTTATATTTATCAATAATCATATTAATAATATCATAATCACTATTAGGAATTATTTCTATATTAAACACATTATCAGTTTTCTTAGTGATAATTTTATTATTACTAAATTTAAGAGTTTCATTTTCTTTAATATTTTTCTTAAATTAAATTATTAAATATTTCAGTTCTACATTTACTATGAGAAATTTAATATTTTCAATAACTTCTCCTATTTTCAATTGTAAAGTAATTGCCTCAGTCACCTCAATTTCTTCATTGATGGTGGCAATTTTTGTTTTGATATACTCTACATTGTGGTATCCCTTGATTTGTGATATTATATTTTTTGGAATAATATTGACACTCTCTCTCTCTTGATCCTGTATCCAAGAGGACATCAACTTGTTTGAAGTTGATTCTTCCCTGGATGATCATAAGTTCTCATGTGTGATGAGGTTGGAATACCGTATTATTGTTTTGTGTTCTTTGACGGAGGTAGAAAGTTGGAGCATTGGGTCGCAAAACTGTCGGTCGTTGTGGAAATCGTTGGTTTCTCGGATATAGGGTCGGCCGCTGAAGTGAAAAGGAAGGGGGATGATAAGGTGATGGAAACTGAGGAGAGTATACTTTATATCTTGTATTGGTTATGGTATCCGGATGTTGAGATTGGTCATTTCTCCAATTCCATCCTAAATATTGTTGTCTATGGGTAAATTGATTCGTATGATAAGGTATTCTTGTCATTGGATACTTTGGGTATATAACTTCATTCTTACTTGATTTTGATTTTTCTTGGGTATCTAAGAGTTTCATTTTTTCCTTCAGTTTCTCTATGTTGCTGCAGCTTTGTAACTGTATTTCTATGGCTCTATTTTCTTTTAATCCTCTTATGATGTAATATTTTTCAGCTTCTTCCATGTTTATCCGGGAGGCGATTTCTTTTACTCTGTAGAATTATTCTATGTGGGTCTCTTTTGAGGTTTTTTCTGTTTTAGATTATTGAAGATGAATCTCCGCTGGATTGACTTGTGTTCCGAATTCACGTATTAAATTATTTTTCAGTTCGTAAAAACTTTTAGGGATAGATTGTGATTGGATGTAAGTCTTCACAGCTCCATCTACTAACTTGATTATAAATAGGATTTTCTGTTTCTCTGGTATATTGAAGGAATCGCACGTACTTTCAAAATTTCTAATGAATGTTTGGATGGGTATTTCAGGTTATATTTTTGGAAAAAAGTCTGTAGATCTTCAAATCGAATATCATTTTTAATAATGGTTATAGGTTGTTGTAATTTTTCTTCATCAGCATCTAAATTCTCTTCTTGCTTAATTTTAATTTCATTCATTGTTTCCATTTTTGAAGTATGACTTTCTGAAATCTTGTTAGGAGAAGAGGATGATTCTATTTCTTTGGCGGTAAGAGCGATGTTCTTTCGGGGATTACTAGCGCGTTTCTTTTTCCGTACCATAGATTAATTCTGGTAACCCAACGTCCTCAACTAACAAATGTAGAGTGCCGTCAGTCTTCCATAAAATTCTTCATATCAGTTATTACTGCAATTGGCTTTCGTTTTTATATTAAAATATTTTACAAAAAAGATTAGTTTTTTTCATTAAGATCGCAGACAAAGATCCTGCTGGCTTTAATTCTGTCATGATTTTTAAGACAGAATCAGATTAAAGTTTAAAAAAGGAGATCTTTATTCAATCGTTTCGACATCTCTTCTGACGCTAAGAGCAGGGAGTAAAAAGCACGCCATGGTGGTGGTTTCAAGTGGATAACACATGAAAAACATATGGTAAGTATCGCTGCTTTGAAGAGGGGCTTGCAAGTTAATGCTGACATATGTTGACTATTAAATCCAACAATCTGGAATTAGACATGTTTATTGGCTAGGCCATATGTTCGGAAGAAATAAATGGGTGATTAGTTGATACTTGAAGATGGGAACGGAGGAGAAAGACGAGTCAAGTGCTAGATAGGGAATTTAATTTTTAATCTAATTTAATTATCCTTACATATATATACCCTTTACTTAGATATTCTGCTTAAATGACATTTGATTTATATGTATAATTCAGCAATATTTTAATACCGTAAATCATCCATCAATTTGAGGTATGAATTAAAAACATACTTTCTTTCTTTTCTAGTCATTGATACTTAAAACTCAACAAAATTTTATACTTTTCACAACAATTATATAAACTGATGTTCAAATAAAAATATAGTTGTATTCTAATACTTCATAAAGTTTTAGATTTGACACAAACAACACCTGAACTGATGTTCAATAGAAATTGAAATAATACTAGCTGGTATACCCGTTCTTCGCACGGGTGAACTGAAAAATTAAACAACAGAGATTGAAGGATAAAGAAGTTTATAATGACTTAATTTTACGTGAATTGCAAATTAAACAAAAAAAGCTTTTTTTGCGTAGCTCAGCAAAAAAAAAAAAAAAAAAAAAAGAAGAAAAAAGAGAGAAATAAAACACCTTTGTTAAATTTTAAGTATGAAGATCTAATAGCTGCTAAAAATGATATTTTTTTTTTTTATTTATAACTCCCCTAACACTCTTGAGGGTCGATTTTTGAAAATACCATCCTAAGCTGATCTCTGCTCAGCAAAAGAAACACATTGTTAAAAGTTTTGTGTAATGAACGCTTAAAATAGTGTAAATAATTTTATCTGAAAGTATAATACATTAATATAACTTTCTGTAGTATTTATTTTATGTTAAAATTGTAATATTCGCAAGCAACGCCGTTTCTTAAATTATAATGATGATTCAATAAAAAACATATCGAAATGTTAACGATAGAGTAAAGTTGGCAAATGCCTAGCTACTTTCATAACTCGAACTTTATTAGAGCTTTGTAAGACCCGCCGTGTAGGGGTGCGATGCACGTTAATACTTTATCCAACCGCATTATGATTTACTGCAGTTTTCATAAAATATTTTTTTTTATCACTACATTTAAAATTAAGGGATATACATAAACAAAATACTCCACTTTGGAAAATTTAATCCGTTAGAGCTAATAAATTAATTAAAGATATTCCACTGTAAAATTAATTATATATACTGTTCACTTAAAATAAGTAGTCAAATAATTTTCTAAGGTCTTCATTAACATACAAAAAATAAGACACTTAAATTTTGACAAACTATTTTTTCCGCTAAAATACTCATCACGGAACCCGTGCTGCTATATATCTTGGAAGAGTGGATTTCAAAGAATATTCCTGCTAAGTATTGGTAGAATATTCCTTCTAAGTTGGTGTGGTGTGGTAGTTAGGAGAAGAGGGTGCCAGATCAGGTGTCGTCCACGTCACTTGACCATGGTTCAAAATTACGTGGTCCGTTGCCAAAAGCCCTCATGTAGCTGAACAGTGCGACGTTAATATTCACTCGTTCCAAAAGATACAATACAGTAGTTTTAATTATTTTTATACTTAAAAATGCAACATCTGCCTATTCAATTAAATTTATATTGTTAGAATTAACTACTAACCACAAACAAATTTTGAAAATTTGTCCAAATGATGCAGTGTGAAAGAGAAAGTTTATTTACTTTAAGTATCAGAACTGATAAAAGCATTTATTTGGAAAAAAGATCAATTTCTTACTACCAAATGTGCATAATAAAATGTTAAAAAAAACATTAAAATAAAGAGATATTTATAACAACCTCTCCCTTCAAAACTTAGTTTGATTCTGAAATAAAAAAATAGGCATTATATCAGAGGAATTAATTAGAAGCTAGCACCTTGCGTAGCCAAAACAAAAATGGTTTTTCACAAACAAAAGATAGATGTATGCAGACGTGGTTTTTTTTTTTTTTTTTGCAGCGCATGCCAGAATTGCTAGCAGATGACAGAATTTTTTCCTACTTACTTGACAAATATCGTTATATTTTGGACACTTCATACAATATCTTTATAAATTATAGTTTATGCTATAAATTATAGCCTATGTGCTATTCTGATGTATAAGCTATATTACTGTAAAGTTTCATTAAAATCCATTCAGTAGTTTTTGCGTGAAAGACCAACAAAGATTTTCACAAACTTTCGCATTTCTAATATATATTAGATTTACCAATATTTCGTAACGTTTCTGGTGAAACACACTAATTATTTGAACTGGTGTTCAATAGAATTATATATCTAATAAAATTTTTTTAATGTTTCTGATGAAACACAATAATTATCTGAACTGACGTTCAATAAAAATATATATCCAATACGCAATAATGTTTCTGATGAAACCCAAATAATACTTTTAAACTCTTGGAATAGATGATATCATTAATTAACTCTCACTTTAAATCAAGAAGAAAAATGTTTTCTATGACAGAAAACTAAATATTTTCACAGGGACCATTTAATGTTTTTAATGAGTCACACCGGACAATGTCTTCTCTGACGGAAAGTTAAAACATTTCTCGCGGTGATCATTTAATGATTATAATGACTCACCCGACTAATCTTTCTTACCCTGGGGTTTCTAATGAATCTACATACATAAGTTAAACTTTAATTTATTTTACTCTCTTTTACTACAATAACATATAATCTATTCCAAACAACTACAGCTATTGATAATGCACTCTTTACATTACAATACAAACAATAATAACTTTAATTTGTGAGTGTGGACTCCCCTTTCTTACCTGGCACATTTGTTGACATTACTCCGACTGCGCCAATAAGGAATATGTAGGTTCTTTCTCTTCAAATATAACATTCATCAAAAATCCAGGTACAACAAAGTCACTACTTCTTTAATGGCTAAAGAGTTTTATTCCAGAGACAGCCACACACAACACAAAACAACATAAAAGGAAAAACTAACTATGATACATTTAATTGTAAGTTGTTAACACCATTTTGTTACTATCTTCGCCAACGTAATCACTATCCCGCTCATTCTGCCATATCCTCTCGCTCCGCCATGTTGTTGACTTTTTTTTCTCATTCCCCAAGTTGTTGACGTTCGCCATCATGTTCACTTTTTTCCTCCTTCTTTCCCTCTTTCCTCTGTCTTCGATGGCCGCACCACCTATAAAGAATTTTAAACTTCCGGGTGAATCTAACAATGTACATTGATAGAAAACATTACAGTGGCGCCAAAGCCGTTAAAATTATATATATAAAATAATAAATAAATAAATTAATATTAAAAAGCATAAAAAAAATCGTACAAAAATAGGTTCTGCTGTATTCACCCACTCACTGATAAAATTATTTTTCAGAGGTTTTCAAGGGGTATTTCACAGAACCAGACTTGGATGAATGCTTTTTATGATTGTCTCAGAGAACGAGGTTTTTTGTCAATACTTCTCGACTCATCTAGCTTCGTATAGTTTGATCAGATTTAAATTCGGTCAATTACTAAATCATTACAGAATAAAGATAGTACAGTCTTGCTTCCTCTTCTTTCACCTATGGAATTGGAAAATCAGTGAGATCGCATTCTGAAGCATCACAGGAACTGTTCATGATAGACTTCATAATCTTGATTCACCTAGAATTGAAAAAAAGACAAAGATCAGAAAGGTAAACAAAGTATATAACGTGACTAATGTACATTGTTCATGGATATGATGATTATCACTTTCGCTCTTAAGTTAGGTGCTGAATCAAACCGGAAAATGCGGTAGGAGACATATCATTTTGGTTTTGAATTGTAAGTAAAATTTTTCTCCGTAGAATATCTTCGTTCGTTGTACTAAGGACCAAATTCAAGTGTCGAGTCCTTCCTTGCAATAAAATACACACATAGACCATTTGAGAAACATGTAACGGGTTTCTTTCACTCTCAAAGGGAGAATTGACTTGAAAACCTCTTACTGTAAAGGAGTCATGATACATACAAATGAGAAAAAGAGAGAGAAAGAAAGAGGATTACTTTTTAAAGTTAAGTGAATCGAGTTCATGGTGGAAGCTAGTAGAAAAATATTGATCGTATTAAACTAAGTTATATATCGGTGTGAATTACTTTTGGGGTTATCTGTGTTTTTTGGCATATGACTCGAAGCCTTATAGTCATTGTCAAGTTTGGCCCTTGTGGCTGTCTATTTTCATTCAATAACAAAAAGTAGAAATTACTATTATTATTAACTAGGATCAGTTCGCTTCCACTAGCCATTTGCAACCATAGTAGATTCTGAATGGAATGGAATAAAAAGTTGGTGAATTTTTTAAGTATTTCACTTCCTTCAGTTGCCCCTCTTACTAACGCGAATGTAGTTTCACCACAAACCGAATGTTTCACCAAAGTCAGGGTTAAATTTTTTATTCTTGTATAACCAAGAACCAATTGTAAAATTTTTATTCATCTATGAATAATACTGCATTTCAATGTTCATCATTCGGCTCGTTGGCTTAGAGAGAGGCTTAGCTGCCAAAATACAGCCCATTTGAAGAAAAATCAATGCTCATCAGTTCCTTTCGCATATAGGCTTACTTTAGGCATTTGGATCTTATTTTTACAGTAAATATACACTTCCGTTTTAGGCGGCGTCCAACGAATTATTTTGTAATTAAGGGGACGGTGGACCTTTGAAATTAATTTCTTAAATTGTTAGCTTAATTAGCTGGAATTGGAATTAATATAGTAAATGATCTATATATTTCACAATTTAAGTATGTTAGTTCTGTTATTGAACAGCGCCCTCTAGCGGCTTGTAAAGAAAAACTTCAGTGTAAGTGTAACACTCACTCCGAGAGGTTGTGTACGGAGTAGAGAGAAAGATTAAAAATATTACAGTCCACTGCGTGTGTTTACTGTGTGTGTGTGTTGAGTCAATTCATGGTCCACCTCACCGGAGGAAAACGACCTTATGGAAATGAGAATTTGTGAAACCGTGGATTATCAAAATTCACAGTGAAAAAAAAATATAAAAGTGATTGCCAAAGTGTGAATAGAGTAGCGAGCAGCGTGAAACAGCGATCTGAGGAGGCAGGTGCAATTAATTGATCCTTCTATTAGTGTCCTTAATTCATAAATATGTCTTTAAATAAATTAGGGAAAGACGAGTTAAAAAGCGTTGCGGAAGAGTTAAATTTAACTGTACCAGAAGGAGCAAAAATCGCTGGCTTAAAAAACTTAATTGTAAATAGTGACGCTTACAAAAATGATAAAGAGTTAGTTCAATCTGCAATCGATTATGCTTTGGCGGAAATTAAAAATAAGAGATTGGATAGTGAAATTAAGTTAGAATTTGAAAGAATTAAATTAGCGCAATTGCAAAAACAATTAGAGCTTGCAAATATCCAGAAGAATTTACCTCAAAATTCCGATATTCGAAATCCGAGTGTTTTTGAAACTGCCGACAATAATAATGTTGAGACTTTGTTAAAGTCCGTGAAAACTTTAACAATACCCGTACCTTCAAGAGTGGAGTCATATAATTTATTTTTCCAGTCGCTTGAAAAAGCATTCAAAATAAAAGAGGTTCCCGAACAATTTAAATGCGAAATTCTTTTAAATATTCTAGGTGAAAGAGTGAATAATTTACTTGTTCATGTTTCCGAAGAAGAGTTAAATAATTATAGTAAGCTTAAAGATTTAGTATTAAAAGAATTTTCTCCCACACCACAAGAATGCTATAATAGATTTCAGAAAGCGCAAAAATTAAGTTCAGAGAGTTATGTGCAATTTGCATCACGATTATGCGCGACATTTGAGTATTATTGTCAGCTGCGCAGTGTGAATGATTTTAAATCATTGTGTGAGTTAATTGTATCGGATAAAATAATGAACACACTCGACAGAGAATTATTGTATCACATGAGTATAAAACAGGAGAGAACTATTTTAAACCACAAGAGTTAGGGCGTGAGTGCGATATATATTTGTCATCGAAAGGCAAAATTAAAAATGAGATATTTTCTAAGCCCTTTTGTGAAAATTCCAAGCGTTTTAATTATAATAAACAAAACAAATTTAATGCTAAAATACCGCGAGATGCATCGAATGTATTTTTTTACGAGTTAAAAAATGATAAATGTGTATTGTGTAAAAATAATCATACTTTACAATTTTGCCCACAATTTAAAATGTTTTCTGTAAACGAAAGAGTAGAATTTGTTAAAAATAATAGACTTTGTTTTAAATGTTTTTCACCTCAATGCAGCGTTAGTAGATGTAGATCAAAAAATTGTTTCTGCTCGAAACCGCATAACAAACTATTACATTACCCCAGAGAAAGGAGAGGGAATTCCTTCTTCCCCCTTCAGACGATGACAGACGATAACCAGGAACCCCGGTTCGCCTTTAGTATAAATGCCGAAACTTTCGTTCCGAAAGACGAAAAACAGATCGTGGCAACGGCGTGTTTTAAAAACAAATGCCTTTTGAGTACTGCTTTAATTCTAGTGAAAGATAAATATTCAGAATGGCAGACATTTAGAGCCTTGTTAGACTCGGGAAGTGAAACTTGTCTAATTTCGAATGAGTGCGCAAATAAATTACGACTTAAGACCGAAAGAATAAATACATTAATCTCGTGTTTAAATGATGCTTCTATGGTAGTAAATGGGTGTGTTAAAGTGGCGATTTCTAATCAAAATAAATCTTTCGAAAGGGAATTGGATATGCTCGTAGTTAAAAATCACTGATTTTATTCCGCAGAAAGCGTTAGAAATAAATTCTGATTTTTATAATTTTGTGGAATTAGCGGATTCTAAATTTAAAGTTCCCGGCAAAATTGATTTATTATTAGGTGCAAATATATTTTATGAGTTACTGAAACCGGAAAGAATTAAAATAAAAGATTCGCAATTACTGTTAGTCAACAGCGTATTTGGTTATATAGTAACGGGTAATTTAGATTCAATAAATGAAACTAAGATTCACTGCGGTTTGATTCGTGATGAGGATTTGAATAAAAATTTAGAAAAATTTTGGAAATTAGAGGAGATTGAAGAACCGATAGTTAAAAATAAAGAAAGGCTAATTTGTGAGGAACATTGCGCGAATACTCATTTTAGAACTAAAGAAGGTAAATATGTAGTATCTATGCCCTTAAAAAAGGAACCCTCGTGTTTGGGTAATTCGAAAGACATAGCCCTCAAACGACTTGGATCGCTGTGGAATCGCTTAGCTAGAGATAAAAATTATTTAAATTTATATCGTGAATTTTTAAGAGATTATGAAAGACTGGGTCACATGAAGGAAGTGACTAACGAAACTGATCCAGATATAACATATTACGCTACCCATCATGGAATTTATCGTCCAGAAAAGTCCATAACAAAACTTAGAGTTGTCTTTAACTGTTCTTCGTTAACTGATAATGGAATATCTTTAAATGACATTCAATATAATGGAGGAGTGATACAAGAGGACTTATATGCGCAAATGCTCAGGTTCAGAACTTACACGTATGCATTTACAGCAGACATTAAAATGATGTATCGAACTATATTAATTAACCCTAAACAGCGTAGTCTGCAGAGAATCGTTTGGTGTGAAAGTGAACATGAATCACCCAAAATTTACGAACTTTCAACTGTTACCTATGGCACTGTAAGTGCTCCCTACTTAGCACAGAGAACTTTAACCCAATTGTCGATGGATGAAGAGGCTAACTTCCCTATAGCAGCTTCCGTTTTACGGAACAACTTGTATATGGACGATGTCCTTTGTGGTGCTGCAACGTTAGAGGAGGCAATTGTTCTCAGACAACAATTAAAAGGAATTTTGAAAAGTGCTGGAATGGAGTTGCATAAACTTTGCGCCAATCACGAGAAATTGTCACCGGATCCCGAACAGAATTACAATTTTGCAACTTTAACAGAGACGAAAACGTTAGGAGTGTCGTGGAAACCGAACCTAGATTGCCTTTTGATTAAAGTTAAAGTCTGTTTGGACAGTTCTTATACTTAAAGAGACATCTTGTCTACTATTGCCAAGATCTTTGATCCTGTTGGACTGATGGCACCAGTAATTTCCAAAGCAAAGATTTTCCTCCAGCGTTTGTGGAGAAGCAAATTGGAATGGAATGACCTTCTGCCAGCTGAAGAATATCGAGAATGGCAACAATTCCTAGTATCTTTAGAGAATATCAACAATATAGAGATACCAAGGCGTATTCTTGTCGCTTTTCCAGAAGTTACTGAGATCCATGGCTTTGCTGATGCCTCAGAGCGGTGCTACGGTGTAGCAGTTTACTGCAAATCTAAAAATTTGAAGAGTGAAAATTTAGTTCGGTTAATCACAAGCAAATCGAGAGTAGCGCCTATTAAAAGCCTGACAATTCCCAGACTTGAATTGTGTGCTGCAGTGCTATTGGCAAAACTGGTGAAAAGAGTTGTAGCTGCTTTACAACTAGAAACTGCTGAAGTATATCTTTGGTCGGATTCGATGATCGTCTTGGCGTGGCTTCGAAAGGAACCGATGGACTTAAAGACCTTTGTTCAAAATAGGGTTGCCAAGATACAAGAACTCTATCCTAATCAGTTATGGAGACACGTGCCATCTGATCAAAATCCCGCAGACTTAAGTCTCCCGAGGAGTCGATCCTGAGAAACTTTTGCAACAAAACTTATGGTTTAATGGACCAACATTTCTTTCAGGTGATGACTATCCAAATCGAACTATAAACTGTAGAGAGAAGCTAGATGAATATAATTCAGAACTGAAAAACTGTGTTAATGAACAAATTGAAAACTTTCAATCGGTGCTTAATATTCATGTTAATGTGATTTTTTAAACGATCTTCTTAATCTAAGCAATAATTATATAACTATTTTACGTGTATTAAGTTTTATTTTCAGGTTCGTGGAAAATTTAAAGGGAATAAATAAAGTGGCTGGTCCACTCACAACAAAAGAATTTCAGAAAGCTGAGACATATCTAGTAAAAAAGGTACAAGAGCAAGAATTTTCCAGTGATATTAACCATCTTAAAAGTAAGGGAAGTGTGCTACCAAACAGTAAGTTAAAGACATTGAATCCCTTTTTAGATGACAACGGGGTCTTAAGAGTAGGAGGACGATTGTGTAACTTAGAGTTAAGTTTCGATAAAAAGCACCAGATAATTTTACCAAAAAATAATAGATTAACTTTTTAATAATAATAGAATATTTTCATAAGAAATATTTACATGTGGCAACTGTATCTTTACTGAATCATATTCGGGAAAAATTTTGGCCGTTGAATGGTAGGTCAACGTGCAGAAAAATTGTATATAAATGTATTGTATGTTTTAAAGCGAAACCAATTGTGTCAACTCAAATTATGGGTAATTTGCCAAAAGAGAGACTTATTACTGATTATCCATTTAATTGTTCAGGAGTAGATTTCTGTGGTCCTTTTTTCATTAAAAATAAAGGACAACGTAAAAAAATTTGTTTAAAGTGTATATTTGTATTTTTGTGTGTTTTGTGTTTAAAGCGGTACATATTGAGTTAGTATCAGATTTAACATCGCAAGCATTCATTGCCGCGTTGAAAAGGTTTATGGCTCGAAGAGGCAAATGTGCAAAACTGTTTTCGGACAATGGTAAAAATTTCGTCGGAGCTAGCAATGAAATTAAAAAACTCCTTGAAATAGTCAGAAAACCAGACGAAAAATTAGCTAATTACTTAGCAGCAGAAGGAATAGAGTGGAAATTTATTCCTGCGAGGTCGCCCAATTTTGGAGGTCTTTGGGAAGCGGCCATAAAGTCATGTAAATATCACTTAAAAAGAGTTGTGAATGGAATTAATTTAACGTACGAGGAACTACTTACGGTCACTGTACAAATTGAGGGAATTTTAAATTCTCGACCGCTTTGCCCCTATCAAACAATGATGATGATTTCCAAGTGCTTACACCAGCTCATTTTTTAATTAATAGGTCTTTAAATTCGCTAGAAGAGCCTAATTTGACAAAATGTAAAGAGAGTAATCTCAAAAAGTGGCAACAAATAACTAAGATAGTTCAATTAATGTGGAAATTTTGGAGTCGTAATTACTTGAATCAATTACAACAGAGAGGAAAATGGATGTTTGAGAAGAATAACGTTAAAATTGGAGACTTGGTTTTAATAATTGAAGAAAATTTACCAACATATAAATGGGCATTAGGTAGAATCGTAGAATTGTATTATGGCGAAGATAAAAAGTGCGTGTTGTAAAAATTAAAACTCAGTATACTACATGTAAAAGAGCCATATCAAAAATTTGTGTTTTACCAATGGAAGATCCTTAAATATAATTTGAATTTTTCATTTAGTGTAACCATTGGTGGTGTGTAAATTTACTCATTGTTAGTAAAGTGATTTTGTATTTGTATATAAAAAAAAATATTGTTATTTGTGAAATCTTGAATTTATATAATGATTTATGTAATTGTATTTCTTGAGAATTGTCAAGTGTTGAATATATGTGTAAAGTGTTCTAGATGTAACCAATATGATTGTTAATTTAGTAACAATGATTGCATGGTTAAACCAGTGCAATGTGGGGCGGTATGTTAGTTCTGTTATTGAACAGCGCCCTCTAGCGGCTTGTAAAGAAAAACTTCAGTGTAAGTGTAACACTCACTCCGAGAGGTTGTGTACGGAGTAGAGAGAAAGATTAAAAATATTACAGTCCACTGCGTGTGTTTACTGTGTGTGTGTGTTGAGTCAATTCAAAGTATATTTTTTTTAAAAAAATTATAATTTGATTTTTTTAAAAAAAAATTAATTTTTTAAACTTTTTTAAAAATGCTCCTTGCGCATCAATTTTTAAGATAAGTACATAATTTTTGTTTTATATATATATGAACTATAACTAAATATATCTGTACATGGATTTTAAATTCAGCATAAAATTTGATGAAAAAAAAGATAAATTTTCTTTACTATATGAAATATTTCACCAATTATCACATATTCAAAGTATTCAACACAACGTAAAATATGATCCGTTAAATTTTTTTGAAAACTAATGCACAAATTTGTGAATTACACTATCTTTCATAACTTGTTAAAATTTTTAAGAGATACGACATGATATGAAACGCAAGGAGCATTTTACGTAATAAGGAAAAGAGAAAATTTATGAACTGAGAAAAATGCATTTTAAACATTTATTTGAGTAAAATAAAAAAATAAAAAGCAAATTTTTACATAATTACTTACCTTTACATGAAAATCAAACATATAAGAGATTATTATAGCAAAAATCTAAATAATATTTAAATAATTTATTATATTTAGTTATATATTCAATAATTCAAGAAACACGCATCAGCAAAGCTGATACTTATACAAAAAATATAGCGTGGCAAAACATTCACTTAAAATTGACCAGCACAATACGACAATCTCCTTCAGATTTTATATTTATGTTTTCTATTTTATTTGAGATTTTACGCTTCATAGTTCTTTTGCTATTTGAAAAGTTTTACTTCTGCTTTGCTTTAATCGACGCTCATCTCTTACTCCACTGATTTGCATCGAGGGTAATGAAGCATTCTGATGTACATGTTTCACGGTAAACAGGGATCCAACATTGAATTCACTAACAGCTGTTACAACAGATATTTCCAGTCTTTTCTTTGATTGGAAACTTTCTTTTGGGCAGTGACTCCAGATAACACTGTGCAAACTTTCATTTGCATTTTGACTCTTACCTGAAATACACCGAGACAATATCTCGTTGCTTGCTAATCGCTGATACACAGGGGGAATCTTTGCAACAACCTCCTCAGTTAATTTTGTCTTCATAACTGAATGACTTTCAGGGGATTCTTCATTTGCTAAAGCTCTTTTGAAAAAACACCAAGAAAGCTTTCCATTAGGACATTTGTTGTGTTTCGGTTTGGCGTCTGTGGAGGAACAATGATAAAGTGTAGCGTAAATAGCACTTTTCATTTTTTCTCGACATCATTACAATTATCTTTAATGGCTTTTCTGTAAAAATTAGTTAGCTTAACTATTGTGGTTTCTTTTAAGCTATCAACCTTTTTGCCACCAATGCAAACACCTTTGCTTCGCCACTCTTTTACTTTGCTGCGTAAACCTGTTCCTAGACGCTTGGAGATATGGTTGATACATTCCTCTTTTTTTATCGGTTTACCTTTTCCATAGATGTTCAACGACATCAGATGTTGGAATGTTTTTGAATCGCCATCCGACAATATGCAAGTATAACGCATATTACACTCCTTGATGGATCTTTGCCACAAAATTGCAGCAGCTTCCATTTCCATACTGGATGAGGAACCTGTATGATTTATTTGACTTTCAGATTTGTGACCTTCATACCAAATTGCAAAATCTGGACTATCGCCCGAGAGGTCTCTTACTGCTGCAGTACATTCTGTACAATACTTTGATAGAATTTCATAATCTATAACTAAACCTGTCAATAAATCAATAACAACTCCTATCCTGTACAGTGATTTGTAGCCCCGATTTTGCCAAGATCCATCAAATGACGCAGTAATGTCTAAAACACTCATTTCCTTTTTATCTTCATCATTTAAATCAAGATGTTGCTTCCTAACTATATTTCTCGCTACTTCAAGGATCTGATGTTTCATCTCACTATTTTCTTCCGACAAAATTTTAATGTGCTTCGAAAAAGATTTTTGTCCATTGCATTCATACCAGTCACTAATGCAAATAGTTCCAATCCCGCGTGACCTTTCCCAAGTCTTAAAAAAGACGAAACCATTTTTTTGTTAATGTCAAAAAAATTTTTTTCTTTCACGCGAGCACTGGAAAATGAGGAATTTAACACTGCCTCACAACTAAAGCAAACCAACTCTAGTTTGGATGCCATACCCAACTGCATTGTTTTTATGATATTTAAAGCATTCATATCACATTTAGGGCACTTTACAGTCGACAGTAAATTCTTCCATTTGTTTGTATCAACTAATACATAAGTTGTATCATCTTGTTCATTTGCCAAATGTTCTAGAGAAATGTGTGACAGAAGAGACAGCTTTCTTTCTGTTGCTGCATTCAGTTCACTAGAATTTAATGTGCAAGTATTTACTTTTGCATTCTTTTCATAATTAAAGGATGCATGACCACTTGCATTAGGGTCATTGTCATGAAAACTTGGATGCTCCAGTTCTAATTGTCCAGAGGCCCATCTCTTCTTTGCTTTTAGCAAAGCCTGCATTTTACGTTTTGATGGCCTTGCTTTTGGCACATGATATCGAGAACTAATTCTGTGCATTGTACAAATACTAAATTAATTTATCAAGAAAATTGGAGTCGAGTGTTCAACCCAAAAAAAGGAAAACTTCGAAAGAAAAATTACGTCCAAAACGAATAAATATACTGTGTTATAACAGGTATGAAACAAGCGCGCTAACACGATGTAAACAAACAATCCACAAGTAGAAGTTGAAGTTTCTATCAGCATCCTTTTTCATAAAATGTGTGATGAAAAAATAATAAGTGAGGCTAAGCATATGCTAAAAACTAAATACCAATAGTTCTTGTTTACGTTCAAATGACAGGTGCCACACCCATTTAAATGGTCGATGGCGCCATGTTTAAATCATGGATCACTCATAACTCAGTAATTATTCATCAAAATGAAAAAATTCTTCGACAGAATCATTCTGTGAAATATATGGAATATTATTAGTATAAAAAATAAAAATCGCAATTTTGACCAAATTTTGAGATTTTGAAAGTCCACCATCCTCTTAAACTCTACTTGTAGTACTCCTGCTTATACTCACTCTATTCTGTAGTTTACGTGTAGCCCAAGATCCGCAGAGCTTTCTTTTCTGTTTCTGAATGATAGAGAACAAATACCACTCTTGTGCTGCAATAGATTTCTTAAAACGTCTACTTCTAGTCTTCTAATTTCCTGAACCAGTTCGACGGAGTTAAGTCAGGATTGATTACAGCCGATTTTCTTGAACTTTGTATACGTAGTAAACCCTTCGAAAGACAATGCCATCAGAACATTTTTGGTGCAGAAGCCAACTCACCATCTGCATCAAAGACGTGCAAATGACAATCGTTTTTCTTTCGTTCTGAACACTTCTATATGTATATATTGACTGTTGAAATGGCAATGTTCTAGAGGATTATTTATACATTTTATCTGAAAACAGATGCAAATTTTCATGTGATTAAATGATCGCTCATTTCTTTTAAAACGTTTTTACAAATTTTGATATAGAAAAGGAGGGTAACGATATTTTTAGCACATCTCTAAATATCCACTTAAGACCCACCCCGCACGACCGTGCAGGTTAAATATTCTTATACGTTTTTTCTTCTGGAATAATTGTATTTAAAGAAAGCCCGAATCGAACGATTAAGCGGGTTTTGACAGAAAGTGTAAAGTATCACTTTTTATCAACAGACGGTAGTTATAGTCTATGCTTTACTTTCAGCTGGAAAATCTAGCATTGCTTACAAATACAACGAAAACAGGTCTTCTTTTTATATGTTGTAAAAAGGTAATTATCAATATATTTCTAATTGTTTGACTACACATTTTTCTCTTTATGTTTAAATATTTGCAAAATAGTAAAAATATTAATTATACTACATTAAAATGTTGCTTGTAGAACTCAGGATTTCGTTACCTGCCCGATCGTTTGACTTGAGCATTACTTGAGTCACTGCAGTTGTAAAGGTAAGTGCTTGCTGTGTGATTTTTCATTTCTGTTTCAATAATTTTGATGGAAGCCAATATAAAAACGAAATATATTGCTATATAATTAATAACATATATATTTATTTCCTTGGGTGCTGCCATGGACGAGTCGCTTTTTTTTCTTTCATTCTTTTTTGTAATTAATTTTCTCCTTCATACATTTGTTGAGCGGTAGGGCATTTTCATCCTCTACACTGATATCTGCACCCATATCTAACCTCCCTCCAATAAAACTGGATTTTTTGCTGGGTGTTGGTATGTGTGGTGTGTGGTTTTACTAATTTTATTTTTTTAATAATAAAACTTTCTAATACATTTTATTATTTTTCAGGGAATGCTATGCTAACTTTTAACCAAAAACTTAACAGTGACCTTAGTAACTTTTTCTAATAATCACCAAGACTTGGAACTTGCAGTTAGTTATAATAATTTTTACTTAAATATGCCTCAAAATATTTAGAGCATTATAACTTTAAATTCTTGAAGAAGTCTAAAATCTCGATTCCTTATGACATTTTTCAGCCATTCAATCCAAAAAAATATCAGGAATTTGTCGTAAAAATTTCAAATTTTTTTTATAAAATGCCATTAAATTAGAAGTTAATATTATCGATTTAGATACACAGTTGAACGTCATGTGACGGGCTCACACGTCTTTTCTTTAGCAGGTCCTTTGGGTTCTTTGAGGCAAGAATTAAGGGCAACTCTTTTCCAACCAAATCCAAGAAGTGAAGCGAGAAGGAAAGATGCAAATTAGGAAGATTTTAAATATCAGAAGTTAGAGTCACGGGGTGGCAACAGTGGATGTAAAGATAATTCGTGGTTCAAGCGTGAAGAGGTTTTGGAAAACGTTACGTGGCGGCTAACAGAAATTATATGTGATAAAGAGCAATTAAGTCAAGGTGCCATTGCACTCGAGTAATTATGCAACTTCATCTAGGATTATTGTGATCGCTTCTTCAGACTACATCAAGGTAAGATTGACTATTTAATATTAGGATCTGTGATAGTATTGGAATTGAGTTTAGGTGAGTCAGTTATTG